>OY856414.1:899559703-900162203 GCA_963693085.1 Alisma plantago-aquatica
GCGCTTATCGTTAAATGTCTGAGAGGGAGTTGGAGAATCCATTTTCTATCTTCTCTCCTTCAGTGTAGAGTTTGGAGTTCTATCTCTTAACTTTGAATGTTCATTGTTTTCCTTGCAACTCTACAATTCCATATTGATAGACTTTCAACAACAATAATAATCTAGACCACTTTGAATGTAGCTTTCTCAGGAAGAGTTCCAATCTAGATTTGAATTGCAACCCTTGATCCCCTTTAGCAAAATCCTTTCGCCTTATCTTCTTATCATGCCATGCTTTGGTTTTTTTGTTGTTGGTTTTTGGATTTGCAAATGCATCCAGATGAAGGTCCTCAATTTCTCAAAGTTTCATCAATCACTTTTTACCAACTTTTTTCATGTGAAAGTTGAAAAAACTTGATAGCTCATAGGGCTTTGTGGTCTAGCTCTAGAGGGAGATGGAAAGATATTCCATATATAAGCTCAAATTGCGTGGTACCTACGGTTTTCTTGTATGCTGTCTGGAATTCCCAAAGAGTATGATCTAGTTTGAGAGCCCAATCTTTCCTTGAACTTGAAATAGTCTTTTCTAAAATTCTCTTGAGTTTTCTATTAGACACTATAACTTTCCCAATAGATTTTGGATGGTATGGAGTAGATATCTTGTGCTTCACTCCATACTTGGTGATAAGATTATTGAAATGTTTCTCATTGAAATGTGTACCTCCATCTAAAATGACATCTCTTGGAACTCCAAAGAAAGAATACATGACCTTTTGAAATAGTTTGATGACTTACTTTGCATATGGATCTTGCTTAGGAATTGCCTCTACCCATCTTGAAACATAATCACAAGCAACCAAAATATATTTATAGTCACATGAGGATAAGAAGTCTACATACCACATGTCAATAACTTCAATCTCCAAAATATAATTAAGTGGCATATCATCTTTCTTTGAAATTCCTCCATATATTTGGCAAATATAACATTCTTTAAAAAATGTGTGCACATCTAAAAATAATGTTGGCTAGTATAAACCTACATAAGAAACCATAGTTGATCTTTTGTCTCCTTCAAAATGTCTTCCATAAGGAGAGGAGGGACATTTTGAAATCACACTCTGGATCTCTTCATCTAAAATGCATCTTTGTATCAACCTATCAACAAATTGCTTAAAAAAAGTGGGTCTTCCCAACAATAAAAGTTGACATCATAAAGGAGCTTTTTTTTCTGTTGATAAGTAAGATTTGGAGGAAGGCATCTTGTGGCTAGATAATTTGAAAATCATCAAACCAGTGCATCACAAGTGAGTTCACTACATAGAGATTCTAAATTGGTAAAGCATCTTGAATAGGGATATTGTCCTCTGTGTAGGTACTGAGATAGGAAATATGGTCAGCTACAATATTTTTAGTTCCCTTCTTGTCTTTAATCTCCAATTCGAATTCTTGTAGTAGTAATATCCAACAGATCATGCAAGGGTTGGCATCTTTCTTTTTCATGAGATATCCAATTACAACATGATCTGTATACATAATGACTTTGGACCATACAATATATTATCGAAATTTATCAAATCCATAGACTATTCCAAGCATCTCTTTCTCAATGGTTGTATAATTTATTTGTACATTGTCTAAGGTCTTTCTTGCATAATAAGTGACATGAAGCTTGTTGTATCGCCTTTGTCCTAGAAATTCCCCTATGGCATAATCACTTGCATCGAACATGATTTCAAATGGAGCGCTCTAGTCTGGTGGCTGAATGATAGGGGCTGAAATGAGAGCATCTTTAAATTTATACAAAGTATCTTGACATTCTCCATTGAATATGAATTCAACATCCTTTTCAAATAGGGAACACAATGCTTTATAGTCTTTGAAAAATCCTTTATGCATCTTCTATTAAACCCTACATGGACCTTGTAACTTTGAACTTCTTTCACTGTGGTTGGTGTTGATATATTGTAAGTGGATTCTACTTTTTCTTTATCTACCTCAATTCCTTTGTTTGATATGATATGACTGAGTACCACTCCTGATTGTACCATAAAACATCACTTCTCCCAATTTAGAATAAGTTTGACATATTTACAAAGCTGCAAACTTTCGTTATATTTAACAAACAATCATCAAAGAGATTACCATATATAGTGAAATCATCCATAAATATTTCCATTATCTTTTTTGGTGGAAATAGGGTGTTGTGCCTCTTTACTCATTTTAAAATGAGGTATTTTTGTAATTACATAATGGAATCATAACCTGCACATCTAGTAAGAAAAGGAAAACAAAGAAAAATAGAAATGTACATTAAATTGAGAAATTAACTATAAAAGTATTTGAGGTCATTGAGACAACTATACCAAATCACTCTAGTATCTCTATTGATTTCCATAAATATCCTTCCATTCCTTTATCTTTTCTATGAAATTATAAGATATGGCAATAATGTATCTTTAGAACATAGTGAGTTCATTACACAATCTGAAAGGATTCTCGTATAGGAATATGTCCCATAAGTTCATGTGCATGTGGTTTTATCTTGATCTGGTGGGTAGATAGGAATTTGGGAAAATATGAAATATCCATCTAAATAACAAAAGTATGAGTGTTTTGCAAGTCTTTCCAACATTAGGTCAACAAAGGGTAATGGAAAATGGTCTTTTCTAGTGTCCTTGTTCAATCTTCTATAATCAATGGACATGCACCCCCCTGTGATAATGTAGGTTTGAATTAGTTCATAATAACCCCCTTCCATTACTGTGGTTCCCCCATTTTTAGGTACAATGTGTATGACACTTACCAAAGGGATATCATTGATAGGATAAATTATTTCAGCATTTGTTAACTTAAAGATTTCTTTCTTTACCACTTCCATCACTTTTTGAATTAATATTCTTGATGGTTCTATGCATGGTTTGGGATCATCTTCTAAAGCTATGCAATGCACAAAAATAGAATGATCCATTCTTTTCAAATCATGAATGGAATAGCCTATCCCATCACTGTAAAGTCTAAGTTCTTTTAGCAGTTTTTCTTCTTGTTCATGAGTCTAGTTTAGAATTTACTATGACGTGAGAAGTGAAATTTGGGTGTAAGAATGTATACCTCAACCTTGGTGGAAGGGGTTTAAGTTCTACCTTTTTATCTGGTGTAGTGGTGTCACTTAACTCCTTCTCTTATGATTCTTCTTTGGAACATGAGGTTGATGTTGCTTTAGAATTTCCTTCATTAGAAACAGACATCATGTTTGAGGTGTTTTGTTTATCTTCAAAATCATCAAGAATTTGTTCAAGGGATTTCTTGTCATCCTCTAGAAAAGTATCAATTCTATCGATCAAGTAAAGATATTCCTTTGTACTTGGTGCTTTCATATCATCATAAATAGAAAATACTAGGGTTTCATCCCATTATTTGATAATCATCTTCCCTTCCCTTACATTTACAATACAACCAACATTCCTGATAAATGGTCTCCCAAAGAGAATGGGATTTGTCAGATCTTCATGCATATCTAGGACTACAAAATCACTGGGAATGTAAAACTTTCCTATTTGTATGGGAATGTCGTTGATAATCCCTCTTGGATATTTAATAGACAAATCGGCTAATTATATTGCCATGGATGTGTCTTTCAAGTCTTCCAAGTCTAGTCTTTTCCATAAAGATAAAGGAATCAAGCTAATACTAGCACCAAGATCTACTAGTCCTTTGTCAATAGGAAAATTTCCTATTTTACATGGGAGAGTGAATGCATCGAGATCATTAAGTTTCTTTGACAAACTATTTCAAATGATAGAACTAATTCTTTTAGAAAGCATTATTGTTTCAACTTGTTCAAACATCTTTTTCTTTGTGAGAATATCTTGTTAGAACTTTGCATAAGATGGCATTTCATCAATAACTTCAACTAATGGAAGATTGACAAAAAGATTTTCAAGACATCAATAAACTTGTTGAATTTTATGTCATCCTTTGTGTTAGTAAACCTGTGAGGAAAAGGGGCATTAGGTTTTATAGAGGAGTCACCTTATTGAGAACTTCCAATAGACTTCTTCCTTAGGTTGTAACTATTTATTCAAAATTTATATCAACTAGATTTCCTCTTTGAAGGTGGTAAGGATCCTCCAATTATGACTCTACTCCTCGGTGCCATAGATTTGCAAGTATCCCTTGGGTTCATTTATGGTTGTTTAGGCAAAGAACCAAAAGATGCCTTTTGATTAGTAAGAGCTTGTTGTGCAATTTGGTTCTCTAACATCCTTGTGTGAGTAGTAATGTCGTCCACTTTGCATGCAATTTGTTGAATGGCATACTTCATGAGTTGTCCATGTTGGTGAAATTCCTCATTTTTCCTCATTTGAGATGAGACAATACCTTCTAAGAGAGATTCCAAGTTGGACTATGGTTGTTCTTTGATTGAAAATTCTATTAGAATTGTTGTTGAAACCCAGTGTATTTCTTGCCATTGGTGGTCTTCTCACCAAATGCAATGGTTGTTGACCTTGACGTTGTTGAGAATTTAGAGAATTGTTGTTGTGGTAGGAAAAAATCAGATGATCATACCAATCTGCATTGTAGGTGTTGGAGTATGGATTGTAAGGTTGCTTGTTTCCATAGTTTCCTATCAGATTGAATTACTCCATAATCCCTACAGATGGAATGAAAGAAGAGTAGATTTAATAAGCTACCCACCTCAAAACTTCATTTACATCACAAACAAGATTTACCGATTGAGTGTTAAACTTCTCAAACTTTCACATAAGAGCATCTAGCTTGGCTACAATCAAATCAACAACATGAACAACATGTATGTCGACTTGCTTCCCGAAAGCAATTGAAGATGAGGACAGATGGTTGTTCCTCTCGGTACTCCATTGGAAATGGTTGATTGGCATGTCTTCAATTATTGCATATGCTTCCCTATAGGACTTATTCATGAAAGCTCCATTAGCTACAACACCTATAGACATATTAGTATTGTAATACAACCCATTATAGAAAGTTTGGAGAAGTAGCCAATTGTTCATACCATTTTTAGAAAAAAGACACTGGAGGTCTTTGAACCTCTCCCATGTTTCATAGAGTCTCTCTCCATCTCATTGTGAGAAATTAGTGATATGACTTCTCAGCTGATTGCTTGGCGGGATATATTTGGCTAGAAAGGCTTTCAACAATTCCTCCCAGCTATTAATAGAATCCCTTGGAAATAATGAGAGTCGCACCTTCACTCTATCCCTTAAAGAGAATGAGAACATAATGTTGGCTAAATTGGACACTAATATACCCTATGTTTTGATAATGACAAACATTTCACACTTGTGGATCTAACATGTTATTTGAGCATTTCAAGGTTCAAAGAAATAAGAAAATCCTACTAAGTGGGAAGATGAAGATCAATGTGACTTGAAGATCAAATGTACTTAATTGTATAAATGTTCATGTTTGTACTCAAATGTATACACATATACAAAAATATAATGTACAAGTACTTAGACATCATGTAAATCAAGTGTTAGATCCCCCCCCCCAAGTTTGAGTTACCAACACAAGTTGAAACACACATGACGTGTATTTTACTACGCGCTTAAACGCAAGTATACGCGTCGAGTAATATAGGCCTTGTGAGGCCCGAGTCGAACTCAGGGATACGTGAATTAATGGAGACTTCTACTAACTAATCGCAATCAGCTAGACCGATTAACAAAATAGGGTTTTGTTGTTGAAATTAAAAGAAAATAAAAATCAAACAAAGAAAACAATCGATTAAAGGTTAATTTAATCAATTCAAAGGGATATCTTTAGGATGGCGGTTTCACCGCAGGTCAACATTGTATTAGGTTTCATATAATTCCTCACACTTCTCTCTCTATCCGAGTAGTGGCCTGAAATGAGAATTACCCACTGTCGTGGTGTAATTCACTACTTAGTTTAGGTTGATTCCACCGTCATAGTAATCATTCCCCTAAACTAAGTGCATTATAATCGGTCCCTCAGTTCCCACCATTAATTTTACAACTCCTTTGTCAAGGGTTTTATTGATTAATGTAGAATTCGTCTCTTTTCAACCGTTAATCCTTCTGTCGAAGTGATTAAGGGTGTTAAATTATTATTATGGTGATCAAGCATAACAATAGAAATGGAGAAAACGAATCTATACCATGGATTTGAGAGAGAAATATGAATTATTGATATAAAAATGTCATACAATGCATTCCCGGGCTACTCCCGATCCTAAAGATTGAGGGTTTTAGCCTCTCATGTTCATCTCACACGAATACATGGTAGAAATTGGGGAATTCATAAGAAAAATGGGAAATAAATGGGAAAACCCCTGAACGGAGAAGAACTGGTAGATCCTTGGCTTAGAACACGAGCTTCCCCGCCTGTCGGTGGTGGAAATCGTCTTCGGCAGCGTCCGAATCACCCGGGATGAGCTTCTCGGCCTCCGTTCTCCTTTTTCTCCTCCTCGACACTCGTGCAATCCAAAATCAGATCCTCCTCCCGTGTGGGCGGCCGTCATTAGGTATAAGTCCCTAATTAGGTCGTCAAATAACAACAGCCGTCCGATCGAGATCAAAACAGATCCAACGCATATCTGCCGACGTCGATACCATCGACGCGGGTCGATGGTATCGACGCAGCGGATTAGCGGCAGCTTTCCTTTCTTTTATTCTGAGCGCCTGTGGTGATCTCGATACCATCGACTTGGGTGTCGATGGTATCGACTCTCTTTAGCGTCGGTTGTTGTCGTTTAGCGACGCTGTAGCTCTCCTTTTGTCGATGGCATCGACTTTCGTCGATGGTATCGACTACATCCTCGCCAGCAACCTGAAGTGATCTCGATGCCATCAACTTGGTTGTCGATGGTATCGACTCTGTATTGCTCTTCTCGGCTGACAACCTGTGGCTTGGTCGATGGTATTGACTTCCGTCGATGGTATTGACGGAAGCAGATACTTGTTTTTCCTGAAATTTCACAACAAGACCAAGTAAATCCACACATATAATAATATTATGATAAATAATGCTCAAATTAGTAAAACAAAGGGGATTTGACATAATATGAAGGCAAAGACCGAAATGAGTGAATTATGCAATATTATCCATAAAAATGAGTAATTAGAGCACCAAACACATATGAAAAAGGTCTATAAATGCGAGTCAAAATCATCGCATCAAACTCCCCTAAGCTTAAACATTGCTCGCCCTCGAGCAACTAATTCTTAGAATAGGATTGCAGATGTCAACTAAAAATCAACACATTACCCCACATTCCACATGACTCCCACTGAACGTTCTCAAACCGGCCTTTCCTAATCACAGAACATTAATTACCCTACATGCGACAATAATCATCAATAAAAGAAATTATCCTTCAAACCGATGAACACTATCACATAAGGCAGTTAACATAATAAAATTTGACGATTCAGCATTGGTGCATCTTGTGATCGCCTACACTACGTTGCTCGCCCTAACTACCATCTACATGGAAGTAGTTCTCCTGATAAACATGAGTGAGGAGAAAATCACAGTGGCCTACCAATCCGAGCAACGGGTGGATGGAATGGGTGGTTCATGGAAGAATTTGGAAGTATTACACAGTTTCAAAATGCATAAAACAAAATGCCCTAAATGATGTGAATGCACATTGAAAATGCCCTAATGCTTAAAATTGGGTGGAATGATGCATGCACTAACCTTCCACCTCAAAATGAGATAGAAATCTAATTAAGCCACATCATGTACTCAATTTCCTTGTTATGCAAGTGATATCATGTTCCTTTCTCCCTCTTATTCCATTTCCTTCTAAATTCTCTCTTTTTTTTTCTTTTCTCAATTTTTTCAGATTTTCAGAATTTTTTTTTTAGCCCACATATCCATAATTGCTTAGAGATACATGTATAAGGCCATTTTCTTCATGATTGGAAATCTTTGTACTATTTCGAGGGAATGGAACAATTTAGATCACTTTTTAAGACAACCTGAGGTACATGGTGTACTTATGCGTGAAAATCATGAAAGTTATGAGTGCAACTACATGACATGCACCTAAAGGTAATGTGCATGAATCACTATACATTTTTTTTATGCAAAAGTATGAAAATAACAATGCAAATCCTATCTACATGCTATGCACACAAGAAGGAATTAAAACTGTACTTTACTTCCAATTCTTTGGTAGATTATGGAAAAATGAGGTGGAATGATCACAAGATTAAGTGACTGAACCTTAGAAGAGTATTATGTGTCCCTCCTTACTGACCTGTGCAGTGGTTTGGAGGGTTCTCTCTCTTACCTCCAATTAAGGTCTCATTACCATTTGATTAGGTTAGGCTCAAACAACCATTACTATCCACTTTTCATGAGTCAATGGGGGTGTGGGTGTGACATATTGCTTCAAAGTTGACATAATCAATCATTTTCATAGGACAAGTTCCCAAAGGACAACCAAGTTAAGCTATCCAAAAGAACACAAAAATTTTTAAATTCCCTTAAATTTCCCATGAAAACAGCGAGATGACAATTTTTAAGACATCCACGATTACACTAGATAGATGTGGATCCTAAACAAACTAAAATTGCAAGAACAAATAACAAAGCAAAAACTAAAAACAACTAAAGAAAAGATAAAAGATAGAGCTGTTCCAGCCACCCCCCTAAGCTTGAATTCGACTATGGCCTCATAGTCAAAAACCAACTTAAGGGTGGAACAGTGATACCCTGATCAATCCTGCGGAGGCGGTGGTGGGTATTGTGGTGCCATAGGATCCCAAGACGGGTACTCCCCCTGGATGCTTGGATCATATTGGGTCCTCGGTGGAGGCTGTGGATAGCCTCCAAAGTAGTCTTGACTCCAGTAATGGTCGAAGAAAGGCTCCTGTTGCGTCTCTATCTGCTGCAACTGGGTGTGCATTTGCTCTTGGTTGGTGAGGATGAGCCGCTCATTCTCGAACATAGCCCGTTGGTTGTCAAGTACCCGGCTCGTAGTCTCATGAATGCCGGTATACATAACCATGTGCTGCTGCTGAGTCTGCTGGATGTCCTGCAGCATGGTGTACATCCCCTGCATAGAATAGGGATCCTCGGTTGGCTGCTCGTGCTGTGGTGATGGTGGCGGGGGCTGAGATGATGAAGATGCACCCAGATGCATCCTAGGACGCTTCTGTGGTGCCACACGTGCTCGAAGAGGTGTGAAAGCCTCCTCTTCCTCCGCAGCCTCGCCTGCTTGCTCGTCACCTCCTCCTTCTTCTTCGGAGGACTCGATGGCTATGATTGGCCACCGGAAGTGATGCTTGCCCTCTATGTTGAAGACGTCGTCCGGTAGGGAGCTCTCCTGATAAGCTTGGTTGACGTGGCAATGAGCGTACGCCAACCCATCCCGGAGAAGAATGAGGTTTGAACGGTGCAAGTGTTGCACGTTCACCTTGCTCCTCGTAGAGATCGGAGTCATGGACTGAAAGTTCAGCCCCAAGTAAAGCGCCAACTTGGTGACAAGACCACCAAAATGGATTGGAGCCTTCCTTGTGCTCCTCTTCACCGCCAAGACGCGCTGTAGCCAGAACGCCCCCCAGTTGCATGGTTGACGCTTCAGGAGTGCGTAAAGGAAGAACAAGTCACTCTCCTGAAACTTGCTCAAAGCAAGATCACTTCAAGCGAAGAATGTCAAGCTCAACATCCTATGCAAGACCCGGACGAACGGGTGCTCAAAATCTGCTACCGCTGCATTGTGGTAGCTCACGGTCTTCCCCGCCGGCACTGTAACTAGCTCGGAGAAGATCTTTGCATAGTTGGTGTGGGAGTCTGGCCTTCGGTGATCATGTGGAGAGTGGATCCAGTTGAAGATTTGATTGAACTGGACCAGTGTGAGATTGTAGTTGTTGTTGAAGAGTCGGAAGGACACCCTTCCCTTGATCCATTCCCGGTCCGATGCTACCACGTCGTTTGGTACGACGCAGACGTCGAGAGACTCCATGAACTCCACCACCAGTTCCTTGTAGGTGGGCCATTCGCCGAAAAAGGGTTGCCCATCTGCATGGTACTACAGCTCGTCAGGGCGTAGGCTTCTGTTGGTGAGGCGTGCTTGTCCATGAAGCACATAGGCCAAGTTGGCCTCGAATCCCAACTCCTGGATCATGCCCCGGTCCACATACCGGGTGGGCTCGAACTTTCACTTCATTATCTCCTCGTAGACCTTCCTCACCTCCATGTTGGCATGAATTAGGCGTGGACGAGGGATGGAAGCGGTTGGGGGAGGAACGAACTCCTTGATCTCCATAGGGTGTGCGCTTGAGGATGATGCTCTAGCGGCGTGCACCATGGTTGCGAGAAGATGGGATTAGAAGAAAAGGGCTCGGTGAAGATGGAGAAGAAATTCTCCGCTCGATGACGCTTCTCTTCAGTCTTGGAGGGCTCGGGGGAGTGCTCGGCGCAAAGGAGGATACTTGCTCTGAAGGTGTGACGTCAAATGACGTTGCAAGTCCCCTTAAATAGGCTTGATCGGTGCCCCTGTTGACCCGTCGATACCATCGACGCGGGTCGATGGTATCGACACATCTCGCGGGTATCCACCTCCCTCGCGAGTATCGACGGCTGACGTTTGCTGGATCGAGAAACCCGGATTGCTGACGGGTCGATACCATTGACGGAAGTCGATGGTATCGACGCAGCACCCGGATCGCTGACGTGGCTGTTGCGATCGTCGTCGATGTCTGTGTGCGGATCGGTGACATGTCCGTCGATACCATCGACGGATGTCGATCGTATCGACTTGCTTTTATTGTGACACCGCCGTTGTGTTACATTCAACCTGTGATGATGTCGATACCATCGACGAGGCCGTCGATGGTATCGAGTTGACTGAACAAAATTCGTCTGAATATCTCCAGAGATCTCGATGGTATCGACTGGGGTGTCGATACCATCGACACTTTTATTGCGACCTGTCTATGACCATGTCGATACCATCGACGGGGATGTCGATAGTATCGACGCAGTGTGATTTTTGCTGGTGTCAACCTGAACCCATGTCGATACCATCGACGAGTGTGTCGATGGTATCGACCCTGTCTGTGCCTGCACATTCAACAAACGGATCAAGGTATCATTTTTAAACTAAAATTTAAATGAAATGAAAGCAATCTATGACTAAAATTAAACTATCCTAATGTACCGATGGTTGGGTTGCCTCCCAACAAGCACCCTTCTTTAACGTCTTAGGCTAGACGTATGACAGTCATCATCTTTTCACCTTGGGGACTGCACTTAGAGGATCATGCGGTAATTTGAATTCAACACAATCTCCTCCAATGCCCAAAGACAAAGTACCTCTCCCTAAGGCAGTCACAACGTCTGTCGTTGCTTGAAACGGTCTTCCTAGGAGAATTTCACAACTTTGGAGTGGTGGCATATCCATGACGACAAAGTCCACAGGAAATATGAATCTATCCACTTTGACGAGAACATCTTCACATACTCCATAGGGTCTCACGGTAGACCCATCTGCCAATTCAATTGTTGCAGCCAACTTCTTTATCTCTTTTAACCCCAACTTTTGAAATGTAGCCAAAGGCATGAGATTTATACTAGCGCCGGAATCACATTGCACTTTAGAAACATGTTGACCACCTATTGAACACGGAATGTAAAAACCTCCTGGGTCCTTTCTCTTCTTTGGTGAACTCCCGTGAATCATCGAGCTCGCCGTCTCATTCATCCAATAAATTTCATCGTCTTTTATCCCCCTCTTTTTATTGATGATTTCCTTGATGAACCTCCCATAGGCAGGTACTTTCTCGATCATCTCCACTAATGGAATATTGATGTGGAGTTTTCGGAATATCTCCAGAAATTTCTTAAAGTGACGATGCTCTTTCTTTGACTTAGGATTTACCGGATCTAAAACATCAGCTGCAGTAACACACCTGTGAGGTGGCACATAAGAGCTTTTCAGGGGTACCTCCCCTAAGCTTGCTTCAATCACTCCCTCCGACGCGGGCTTTGGCGAGACATCCTCAATGGTAGCATCTTGTTGTGGATTCTCTTTCACATTTTCTGTCTCTGCACATGCACAAACAACTTGCACTTCTTCATCTTGCCTACATGGAGATATAGTATTCACAACTCTTTGTGATTTCCTGAAGAAAGGGTTTCCACCCGGCAATCCATAGTAAGTGCGTGGATATGGTATTGCTGGTGTTGCATTCACATTGAAAGTCATTTTTCTTTCTTCTACAGCTTCTTGCACCTGAGATTCCTCCTCATTGCTCACCACAGACATGTACTTGACCTGATGGTGTGCTTGGGCCACATTTGCATTCTCGGCTGGTTTTTGTTGATTGGCGTGCTTGATGGCCGCCACTTCACTCGAAATCTGTGCCACAGTGGTTTCCAATGCCCGCATTTGTGCTCCATGGCTTTGCAGCGTCTGCCCAAACTTGGTTAGAATATCACCTTGAGATTGCAATTGCTTACCAAACATGGCCATCATCTCTTGGTTTTGCTGGACCATTTGAGTTAGTAATTCAGTGTTCTTGTCCTCGGCTTTCTGCTGTGGCTTGGCATCCGGATCCTGTAGAAAATTGTTCGGATCCTTCCATGAAAACTTTTTATCTTTCCTCCATGCATAGTCATTGTTTCTATAGCCCTGTTGTTGCATGAATTTCACTTGGGCCTCCCCATCATCAGATGCATCCTCCTTAGTTAGCACCTTCTAGGCTAGAAGATCTAACTTATCATTCAGCTCCCTCACTATTCTGGATTCACCAGCAGCCTTGACCTGCTCCACTGCACCTCTGTCTCTTTCTCCCCAGGATTGCTTTCGTGCCATATTCTTCAGTATTTCCCAGCATCTTGTATCAGTGTTATTTAAGAAATATCCGGAGCCAGCCGAGTCCAAATTGCTTCTATCATGCTCGGAGAGAGCAAAGTAGAAGATCTTCACTTGGGTTTCCTTGTCCAGTCCATGGTGTGGACATCTCCTCAACATGACTTGGAATCGCTCCCAAGTCTCAAAATACGTTTCACCCACCTATTGGGTGAAATTGTGGATCTTCCGGATCATGTCATTGGTCTTCTCAGGAGGGAAGAACCTCTCGAAGAAAACCTCCACCATGTGATCCCATGATTCAACAAACTCGTCGTCGAGGTTATGAAGCCACTCTCTTGCCACTCCATCCAAGGAACTCAGGAATAACTTGAGGTAGAGCACATCCTGTGGAAATCAATCTATCTTCACCATATCATAGTTCTCCACGAACTGGCTGATGTGGGCCACTGGATCTTCATTTTTTAATCCGTGAAATGCGTTTGATTTAACCAGGTTAATCAATGCTGGATCGATCTTGTAGGTTGGAATGTTTAGCCCCTGTTTCTTTATAGGCCCCTTTGATGCCGAGGAAGAAGACGCCTTGATCTTCTCCCATATTGTCTCTGCTTCAGCCATTTCTTCTTCTTGTTCTTGCTCAGATTCAGAATTTATATCACTATGGTGTTCCTCCTCGTAGTAGTCCTCGTCCTCTGGTCCCGCAGATGGAACCTCAGGTGTGCGATTCACGTAGTCTCGACTATGTGTGTGCACCATGCAAAGTACCTGAAATATGGAAATAGGGGTTCCGTACAATGCTTTGAACGAGTCAACACAATTATAGAGAAATAAAGGAATTTTTGAAATTGTTTTAAAATAAAATTTAAAAAAAATGTGGCCTACAATGGCCGCTCTTAGCACTCAAAGTGCCAATAATTCGCCGTATCCCCGGCAACGGCGCCAAAAACTTGACGTGTATTTTACTACGCGCTTAAACGCAAGTATACGCGTCGAGTAATATAGGCCTTGTGAGGCCCGAGTCGAACTCAGGGATACGTGAATTAATGGAGACTTCTACTAACTAATCGCAATCAGCTAGACCGATTAACAAAATAGGGTTTTGTTGTTGAAATTAAAAGAAAATAAAAATCAAACAAAGAAAACAATCGATTAAAGGTTAATTTAATCAATTCAAAGGGATATCTTTAGGATGGCGGTTTCACCACAGGTCAACATTGTATTAGGTTTCATATAATTCCTCACACTTCTCTCTCTATCCGGGTAGTGGCCTGAAATGAGAATTACCCACTGTCGTGGTGTAATTCACTACTTAGGTTTAGGTTGATTCCACCATCGTAGTAAACATTCCCCTAAACTAAGTGCATTATAAACGGTCCCTCAGTTCCCACCATTAATTTTACAACTCCTTTGTCAAGGGTTTTATTGATTAATGTAGAATTTGTCTCTTTTCAACCGTTAATCCTTCTGTCGAAGTGATTAAGGGTGTTAAATTATTATTATGGTGATCAAGCATAACAATAGAAATGGAGAAAACGAATCTATACCATGGATTTGAGAGAGAAATATGAATTATTGATATAAAAATGTCATACAATGCATTCCCGGGCTACTCCCGATCCTAAAGATTGAGGGTTTTAGCCTCTCATGTTCATCTCACACGAATACATGGTAGAAATTGGGGAATTCATAAGAAAAACGGGAAATAAATGGGAAAACCCCTAAACGGAGAAGAACTGGTAGATCCTTGGCTTAGAACACGAGCTTCCCCGCCTGTCGGTGGTGGAAATCATCTTCGGCAGCGTCCGAATCACCCGGGATGAGCTTCTCGACCTCCGTTCTCCTTTTTCTCCTCCTCGGCACTCGTGCAATCCAAAATCAGATCCTCCTCCCGTGTGGGCAGCCGTCATTTGGTATAAGTCCCTAATTAGGTCGTCAAATAACAACAGTCGTCCGATCGAGATCAAAATAGATCCAACGCATATCTGCCGGCGTCGATACCATCGACGCGGGTCGATGGTATCGACGCAGTAGATTAGCGGCAGCTTTCCTTTCTTTTATTCTGAGCGCCTGTGGTGATCTCGATACCATCGACTTGGGTGTCGATGGTATCGACTCTCTTTAGCGTCGGTTGTTGTCATTTAGCGACGATGTAGCTCTCCTTTTGTCGATGGCATCGACTTTCGTCGATGGTATCGACTTCATCCTCGCCAGCAACCTGAAGTGATCTCGATGCCATCGACTTGGTTGTCGATGGTATCGACTCTGTATTGCTCTTCTCGGCTGACAACCTGTGGCTTGGTCGATGGTATCGACTTCCGTCGATGGTATCGACGGAAGCAGATACTTGTTTTTCCTAAAATTTCACAACAAGACCAAGTAAATCCACACATATAATTGTTGGATAAATTGGACATTATGATAAATCACTTTGTTTCGATGATGACAAACATTTCATTCTTGTTGATCTAACGTGCTACTTGAGTGTTGCAGGAATAAGGTGGATGACAAAGCTCTAGGGAATCTATATGCTTGAATGATTGTAAATGTCATGAAATGTAATCAATTGTAAACTTGTACAAATATAATGTACAAGTACTTAGAATTGCATGTAAATCAAGCGTTAGATTCTCCCTAGCTAAACACCACAGTTAGACAAGTCATCCCATTCAAATAGGATTACTTTTGCACACTCACACACACATAACTAGTGCCTAAATTGAAACCTTGAAACAGGATCAATCTCGGTCGACAAACTCCTCAACCGAGACACTCTCGGTCGACAATCTTCTCGACCGAGAAAGATCCAAAGTAGCCGTTAGACACAACAGACAAGTTAGTTGGCAGTTGAAGAAAGATGTTGCAAATCACTTATTCCAAAGAGCCTGTCGGTCGACAAAAGTTCGACCGAGTAGGTGTCTCGGTCGACCATTTGTCGACTGAGATGGTCTCTGACAGCAACTGCAGAATAAATTAATTAGCCGTTGTTAAAGCAATAACTTTGTACCTAACGGCTAGTTAAGCACTTAGAAACCCCTAGAAGCTGTCTAGAATGTCCTTAAGCTTCCTTAGGCCACTTCTATAAATAGGACAAGCCATAGGACACTCATACTTACTTGTTTTCTACACTTGTTACACTTGAGAAATACTTGAGCATACTTGAGCAATCTGTTGCAAGCAATTTGAGCATTGTGATCATTGGCCTACTTTCTCCTTAGCTCAAATTCGTGTCCTATAGGCTAGCATCTCCTTTCCACATCACTTACACTTCTACACTCATTGGTTAGGAGATCAATACGCTTGATATAGGCAAATCAAGCCTTGTGCTTAAAAGGATAAGTTGTAATTTCTGTTTTCCTTCTTGTTCCTTTCATTCTTTGTATTCTCCTTGCTACTCCTAGGGTTGGAGGCTGCGGATTGGAGAAGGTTCTTCTCGGAAGAGAAGGTGGACTTCAAGATACTTCAAGAAGGCTATCGCAACGGGAAGCTACTTCAAGAAGGCTATTGCAACGGGAAGCTACTTCAGGAGGAAGGCTGCTTCAAGGTTGGTGCAATTACTTCTAGGTGAAGGCTGCTTCAAGGTTGGTGTGATTACTTCTAGGTGAAGGCTGCTTGAAGGGTTTAGGGAGAGAATTGTAATTTTATGTAAAGTCCTTGTGAGGTAATAAAATTAAATTCTTTCCAAATCCCGGTTGGGTAAGCAACCGGGTAGTGGACTGACAACTTTAGTATTTGCTAAAGTTGGAACCACTCTAAATCCTTGTCCCCTTGTCCAATATTTTGTGGTTGGTTGTTTGAGTTCAATAATTGTTAAAATTGTTTTAAAACTCTATTCACCCCCCTCTAGTGTTTTTCAATTGGTATCAGAGCAGGCTTCAAGGAACCCTAACTAGGTCTTGAAGAATGGGTGACGGGGTGCTCAACAACCTTAATCTTGAAGGGACATTTGTTGCTAGGCCTCCAGTGTTTGATGGAACAAACTACACATATTGGAAGAGAAAGATGCAGTTCTACTTTCAAGGCATAAGTTGGGACTTATGGAGGATGGTCTCAACCCCATACGAGCTTCCTCAAATGCAATATGCAGAGTGGGATGCAAATACGGTAAAATCTGCTCAAATGAATGCAAAGGCTATAAGTATTCTTTATTGTTCAATTTCAGTAGGAGAATTTAATAGAATATCAAATTGTGAAACAGCCTATGAAATATGGCATAGATTGTCCATAACCTATGAAGGTACGGTTCAAGTTAAGAATTCTAAGATTAGTATGCTTAAACAAAAGTTTGAACACTTTCGTATGGATCCAAATGAATCCATTAGTGAAATGTTTGCAAAATTCTCTTCTATTGTTAATGTTTTGAATGCCTTAGGAAAAACCGTTCTTGAAGAAGACCAAGTATCAAAAGTACTTCGATCACTTCCTCCCAAATACAAGCCCAAGGTGACAGCCATTGAAGAAGCTAATGATCTCACTAAACTGAAAATGGAGCAACTCATTGGCAATCTAGAAGCTCATGAGGCAACTTTAGAAGAGGAAGAAAGAAGAGAACGTGAACGTCAACAAGGCAAAAAGAAGGACATTGCATTCAAAGCATCAACCAAGGACACTTATGACACAAGTGAAGATGATAGTGAAGAAGAAACTCTCATTGTAAATGGTAAGCAATATAAAAGTTTTAAAACTAATAAAACTTCTAGTGTTTCTTCTTCCAGGTGCTTTGAAATGTGGCAAAAAGGGACACATGAAAGGTGATTGTCCAAAACTCAAGAAAGAGAAGAAATCATCTCACAAAAAGAAAGAAAGAGCATATAAAGCTGCATGGGATGATTCAAGTGATGATAGTGATGATGGAAAAGAAGAAGTAGAATGCCTCATTTCTACAACAAATGAAGACAAAGAAGAGGTAAGTCTTTATGATCTACCAAAAGAAGATCTAATTGCTAGTCTTCAAGATACTCATGAGAAATATATTGAGTACAAGAAGAAACTTAAGAAATCAAATAAAGTAAATGATGATTTAAATGTTAAACTTCTTGCTCTTGTATCCGAAAATGAAAATCTCAAAAAGGAAAATGAAGATTATGATCTTAAGTTAAAATCGGTAGAAGCTAATTGCAATCTTCTTTCCTTAGAAAAGTTAAACTTGCAAACTCAAGTGAATGATCTTCAGAAACAACCTGTTCTATGTTCACATTTAGATTATGATGAGGTTGTCAAAGAAAGAAACTCTCTAGTATCTGATTTAGATCAAGCAAAGAAAGATATAAACAAGAAGATGAATGATATTGCTAAGTTACAAAGAAATGTAAATGAGTTAAGAGGAAATGACATGCTTGAAAATATTCTGAAAATTTCCTCTAGTTATAATGGAAGAAAAGGATTAGGATATGATCCATGGAGAAATAAACCCAAAAGAGTTAAAGCATCCAAGACTAAGATTATGTTTGTACCTAGGAACACAATTCCTAGAAAGAGAAATGAAGTTGACTCTATTAGTTGTCATTATTGCATGCGTCTTGGACATTATTCATTTTCATGCCCATATAAGAAAAAGAATGATGATTTAGCTTGGATTCCTAAAACTTAGTAGCTTAAAATTAACTAGTTGAGATTTGACCTAAACTGATTCTTGATATACAAATGTCATATCTCAACACAATCGAGCTCTAACTTGCATAATCTTATTTTGCTTGGAATAAATTAACAGTTCTGAAAATATTCCAGAAACTTTTTCGGTCGAGAATCTGTCGACCGAGTGAACCTCGGTCGAGAAATTGTCGACCGAGCATGTCATTGATTTCCAGTCTGCTGTAAAATTGCTGAATTCTTTTTGAAATTGATCAAATTGCTATCTATTTGTGATTAATGACTGTATATATTGGAAATCATCCCTGAAAACTTATATGAGATTAATTTGGTTTGATTTAAGTTAAAACTGAAATTATGCTTAGCTTAATAAAAAGGAAATTTCTATTTTATCATTATTCACATGATGTTTCCTAAAGTATTTTATGGTCTACCCATACAGAAATCATGTGATTACAATCATGGAATTATCATTGGCATCTTTAAAAGACTTGAGATATTAATCGTGCTTTCATTTTTAAGAGGATGTTTTCACTAAACATGCTTCAAAATTGATATCTAATCAAGTACTTCATATATGAATGCTTAAATTGGAAATCTGCAATTTCTGCCTCTTGGTTGAAATAAAATTTGACCAAGGGGCGCTATGGTCGTAGTCAAGGACGACCTAAAATAAGCTTTGACAAAATGCTTATTTGGACATCATTTTATTATACTTAATCTTAGTATACTTTTGATAAAGGTCAAAATCAAAATCATTTGTGACCTTAGAAGCTTTAAATTGCTTTAATGTAAGATTAAGGGGGATCTCATACAAACAAGTTTTATTATTTGATTAAAAAGATTTTGAAGCTTGTTACGACCTTAGTACTTTTACTCTTGGTTATGAAGACATCTATGAATTTCATAAAAATGATATATCTTAAAGGAACTCTCTAAACAAATCGGGATTAACATCCCTTGCATTTGGATGGAGACATTTTTATTAAAGGATTCTCATTTGACTTTTAGGGCTTAACATCCCTTGAAAGATGAGAAATCAATATATAAGCTTAAGGGAATCTCATATCATTTCAAGGCTTAACATCCTTTGCAAATGATTGACAAACAAATTGTGGCTAAATTAGACAAAAATGATATTAAATCCATGTTCTTAATAGAATATCTACCTAAGGGGGAGCATAGTATAAAATTAAGGGGGAGAAGAAATATAAAATATTCAACTTGGATATCTTTTTGAAATGACAAAGGGGGAGAAAGAATATAAAATAAAAAATATAAATGAGTTTCATAACATCTTGGCCAGCACTCACTTGTAAAACAAGAATGGCTACAAAAGGTAATCTTCAGGTATGAAACTCACATGCTTTATATTTCCTTATTTCATATTTAGGAAATGTTTGTCATCTTCAAAAAGGGGGAGATTGTTGGATAAATTGGAAATTATGATAAATCACTTTGTTTCGATGATGACAAACATTTCATTCTTGTTGATCTAACGTGCTACTTGAGTGTTGCAGGAATAAGGTGGATGACAAAGCTCTAGGGAATCTATATGCTTGAATGATTGTAAATGTCATGAAATGTAATCAATTGTAAACTTGTACAAATATAATGTACAAGTACTTAGAATTGCATGTAAATCAAGCGTTAGATTCTCCCTAGCTAAACACCACAGTTAGACAAGTCATCCCATTCAAATAGGATTACTTTTGCACACTCACACACACATAATTAGTGCCTAAATTGAAACCTTGAAACATGATCAATCTCGGTCGACAAACTCCTCGACCGAGACACTCTCGGTCGACAATCTTATCGACCGAGAAAGATCCAAAGTAGCCGTTAGACACAACAGACAAGTTAGTTGGCAGTTGAAGAAAGACGTTGCAAATCACTTATTCCAGAGAGCCTGTCGGTCGACAAAAGTTCGATCGAGTAGGTGTCTCAGTCGACCATTTGTCGACCGAGATGGTCTCTGACAGCAACTGCAGAATAAATTAATTAGTCGTTGTTAAAGCAACAACTTTGTACCTAACGGCTAGTTAAGCACTTAGAAACCCCTAGAAGCTGTCTAGAATGTCCTTAAGCTTCCTTAGGCCACTCCTATAAATAGGACAAGCCATAGGACACTCATACTTACTTGTTTTCTACACTTGTTACACTTGAGAAATACTTGAGCATACTTGAGCAATCTGTTGCAAGCAATTTGAGCATTGTGATCATTGGCCTACTTTCTCCTTAGCTCAAATTCGTGTCCTATAGGCTAGCATCTCCTTTCCACAGCACTTACACTTCTACACTCATTGGTTAGGAGATCAATACGCTTGATATAGGCAAATCAAGCCTTGTGCTTAAAAGGATAAGTTGTAATTTCTGTTTTCCTTCTTGTTCCTTTCATTCTTTGTATTCTCCTTGCTACTCCTAGGGTTGGAGGCTGCGGATTGGAGAAGGTTCTTCTCGGAAGAGAAGGTGGACTTCAAGATACTTCAAGAAGGCTATCGCAACGGGAAGCTACTTCAAGAAGGCTATTGCAACGGGAAGCTACTTCAGGAGGAAGGCTGCTTCAAGGTTGGTGCAATTACTTCTAGGTGAAGGCTGCTTCAAGGTTGGTGCGATTACTTCTAGGTGAAGGCTGCTTGAAGGGTTTAGGGAGAGAATTGTAATTTTATGTAAAGTCCTTGTGAGGTAATAAAATTAAATTCTTTCCAAATCCCGGTTGGGTAAGCAACCGGGTAGTGGACTGACAACTTTAGTATTTGCTAAAGTTGGAACCACTCTAAATCCTTGTCCCCTTGTCCAATATTTTGTGGTTGGTTGTTTGAGTTCAATAATTGTTAAAATTGTTTTAAAACTCTATTCACCCCCCTCTAGTGTTTTTCAATTGGTATCAGAGCAGGCTTCAAGGAACCCTAACAAGGTCTTGAAGAATGGGTGACGGGGTGCTCAACAACCTTAATCTTGAAGGGACATTTGTTGCTAGGCCTCCAGTGTTTGATGGAACAAACTACACATATTGGAAGAGAAGGATGCAGTTCTACTTTCAAGGCATAAGTTGGGACTTATGGAGGATGGTCTCAACCCCATACGAGCTTCCTCAAATGCAATATGCAGAGTGGGATGCAAATACGGTAAAATCGGCTCAAATGAATGCAAAGGCTGTAAGTATTCTTTATTGTTCAATTTCAGTAGGAGAATTTAATAGAATATCAAATTGTGAAACAACCTATGAAATATGGCATAGATTGTCCATAACCTATGAAGGTACGGTTCAAGTTAAGAATTCTAAGATTAGTATGCTTAAACAAAAGTTTGAACACTTTCGTATGGATCCAAATGAATCCATTAGTGAAATGTTTGCAAAATTCTCTTCTATTGTTAATGGTTTGAATGCCTTAGGAAAAACCGTTCTTGAAGAAGACCAAGTATCAAAAGTACTTCAATCACTTCCTCCCAAATACAAGCCCAAGGTGACAGCCATTGAAGAAGCTAATGATCTCACTAAACTGAAAATGGAGCAACTCATTGGCAATCTAGAAACTCATGATGCAACTTTAGAAGAGGAAGAAAGAAGAGAACGTGAACGTCAACAAGGCAAAAAGAAGGACATTGCATTCAAAGCATCAACCAAGGACACTTATGACACAAGTGAAGATGATAGTGAAGAAGAAACTCTCATTGTAAATGGTAAGCAATATAAAAGTTTTAAAACTAATAAAACTTCTAGTGTTTCTTCTTCCAGGTGCTTTGAATGTGGCAAAAAGGGACACATGAAAGGTGATTGTCCAAAACTCAAGAAAGCGAAGAAATCATCTCACAAAAAGAAAGAAAGAGCATATAAAGCTGCACGGGATGATTCAAGTGATGATAGTGATGATGGAAAAGAAGAAGTAGAATGCCTCATTGCTACAACAAATGAAGACGAAGAAGAGGTAAGTCTTTATGATCTACCAAAAGAAGATCTAATTGCTAGTCTTCAAGATACTCATGAGAAATATATTGAGTGCAAGAAGAAACTTAAGAAATCAAATAAAGTAAATGATGATTTAAATGTTAAACTTCTTGCTCTTGTATCCGAAAATGAAAATCTCAAAAAGGAAAATGAAGATTATGATCTTAAGTTAAAATCGGTAGAAGCTAATTGCAATCTTCTTTCCTTAGAAAAGTTAAACTTGCAAACTCAAGTGAATGATCTTCAGAAACAACCTGTTCTATGTTCACATTTAGATTATGATGAGGTTGTCAAAGAAAGAAACTCTCTAGTATCTGATTTAGATCAAGCAAAGAAAGATATAAACAAGAAGATGAATGATATTGCTAAGTTACAAAGAAATGTAAATGAGTTAAGAGGAAATGACATGCTTGAAAATATTCTGAAAATTTCCTCTAGTTATAATGGAAGAAAAGGATTAGGATATGATCCAAGGAGAAATAAACCCAAAAGAGTTAAAGCATCCAAGACTAAGATTATGTTTGTACCTAGGAACACAATTCCTAGAAAGAGAAATGAAGTTGACTCTATTAGTTGTCATTATTGCATGCGTCTTGGACATTATTCATTTTCATGCCCATATAAGAAAAAGAATGATGATTTATCTTGGATTCCTAAAACTTAGTAGCTTAAAATTAACTAGTTGAGATTTGACCTAAACTGATTCTTGATATACAAATGTCATATCTCAACACAATCGAGCTCTAACTTGCATAATCTTATTTTGCTTGGAATAAATTAACAGTTCTGAAAATATTCCAGAAACTTTGTCGGTCGAGAATCTGTCGACCGAGTGAACCTCGGTCGAGAAATTGTCGACTGAGCATGTCATTGATTTCCAGTCTGCTGTAAAATTGCTGAATTCTTTTTGAAATTGATCAAATTGCTATCTATTTGTGATTAATGACTGTATATATTGGAAATCATCCCTGAAAACTTATATGAGATTAATTTGGTTTGATTTAAGTTAAAACTGAAATTATGCTTAGCTTAATAAAAAGGAAATTTCTGTTTTATCATTATTCACATGATGTTTCCTAAAGTATTTTATGGTCTACCCATACAAAAATCATGTGATTACAATCATGGAATTATCATTGGCATCTTTAAAAGACTTGAGATATTAATCGTGCTTTCATTTTTAAGAGGATGTTTTCACTAAACATGCTTCAAAATTGATATCTAATCAAGTACTTCATATATGAATGCTTAAATTGGAAATCTGCAATTTCTGCCTCTTGGTTGAAATAAAATTTGACCAAGGGGCGCTATGTTCGTAGTCAAGGACGACCTAAAATAAGCTTTGACAAAATGCTTATTTGGACATCATTTTATTATACTTAATCTTAGTATACTTTTGATAAAGGTCAAAATCAAAATCATTTGTGACCTTAGAAGCTTTAAATTGCTTTAATGTAAGATTAAGGGGGATCTCATACAAACAAATTTGATTATTTGATTAAAAAGATTTTGAAGCTTGTTACGACCTTAGTACTTTTACTCTTGGTTATGAAGACATCTATGAATTTCATAAAAATGATATATCTTAAAGGAACTCTCTAAACAAATCGGGATTAACATCCCTTGCATTTGGATGGAGACATTTTTATTAAAGGATTCTCATTTGACTTTTAGGGCTTAACATCCCTTGAAAGATGAGAAATCAATATATAAGCTTAAGGGAATCTCATATCATTTCAAGGCTTAACATCCTTTGCAAATGATTGACAAACAAATTGTGGCTAAATTAGACAAAAATGATATTAAATCCATGTTCTTAATAGAATATCTACCTAAGGGGGAGCATAGTATAAAATTAAGGGGGAGAAGAAATATAAAATATTCAACTTGGATATCTTTTTGAAATGACAAAGGGGGAGAAAGAATATAAAATCAAAAATATAAATGAGTTTCATAACATCTTGGCCAGCACTCACTTGTAAAACAAGAATGGCTACAAAAGGTAATCTTCAGGTATGAAACTCACATGCTTTATATTTCCTTATTTCATATTTAGGAAATGTTTGTCATCTTCAAAAAGGGGGAGATTGTTGGATAAATTGGACATTATGATAAATCACTTTGTTTCGATGATGACAAACATTTCATTCTTGTTGATCTAACGTGCTACTTGAGTGTTGTAGGAATAAGGTGGATGACAAAGCTCTAGGGAATCTATATGCTTGACTGATTGTAAATGTCATGAAATGTAATCAATTGTAAATTTGTACAAATATAATGTACAAGTACTTAGAATTGCATGTAAATCAAGCGTTAGATACTCCCTAGCTAAACACCACAGTTAGACAAGTCATCCCATTCAAATAGGATTACTTTTGCACACTCACACACACATAATTAGTGCCTAAATTGAAACCTTGAAACATGATCAATCTCGGTCGACAAACTCCTCGACCGAGACACTCTCAGTCGACAATCTTCTCGACCGAGAAAGATCCAAAGTAGCCGTTAGACACAACAGACAAGTTAGTTGGCAGTTGAAGAAAGACGTTGCAAATCACTTATTCCAGAGAGCCTGTCGGTCGACAAAAGTTCGACCGAGTAGGTGTCTCGGTCGACCATTTGTCGACCGAGATGGTCTCTGACAGCAACTGCAGAGTAAATTAATTACCCGTTGTTAAAGCAACAACTTTGTACCTAACGGCTAGTTAAACACTTAGAAACCCCTAGAAGCTGTCTAGAATGTCCTTAAGCTTCCTTAGGCCACTCCTATAAATAGGACAAGCCATAGGACACTCATACTTACTTGTTTTCTACACTTGTTACACTTGAGAAATACTTGAGCATACTTGAGCAATCTGTTGCAAGCAATTTGAGCATTGTGATCATTGGCCTACTTTCTCCTTAGCTCAAATTCGTGTCCTATAGGCTAGCATCTCCTTTCCACAGCACTTACACTTCTACACTCATTGGTTAGGAGATCAATACGCTTGATATAGGCAAATCAAGCCTTGTGCTTAAAAGGATAAGTTGTAATTTCTGTTTTCCTTCTTGTTCCTTTCATTCTTTGTATTCTCCTTGCTACTCCTAGGGTTGGAGGCTGCGGATTGGAGAAGGTTCTTCTCGGAAGAGAAGGTGGACTTCAAGATACTTCAAGAAGGCTATCGCAACGGGAAGCTACTTCAAGAAGGCTATTGCAACGGGAAGCTACTTCAGGAGGAAGGCTGCTTCAAGGTTGGTGCAATTACTTCTAGGTGAAGGCTTCTTCAAGGTTGGTGCGATTACTTCTAGGTGAAGGCTGCTTGAAGGGTTTAGGGAGAGAATTGTAATTTTATGTAAAGTCCTTGTGAGGTAATAAAATTAAATTCTTTCCAAATCCCGGTTGGGTAAGCAACCGGGTAGTGGACTGACAACTTTAGTATTTGCTAAAGTTGGAACCACTCTAAATCCTTGTCCCCTTGTCTAATATTTTGTGGTTGGTTGTTTGAGTTCAATAATTGTTAAAATTGTTTTAAAACTCTATTCACCCCCCTCTAGTGTTTTTCAATTGGTATCAGAGCAGGCTTCAAGGAACCCTAACAAGGTCTTGAAGAATGGGTGACGGGGTGCTCAACAACCTTAATCTTGAAGGGACATTTGTTGCTAGGCCTCCAGTGTTTGATGGAACAAACTACACATATTGGAAGAGAAGGATGCAGTTCTACTTTCAAGGCATAAGTTGGGACTTATGGAGGATGGTCTCAACCCCATACGAGCTTCCTCAAATGCAATATGCAGAGTGGGATGCAAATACGGTAAAATCGGCTCAAATGAATGCAAAGGCTGTAAGTATTCTTTATTGTTCAATTTCAGTAGGAGAATTTAATAGAATATCAAATTGTGAAACAACCTATGAAATATGGCATAGATTGTCCATAACCTATGAAGGTACGGTTCAAGTTAAGAATTCTAAGATTAGTATGCTTAAACAAAAGTTTGAACACTTTCGTATGGATCCAAATGAATCCATTAGTGAAATGTTTGCAAAATTCTCTTCTATTGTTAATGGTTTGAATGCCTTAGGAAAAACCGTTCTTGAAGAAGACCAAGTATCAAAAGTACTTCAATCACTTCCTCCCAAATACAAGCCCAAGGTGACAGCCATTGAAGAAGCTAATGATCTCACTAAACTGAAAATGGAGCAACTCATTGGCAATCTAGAAGCTCATGATGCAACTTTAGAAGAGGAAGAAAGAAGAGAACGTGAACGTCAACAAGGCAAAAAGAAGGACATTGCATTCAAAGCATCAACCAAGGACACTTATGACACAAGTGAAGATGATAGTGAAGAAGAAACTCTCATTGTAAATGGTAAGCAATATAAAAGTTTTAAAACTAATAAAACTTCTAGTGTTTCTTCTTCCAGGTGCTTTGAATGTGGCAAAAAGGGACACATGAAAGGTGATTGTCCAAAACTCAAGAAAGCGAAGAAATCATCTCACAAAAAGAAAGAAAGAGCATATAAAGCTGCACGGGATGATTCAAGTGATGATAGTGATGATGGAAAAGAAGAAGTAGAATGCCTCATTGCTACAACAAATGAAGACGAAGAAGAGGTAAGTCTTTATGATCTACCAAAAGAAGATCTAATTGCTAGTCTTCAAGATACTCATGAGAAATATATTGAGTGCAAGAAGAAACTTAAGAAATCAAATAAAGTAAATGATGATTTAAATGTTAAACTTCTTGCTCTTGTATCCGAAAATGAAAATCTCAAAAAGGAAAATGAAGATTATGATCTTAAGTTAAAATCGGTAGAAGCTAATTGCAATCTTCTTTCCTTAGAAAAGTTAAACTTGCAAACTCAAGTGAATGATCTTCAGAAACAACCTGTTCTATGTTCACATTTAGATTATGATGAGGTTGTCAAAGAAAGAAACTCTCTAGTATCTGATTTAGATCAAGCAAAGAAAGATATAAACAAGAAGATGAATGATATTGCTAAGTTACAAAGAAATGTAAATGAGTTAAGAGGAAATGACATGCTTGAAAATATTCTGAAAATTTCCTCTAGTTATAATGGAAGAAAAGGATTAGGATATGATCCAAGGAGAAATAAACCCAAAAGAGTTAAAGCATCCAAGACTAAGATTATGTTTGTACCTAGGAACACAATTCCTAGAAAGAGAAATGAAGTTGACTCTATTAGTTGTCATTATTGCATGCGTCTTGGACATTATTCATTTTCATGCCCATATAAGAAAAAGAATGATGATTTAGCTTGGATTCCTAAAACTTAGTAGCTTAAAATTAACTAGTTGAGATTTGACCTAAACTGATTCTTGATATACAAATGTCATATCTCAACACAATCGAGCTCTAACTTGCATAATCTTATTTTGCTTGGAATAAATTAACAGTTCTGAAAATATTCCAGAAACTTTGTCGGTCGAGAATCTGTCGACCGAGTGAACCTCGGTCGAGAAATTGTCGACTGAGCATGTCATTGATTTCCAGTCTGCTGTAAAATTGCTGAATTCTTTTTGAAATTGATCAAATTGCTATCTATTTGTGATTAATGACTGTATATATTGGAAATCATCCCTGAAAACTTATATGAGATTAATTTGGTTTGATTTAAGTTAAAACTGAAATTATGCTTAGCTTAATAAAAAGGAAATTTCTGTTTTATCATTATTCACATGATGTTTCCTAAAGTATTTTATGGTCTACCCATACAAAAATCATGTGATTACAATCATGGAATTATCATTGGCATCTTTAAAAGACTTGAGATATTAATCGTGCTTTCATTTTTAAGAGGATGTTTTCACTAAACATGCTTCAAAATTGATATCTAATCAAGTACTTCATATATGAATGCTTAAATTGGAAATCTGCAATTTCTGCCTCTTGGTTGAAATAAAATTTGACCAAGGGGCGCTATGGTCGTAGTCAAGGACGACCTAAAATAAGCTTTGACAAAATGCTTATTTGGACATCATTTTATTATACTTAATCTTAGTATACTTTTGATAAAGGTCAAAATCAAAATCATTTGTGACCTTAGAAGCTTTAAATTGCTTTAATGTAAGATTAAGGGGGATCTCATACAAACAAATTTGATTATTTGATTAAAAAGATTTTGAAGCTTGTTACGACCTTAGTACTTTTACTCTTGGTTATGAAGACATCTATGAATTTCATAAAAATGATATATCTTAAAGGAACTCTCTAAACAAATCGGGATTAACATCCCTTGCATTTGGATGGAGACATTTTTATTAAAGGATTCTCATTTGACTTTTAGGGCTTAACATCCCTTGAAAGATGAGAAATCAATATATAAGCTTAAGGGAATCTCATATCATTTCAAGGCTTAACATCCTTTGCAAATGATTGACAAACAAATTGTGGCTAAATTAGACAAAAATGATATTAAATCCATGTTCTTAATAGAATATCTACCTAAGGGGGAGCATAGTATAAAATTAAGGGGGAGAAGAAATATAAAATATTCAACTTGGATATCTTTTTGAAATGACAAAGGGGGAGAAAGAATATAAAATCAAAAATATAAATGAGTTTCATATCATCTTGGCCAGCACTCACTTGTAAAACAAGAATGGCTACAAAAGGTAATCTTCAGGTATGAAACTCACATGCTTTATATTTCCTTATTTCATATTTAGGAAATGTTTGTCATCTTCAAAAAGGGGGAGATTGTTGGATAAATTGGACATTATGATAAATCACTTTGTTTCGATGATGACAAACATTTCATTCTTGTTGATCTAACGTGCTACTTGAGTGTTGTAGGAATAAGGTGGATGACAAAGCTCTAGGGAATCTATATGCTTGAATGATTGTAAATGTCATGAAATGTAATCAATTGTAAACTTGTACAAATATAATGTACAAGTACTTAGAATTGCATGTAAATCAAGCGTTAGATACTCCCTAGCTAAACACCACAGTTAGACAAGTCATCCCATTCAAATAGGATTACTTTTGCACACTCACACACACATAATTAGTGCCTAAATTGAAACCTTGAAACATGATCAATCTCGGTCGACAAACTCCTCGACCGAGACACTCTCGGTCGACAATCTTCTCGACCGAGAAAGATCCAAAGTAGCCGTTAGACACAACAGACAAGTTAGTTGGCAGTTGAAGAAAGACGTTGCAAATCACTTATTCCAGAGAGCCTGTCGGTCGACAAAAGTTCGACCGAGTAGGTGTCTCGGTCGACCATTTGTCGACCGAGATGGTCTCTGACAGCAACTGCAGAGTAAATTAATTAGCCGTTGTTAAAGCAACAACTTTGTACCTAACGGCTAGTTAAGCACTTAGAAACCCCTAGAAGCTGTCTAGAATGTCCTTAAGCTTCCTTAGGCCACTCCTATAAATAGGACAAGCCATAGGACACTCATACTTACTTGTTTTCTACACTTGTTACACTTGAGAAATACTTGAGCATACTTGAGCAATCTGTTGCAAGCAATTTGAGCATTGTGATCATTGGCCTACTTTCTCCTTAGCTCAAATTCGTGTCCTATAGGCTAGCATCTCCTTTCCACAGCACTTACACTTCTACACTCATTGGTTAGGAGATCAATACGCTTGATATAGGCAAATCAAGCCTTGTGCTTAAAAGGATAAGTTGTAATTTCTGTTTTCCTTCTTGTTCCTTTTATTCTTTGTATTCTCCTTGCTACTCCTAGGGTTGGAGGCTGCGGATTGGAGAAGGTTCTTCTCGGAAGAGAAGGTGGACTTCAAGCTACTTCAAGAAGGCTATCGCAACGGGAAGCTACTTCAAGAAGGCTATTGCAACGGGAAGCTACTTCAGGAGGAAGGCTGCTTCAAGGTTGGTGCAATTACTTCTAGGTGAAGGCTGCTTCAAGTTTGGTGTGATTACTTCTAGGTGAAGGCTGCTTGAAGGGTTTAGGGAGAGAATTGTAATTTTATGTAAAGTCCTTGCGAGGTAATAAAATTAAATTCTTTCCAAATCCCGGTTGGGTAAGCAACCGGGTAGTGGACTGACAACTTTAGTATTTGCTAAAGTTGGAACCACTCTAAATCCTTGTCCCCTTGTCCAATATTTTGTGGTTGGTTGTTTGAGTTCAATAATTGTTAAAATTGTTTTAAAACTCTATTCACCCCCCTCTAGTGTTTTTCAATAATAATATTATGATAAATAATGCTCAAATTAGTAAAACAAAGGGGATTTGACATAATATGAAGGCAAAGACCGAAATGAGTGAATTATGCAATATTATCCATAAAAATGAGTAATTAGAGCAAAAAACACATATGAAAAAGGTCTATAAATGCGACTCAAAATCATCGCATCAACACACATAGTAGGTGATTCAAAAGTCTAAAATAGGGACACACTAGGTCTAAGAACTTGTCGACTGAGACACACTCGGTCTAAGTTATTTTCAATTAAGAACCACCTTACTCGAACTTGAGAGCATTATTTAACAACTTACACAATTGTCCTCTAAAATAGTTGTCGATCGAAAATAATCTCTCGACCGAGTAAGATCCGGTCTAAAGTTTGTGACCATTAGACTGAGTGGTTGGTAGTTGGGAGTTGGAGATAGACGTTGCAATACATTTTCTTTAAACCCAGGCTCGGTCAAAGAAAATCTCAACCGAGACACAGTTTGGTCGACGAAATTGTTGACCGAGAAGGATACTAGATTGTTCTTTTCAAGCATGAACAAATTAGCAATTTCTAGCCAACTAATGTACACCTAATGGCTAGTTAAGCACTAAGAACACTCTAGACACTCCCCAGAACATCCCTAGACACTTGCAAACCATTCCTATAAATAGGAGAGGCCTTAGGACACCTAAAGAACCTAAGCTACATTTGAGCATTCACTATTGAGAGCAATCAAGCTAAGATTCACTTGTTGTCTTCCTCCATGTGCTCTAGAAGGTGTCCTATATCTACAATCTCCTAGCCACCACATATATCCACGTCCATCTTAAGTGGATAGGCTATCTAAATGCTTGATATAGGATCACAGTGTTGTACTTCATTGGATAAGTATTTTCTTTCTTCCAATCTATTCCTTTTATATTGTACTTTGTTCTCCTTGACTACTACTAGGGTTGGAGGCTATTGAAAGGAGGTTTCTTATTTCTACTTGAACAAACTAAAGGCTGCGCCAAGTTTTGCTTGAGATTACTTCCAGAAGGTTGCTTTAAAGGAGGGCTGAGCTACTTCTAGGTGAAGGCTATCTCAAGGTGGTGGAGCTACTTCAAGGTGGTGAAGGCTGCTCCAAGGATTGCTCGTGGTTACTTCAAGAAGGCTGCTTCAAGGGGGGTGATGCTACTTCAAGTTGAAGGATACTTCGAGTGGAAGGTGATTGTATTTTATGTAACATCCTTGTGAGGTAATAAAATAAATCACTTTCAATATCCCAATTTGAAACAATTGGGTAGTGGATTGACAACCTTTGATTGAAAGGTTGGAACCATTCTAAACCGAAGTGTCTTCCTTGTTTCCTCCTCCTTCTTTGGTTGAGTGTTTTAATTGTTTTAAGTATTTCAATTAACTTTAAATAATTCAAAAAAATTTGTTCACCCCCCTCTAGATCTTTCAATTGGTATCAGAGTAGATCTTCAAGGAGCCCTAACATGTCTTGAAGAATGGAGGACAACATGCTTAGCAACCTCAACCTTGTAGGAACTCACATAACTCGGCCACCACCCTTTAATGGAAGGAACTACACCTAATGGAAAAGAATAATGCAATTCTACTTTCAAGGACTTATTTTGGAGTTATGGAGGATGGTGTCTACACCCTATGTGCTTCCTACAATCAAATATGCATCATGGGATCCAAACACGGTAAAACTAGTTCAATTAAATGCCAAAGCGGGAAGCATATTATTTTGTTCTATTTCAGTAAGTGAATTCAATAGAATATCCTCATGTGATACAACTTATGATATATGGAATAAACTCTCCATAACACATGAAGGAACTACCCAAGTTAAAAAAACCAAAATTAATATGCTTAAACACAAGTTTGAACAATTTTGTATGCTACCTAATGAATCTATTCGTTAAATGTATGAAAGATTTTCTTCCATTTTTAACAACTTAAGTACATTATGCAAGTATATAAGTGAAGAAGATCAAGTGTACAAAATTCTTACATCGTTACCTCCAAGATACAAGCCAAAGGTGAAAACCATTGAAGAAGCTAAAGATCTCACCACAATGAGGATGGAGCAACTCATTGGCAATCTAGAGACTCATGAAGTAACTCTTGAAGAAGAAGGAAGATTGGAAGCCTAACACAAGAAGGAGAAAAGGAAGGACATTGCTTTTAGGGTATCAACTAAAGAAAGCAATGACACAAGTGGAGAAGATAGTAAAGAAGAGGCACTCATTGTAAATGGTAAACAATATAGAAGGTTTAAAACAAAAAAAATTCTTCTACTTCTTCCTCTTCTTCCCTTAGGTGATTGGAATGTGGTAAGAAGGGACATTTAGAAAAATGAGTGTCCCATAGTCAAGAAGGGAAAGAAATATTCTCTCAAGAAGAAATAAAAAGCCTACAAAGTAGCTTCGGATGATTCAAGCGATGGAAGCAAAAAGGAGAAGGAAGCAGAATGTCTCATGACCAAAGAAGACACAGTAAGATGTTTCATTGCAACAACAAATGAAGAAGAAAATGCGGTAAGTCATCTTGATTCATCTTAGGAAGAGTTAGTCACTAGTATTGAAGAATTACATGATAAATATGTTGATTGTAAAAAGAAATTAAAAAGGATTAAAAAAACTAATGAAGATCTATGTGCTAAATTGAATGATCTTTCTTTTGAAAGCTTTTGAAAAGGAAAGTCTTATGTTTAGAAAATATACTTTGAAATCATCTATTAATGATTGCAATATTAAGTTGCTTTCTCTAGAAACTAACAATAATATCCTTTTCCGAGAAAAGATAAATTTCTTGCCAAAATAAATGATCTTCAAACTCAACCTTTCTATGTACTCATTCAGATTATGATGCTATTGTCAAAGAAAGAGATAGTTTGTTATCTAATCTAGACCAAGAAAAGTTAGACATTAAAAGGATAATGGATGAAATTGCTCAGTTTTAAAATGATATTAGTATCTTGAAAAACAAAGACATTCTAGATAATATTCTAAAGGACTCATCTGGCCAAATTGGGAGGAGAGGTCTAGGTTATGTGCCCAAAGATAAATCCTATAAAAACCTAGACCTAAAAGGACACAAGTACCCAAAACCAAAGTCATGTATGTACCTAAAAACATTCTAGCTCATGACAATAATGTTAAAAAGAGAAATGAAATTGATTTCATCTATTGTCATTATTGTTTACGTTTTGGTCATTATTCATTTTCATGCTTAATGGAGATAGAACTTACACAAAAAGATTGCTCTTTCAATGGAAGTCATAATATGCACAAAAAACCCTAGGGACTTGATGTCCTCTCTAGGTTTACCTACAACTAGTGCTATATAAATGCTCCAACCCCACAAGAGTGTGGAAGCCTTATCATAGTACATATTTAGGATCGAACCCAAAGGACAACGTTAAGAATCTGAGTGTCTTTTTCTTATTTCGTATCAATCTAAGTTAATCATCTAAGACCAAAAGTTTGATTTGAGTTATTTAGCCTAAAACATGCAAAAGTAAAGGAAAGAATAAAAACTAGTTTAATGATTTAAATCTAAGATTAGCAAAAAATGATGGATCATTGGGGTGATGCGGGTATTCACCACCACTACACATGTGTTGTACCTGTACCAAACGTAGCAAGACTTGTAAGCAAGATACATGGATGTTGTACAATACCGATGTCTTATAGGACAAGAGTAATGCACACAGCCTTCACGGGTTGAGTAACCCTCATCCGGTACATATCTACATATCTATGAAGAGATGTAACCTCCGAAGAGAGAACCTTACTCAATCTCGTGAAATGCGTATCAAAAAACTAACAAGCGAGCGATAATTACCAATTCAATTAGTATCCTTATAGACTATCCCTCTTTCGAGGAAATAACTATGAGAAACATGGGAGTGTTGCAACGTCAGCCATTCCTGAATGAATGGTCAAATACCTTGCACCACTCCCTCCGCGGAATTTGTTCCTCGACCCAGCAAGGTTGCACTTCCGTACGTCAACTGATTCCATTTCATAGTGCGGAAGTGCAACGATGGAGGTGAGTTTACTCCATCCCTCGGGAAGCATTCCTAGATACCGAAATGGATGCGCAGTGGATACACACACCAGAAACCAACACTAAATCAGTATTCGAGTCCTAAGAGAGGTCGTAGACAAACCACAACGAAAGACAATAGATGCACACAAGAATGCAGCCAACATTCAAGCATGTATGAAATGATTTAGTATTGAATCAGAAAGATAACATCTTTTAGTACATATTACAAAGCATGGGCAGCGGGGCTAGTTCCCGCACCCCAGTGGATGGAACTACTCGATCCTCATAGAGGGAGCAACAAAGAAAGAGAAGAGAGAGAAAGAAAGCATTGTCAGAGTAGAAGAGTAAATCTGTGACAACCCAGTGTAGATCATCACAGTTTCCAGAACTTCTCCATTGTGGTCGATGACGTACGCCTCTCCACCTCGATCCTCACGTCTACCTCTGGGATTGCACAGACAGAATGAAGTGGAGTGATAGTAGAACAATGGCGGAGGTGAGATGGCAGTGGAGCAACCTTCCAGATCTGTTCCCAGTCTGGCAGCCTTTGACCGTGGTGAGATAGATGTCTAAGACCATGCCTCTACCCTTCTATTTATAGGCTTGCCATGTGTCTTGGATAGATTGGTTTAGATCTGCAAATTGCCCAAAATATCTTGGACCAAGGAGTCACACCTTGTGCGTGCCCTTTTGTCCCATGCGATTTGATCATGCAGTTTGCTCTTGCGGTTTGGTTGCTTCATGCAGTTTGCTCCACAAGTGTGCATGCGGTCTTGCTTTGTTTATTCCAAACCGTTTGGTAGTATGTGCAGCAATTCCATGCGGTCTCACATGGCAATTGGCCATGCGGTTTGCTTCTCAAATCAGCAACCAGTCTTAGTGTTTTGGCAACTTCTTCACGTGGGCACAGTAGCTTCTTCACGTGGGTGCAATAGCTGCTGGCCATTCAATTTTGAATGCAGCGCTCCATTCAGCTTGGTAAATCACATGGACTCTACTAGCCTTGGGTCATGCGTTCTTCATGCCCATGTTTACATGGTCTTTACTTCCCATCTATTCATGCGGTTTCGCGTCCCAGCATTCTTCACGAGCATACACTCTTCACGATCTCAGGTCAGATTGATAAACAGTCTCATTACTTTCAGTTTGGGGACATAAGGCCATCATGCGGTCTTAAGAATGATCACAACCTACATGCTCATGCAGTTTCGTAGCTTCTGCGGTCTTGGTTACTCATGCGGTTTCGTAGCTTCTGTGGTCTTGCCTTCACGGTTGTGTGCATGCACTCTTCACGGTCTTACTGCACTTCCACTCAAACGATCTTGCATGCTTTCTCTCCTAACGGTCTGCTGCGGTGTAGTGGATGACGGCAGAGTAGGTGTCGAGCTCTGTGATTGGAGGTAGACGAGCGGGCACCATCATTGCTGCTGGACAGCGAGGGAGGCACCGCAGTTGCTGGCTTAGGGCCGCGGCGGTGTGGCGGTGTAGCTACTGGTTGCAGGTGCTGCTTGGCAGCTCGTTCGGAGGTGAGCGGGTGTCGTCGTTGCTGCTAGACAGTGTAGGAGGCACCGCAGTTGCTGGTTGTAGGGCCGCAGTGGTGTGGCAGGCTGTCATGGACAGCGGTGGTGTCGACGAGCAGGTCGCAGGTGGTGCTAGTGGTGAAAGAGGATGGTGGTGGCGCTGCTTCATGCATGTGCGATGGCGGAGGAGCAAGGTTGGTGAAGAAGACGACGCCGGCGGTCGTGGACAGCAGTGGTGTCAACGGGTAGGTTGCAGGTGCTGCTTGCATGAGATGTAGAGCGTGGATGTCGACGGTGTAGGTACGGAGCTTGTGATTGGAGGCAGACGAGCGGGCACCATCATTGCTGCTGATGGTGAGGTAGATGAGAGGGCATCATCGATGCTACTGACGGTGAGGTAGACGACGTCGGCACTTGAGGTAAGCAGGCCGTCGTGGGCAGTAGTGGTGCGACCTGGGACTGGTGATGAAGTCGGATGGCAGCGGCGCTGCTTGGTTTTGAGATCGACAGATCAAACGGGATGGAGGTCAAGGCCGCATGAGGTCGAGACCGCATGGAGGTCAAGACCTCATGAGGTCGAGACCGCATGTAGGTTAAGACCGCATGAGGTCAAGATCGCATGGAGGTTAAGACCGCATGAGGTCGAGACTACATGGAGGTCGAGACCGCATGGAGGTCAAGACCGCATGGAGGTCAAGACCGCATGGAGGTCGAGACCGCATGGAGGACGAGACCGCATGAGGTCGAGATCGCATGGAGGTCGAGACCGCATGAGGTCGAGACCGCATGGAGGTCAAGACCGCATGAAGGTCGAGACCGCATGGAGGTCAAGACCGCATGGGGTCAAGAACGCATGGAGGTCAAGACCGCATGAAGGTCGAGACCGCATGGAGGTCAAGACCGCATGAAGGTCCAGACCGCATGGGGAAATCGAATGGATCAAGACAGAATGGTGGTCAAGACTGAGTGGTTGGATGAAAAGGAACTGTTGTATCTCGATTGGATGGTTGAGAGTGATCTACATGGAAAAAGGGAAGTGAGTAAGGGGGATAAGATCAAATAAACTGAAAACTAGAGTAATTAGAACTAGTAAAGCATTATTTACATGAAACTGAAGAGATACTTAAAATAAACCCAAAGCAAGGGTAGATCAATCGATATGCGCCACAAAATCCTTAGAATTGGTGACTGAGAGGGTGAATCTGGAGGATTCATCAATGCTCTTACAAGAAAAATAAGGATAAGGATCTAGTTTGGGTTCCAAAACCTCAAACATAGAAATATAGAAAACTTACTTGAGATTTGACCTAAAACTTAATTTGAAAATCTAATTGTCTTATCTCAACTAAACAAAGCTTTATCTTGCATATTTTTATGATCGAAAATTACAACATGCTTTGCTTAAACTAATACAACACACACAACCCTTCTCGGTTGACGAAGTTCTCAACCGATACACTCTTTGGTCAAATAGATAGTTGACTAAGAGTGGTTCTGTCAATAATGTATGTTATGGAAAATCATTCTGGTTGACACAATAGGTCGACCGAAATATCATTCAGTCGAACAAATTATCGACTGAGTATTGTTCTGAAAAGAGATTATCAATAAACTTGTGACTGTAATCAATCTTGTTAAACTCTTTCCAAATTAGCCCAAAATATGATAGGAAATGAGAAGATTTCTACACATGGAAACAAGGTAAGATTTAGAGAAAGCTTCAAAGGAAAAACTAATGGCATATGTAATGTTGCAAAATTCTCAAATGTGCTATGTGTAATGAACATGATTCCTAGGAAAATATCAAAAAGAAAAATGATTATTTATCTCTCAAATATTTGTGAAAACTATAATTTTTTTGTGGAATAAAAATATTGTTCATAAAATTATCTAATAATTAATTAATTTGAAGTACCATAGTATTTATAAGATCACAAAATTCTTGGTTATAATGTGCATATATTTTTTCTCTTAATCGGATTCTCTACACCAATTCTGGCTTAACATTCATTTACATGGTGAGTGATATATCTATTAATCCCACTATGAGCCTAAAGGAATCTCATATCATTTCAGGGCTTAACATCTCATGCAAATGGTTGAGAAATTATTCTTAGTATTTGAATTACGAACAAACTTGACATTTTTCAATCAGTTAAAGAGAAATTATACTAACATACTTGTTACTCCCTTAGAAAATGTACTCTTTGATATATGTGCTCAAAATTCTTAATTGAATTTTCTGTTATTTATATTGAACAAGTTTCTAGTAGTGTTTCTTTGATTAATCATGCACAAGTACATAAACAAGCTCAAAATAGTTCACTCAAAGACTCTTGTTCGGTCGAACATATTTTGTATCGAGATGATTCTCAGTCGAAAAAATTGTCGTCCAAGTTACACTCGATGGAAATCTCGAACGAGAAGGCATTTTTGAACCAAATCTCCTCTAAGAATTTTCACAAATCAATTTTTTTTGCAAGAAAGGCCCCTCGTTTGATAAAACTTTCGACCAAATCCTTGATATAACGGTCATTTTTCAAACTCCAACAGTCGATCGAACTAGCCATTATGAGGAGTATCAGAAGAGAGCCACTGGGCTCCGGATCGATGGAATCGTCGATCGAGCAGGTCAGTGATTTGCTATAAAAAGGACCCCAATCCACCCATTTACTCACACTTCAATTACTTTCTTCTCCACCTCCTCTCTAGTGATCTTTAGAGATACTTTTCAGTAATACTCTTGCACTACCATCCCTAGTTCTTCTTCCACCTCCACTTTTTCAAGATGGCGTCATCTTCAGCATGCAGCAGGAAGAAGCAAGTAGCGGTGAGGAAGGGAAGAACGGCCACTCTAGCCATGAGCGTCATCAAAAACATTACTTTCAACGACGTTGCTGATGGAAAACGCTACCTCAAGCTCACCTCAAAGACCCCTCTTCCTCGACACACCAACAACTTCATCATGCTCCCTGTCCTCCCTGAGCTCTTCAAGGTGCAAAAGTTGATGGATTTTCTTGAACCATCCTTTCATTTCTAGTCCAACCAAGCCATAACTAATTTCTACACTAATCTTACTAGGGACTCTAATAACCCCTTCTCTTTCACTTCCATGGTTGATGGGTTAGGATTCTATTTTTCTAAAAAATACATCCTCAAAATGTTAGATATAGATGAGGAGGAATAGGGAGGTTTCATAGACTTAACCACCAAAAACCCTTTATCCAAACTCTCCACAAATGACAATACCATTAGCTTAGGAGACATCCAAAGGGCCATTTTCCTTCTTAATACTCCATGTCATGAGAATAGGGGAAATTACTATGCTACATGTCTCACCTCTGAAGCTAGGATAGTGTACCTCATTATTTCCCACAACATCTACCCTAGAGCAAACAAAACTGAAATCCCACAATTTAGGATATATCTAATTAATGCTATCCTAGAAAGCATTCTGGTCAATCCCATTCACATTATCCTATCCAATATGTTTGAATTCTCTAGAAATCCTCCCTATGCTGATTTTGTGTGTCAAATTATTCAATTTTGCATTGAAAAAAACCTAGAGGATTTAAACTACAAGTGTGATAGGCGTCCTAAAAAATGCACCAAACACACTGTAGATAAAATGGGCCTTGAATTTGGGCACAAGAGGGCCAGGACCGAAGGAGAGACATCCACCAAAGAAAATACTCCACCTCCTACTCCTCCTAGCTACTCCATAGAAAATCTAGCAAATGATGTGTGTTATCTCAAAGGGGCTACCTTTCATCTTGGGAGACAATTAGATTAAAATCATCATGTCGTGACCTATCTTAATCAAAGAATGCAAGACTTATCTCCCAATGTTCCTGACACATACCCATATACACTCTATCATTTTAACCCCTCAATCCAATACACCCAAATCCCACAACTACCTTCACATGATCTTTCCCATACCCAATACTCACCCATGCAACTCCAGGACATTGCTGCCCACTTCAGGTTTGATAGGGCACCTACATTTCTGGAGGCATATGCTCTTACTAGGACAGGTGCACTTGATTGGGAAACACTTATCAAGTACTATGGTGATGCTCCATTTCTTGGGAAAGATCCTGAGGTTGTTGTAATCTTACAATCCTTCAAGTGATGTTGTCCTATGTAGTGAGTGTTACAACTTATGTAATTGTGTCTAGTGAAGTATATAATGTTATCTATGTTGCTATCAATGTAATTGAGCTTGTTTGTGTTCACTTGATCATGTTAGTAAAATCTATCTTGTGGCTTTTATTGGATATTTTCTATCACTTTATTTTACATCTTGTGTATCAGATTAAGGGGGAGTATCTCAATCAGGGGGAGTAAAATGTTTATATGGCTAACTTTTTGAAATGACAAAGGGGGAGAAATAATATAAAACAAAATAAATGAGTTTCATGTTCGCTTGAATTAACATTAATTGATGCAATATTCCTTAAGAGATGGATACTATGTTCCATATCTCTTTAATAATAATTAGCACACATTTTATGATAACAAAAAATACTCTTCATCTCAGGTAAATCTTAGGTATGAAACTCATCTCATTCAAGATTAGCACTCTCAACTAGTTACTTAAAGCCTACTAGGTATAAAGCCTCTCAACTAGTTACTTAAACCTCCTCAGGGTCTAAAGCACTCTCACTTATACCATAGGTACCAGAAGCATTATTCTCTCTCTAGGGTTTGGTTCGTCTCAAGATAACCAAGACATCAACAGCCTCCAGGGGTCAGTTAGAAGGCAACCACTATCATCCACTTAGGTCACATCATCCTCAGCTCCCACTGTTCCTCAAGTTTCAGGGTTTAGGCTTCCAACCTCCCTGTTGGGGTTCTGCTTCCTCTCTCTAGAGCTAATTCCACTTCCAACTATACTTACTAGAGGTCCCTTCTCCATGAAGGCTCATGCTCATGAGCATACCCCTATGTGGTTCAAGCCTATGCTCAACTCATGTTTGGCTCAAAATCATCCATACCCCTTTCATAAGCCATCCATCATGATCTCTTAACTAGGATTTCATCAAGATATACCCTACTTGCCTAAGCCCATAGGGTAACTATAGGTTCTCTAACCTCGTCCACGAAGGAGCTATCCTTTGCTATGGCATGCACGACCCTCTCCAGGGTTGGGTCGCCAAAGGTACTAGATCATCTAACCTCTTATGGCATCCCAAATGCATGTCCAACCAAACACTCGGTCAACCATGACATCATGTCATCTCTCTCTCCACTTAGGGTTAGGGTTAACATCATCCTCAAAGGATGTGCTAGGTCTCTACCTTTAATGGAGGTATCTACCTCCAAGACTAACTCTCTCTACACATCCTCCTGCCAAGGAGGTTTATCCTCAGATCTCTCCTGAGGGCAATGACAACTCATGTCATACAACCTAAGCATGTATATATTCCTTTACGCTTACTCTATTAAGCTTATGTCCATGACATCTTATTTACATGCTTTTTATTAATTTGATGGAGGATTCCTTAATCCTTATCTTCCTTACCCATACCTCAAGAGGGTGAGGAAAAGAGAGAAAACCCTAATCCTTAAGGTCCTTAATAGAATTTGAGTTGAGAAGGGATGAACAAGATGAGAGAGTCCTAAAGGTATCTTATTTCGATTCATACTCAAAGACTTTGGCCAGGCAGTCACACGGATCTGGGAGTCCTCGTATTCCGACTAGCAGTGCAGAGGAAAATATTGTCAGCCCCCGGTCATGATCCTTTTCTAGACACCTCTATCTTTCGGATAATCCTCAAATAACTCCCTTGGGTTCTACATAATTTGTAAAATTTAGTAATTATTAAAGATTAAGTGAGGAACCTACGCTCTGATACCAATTGTAACGACCCCACCTCCCGGTAACCCCCCAATTAAGGGAGACCCGAAGGTCAGAACCGTTATTCAATTAACATGATCAAAGGTTCGACAAATAATCAGTAATAATTAATAAACTTTAACAACTAAACTGAAAACAGGTATAAAATAAAACTTTTCTTACCTTGGAAAAATTGGGATTTCTAAACTTCTATCCATGAAGATGTTAATCTAACTAATCCTCCTGTGCAGGTTATTTCTCATTCAATTCCACATATGTCACTTTATTGTTTGTTCTTTCATTTGTACCTAAAATGCTGACAAACAAAATTTCGGTCAGCCGAAGCTGGTATATGGGGGAAACAATAATTGTGCAACTATGTTAACAATGTAATCAACCAAATATCAGTTAACAACCAAGATTACATTTTAAGCAATACTACTCAATCCTTGCCTATTCCCTTTCTCTATAACGTCCCTGCAGTGGACATGGATACCACCTCTCTCATATGGTAGATCCTTACCCCCATGGCCCTACCACACAGGTAGCCAATACCTAGGGTTATGGAGTCGCATGGTCCTACCCAAAGGTAGACCAATCCCTGACTCATGATGACTTGATGGACCTACCCCATTGGTAGCCATTTACTAAGTCATTTAATGACCTGATGGACCTACCCATTGGTAGCCATTTACTAGGTCAATCTATAAAGCTACAGAGGGGACTAGGATCTGAGCTAGTAGGCATTTTCTTATGTGATAGTCATATTCACATTATACTTTGCATGAATTAAATACATCCAACAATTTAATTCAAGCCACGATGGAAACATCGATAAAAATCCCGGAAAACTAATTTGGGTAGTCATAAGCGTAACCACATACATGTTCATGTAGATTTAGGTGCAAGAATATTCCAAACAATAATGAGCAAGCAAGCATTCAATAAGATCCTGAGACAAATATACAATTTCCTTTTATTACTCGTGTCATTAAGATCTATTAAATCTAGCTCACTTCTTAGGGTTTCTAGTCCACTTTTAGGGTTTCCATTGAAATTAGAGTTTCCCTTCATCTTTTATTATTTTAAACCCTAATTTAACACAATTGATCACAAACCCTATTTATGTCCACATATAATTATCAATTCCGGTTTAAAGGCATAATTAACCATTAATTAAGCTCATTAAGCCTCTTTTTATTAAAGCTACTATTTTTATCCTTTTAATCCACGACAAGATCATTATTTGCATTTATCATTAATTCATAGTTTATTCTGATCCAAATCACATATAAACTTGATTTGCAATTAATTCCACATTTTATTCATGAGAAAACCCTAATTACTATATTTAGGGTATTATCCACAAATTAGTAACTTTAACGCTCAAAATAGCATAATCCTACTTTTTTTTTGGGAAAGTCCGGAGGTGTTCTTATTCATCCTGTCCTCCTCTTACTAGCAAATCAACAAAATTATTGCTACAGATAAGTTCTTGAATAGAAATAAACATGGCAGTACTACTGCCATTACAATCTCTAAGTAGCCTATCATACATGCCTTCAGGAGGATAGGTATAATACCTTCTTCCAAGATTTTGTTTTTGGTGGTAGCTAGCTAACTCATCAGCCAGCTGGTTACGATTCCTCTTCACATGAACAAGCTTCCAATTCGACCTCATCATCCTCCTACACTCAGCCTGTGCTGCTGTGAAACATGGGGCTTCATCTTGTACCGCTTGAAGTAACTGGACAACAGACCTGCAGTCCGATTCCACAATCACCCTCACCCACTATAGTTTATCTGCCACCTTCACCGCCATGATGATAGCTTCCACTTCAGCTTCCAGGACATCCCTCGCAGCTGTTTTGGTTCCCATTCCCAACAGCCACCTTCCCCTACAGTCTCTCACGACTAAAGCACAACTGCTTCCATTCTTCCGGCAAGACGCATCTGTGTTTATTTTAACCAAGCCCTCCATCGGATTCTCCCAATGCTCCTGTTGTGTTTTAGAAAGTTCGTCCTCCTCTCTATGCCATGCCAGCTGATTCAGTCGAAGATCGATCTTTACCTTCCTGGTCGTATGTTCTTGATTGGGATGCTTGTTTTCTATCACCTGTGAGTTCTTGCTTTTCCAAATATTCCAGTAGCCAAACATGAAGTTATCACGAGTTGGCTTGTTCCTCATGTTCCCTCAAATCCAGGCCTGAAGATTGGGTTTAGTGAAGAAGTTTTGAGGCGTTCCATTCCCTAGAATGATCTTCCAGCAATCAGTAGCATGTTGACAGTCTCACACTGCATGTAGACTTTAATCATACTTTAATCATGAAATTAATCAATTAAAGCCATTAATAGTCGAATTAATCAACATTAGGGTTTCAAGGCTCATTAAAGTATATTCATGCATATGAAACTTTAAATTTACTATTTATATGCAAAGTCCATCCTTTTTCTTCCTAATGTTCCTTTTTATCATTAACAGGCTAATATCCACTTTAAACAACTATTAAACCCTACTAATCACTTTAATCATATCAAAATAGGGCTCTTTAAACATTAATGCATCTAAAGCTAATAAACTCCATTACTTTTAGAATTGCAATCAGAATTAGGCTTTAAATATATTTTATTTAGATTCCTCTCAATTTTCTGATCAACTTTCATGTATAATATGTCCTTATTTGACCTACGATTTATTTTCTATGAATTTAACAAATTTCACTTACTCTAGTGAATCAGAAGCTGCCACATATCGACTTCCATGCAACTTTGCTTTGCTGATTTTGGAAACATGACGAAAAGACTGAAATGCCCCCACTTAACCAACTGGCCCAAGCACATCGCGGAGGGTATAACTGTCCAAAGCATCTTTCCTTTCTTCTTCCTCCAGCAGCCAAACGGCTGCCGCCCTAGTCGCCACATTGCTGCCTTTCGCGGCCTGCCCTCTCCTCCACAGAGCCAAGAACTTGTCGCCGACTGTCTCCCTTAGTCTGCCGCCCCTCTACGCACTTGGGGCGCCACCTAGTTGCGGCCGACGCTGTCAAACGCTCGTTCGACCTGCCCTTCTCTTTAGGCTGACGCTGCAGCCTAGGGGCAGCTGCTGCGCACGTTCTGGGTCACCACTCTGATGGAGAAGTTGTTCTTCAACACCGTGGTACACCGGGCTCCCATATAGACTACTCCTCAACTCTCCATTGATCCCGGGAAAGTTCCCACTTAGTGGCTCGGGTTTATATGTAATGAATAAGAAGGAGAACGTGGGATCTTCCTCTTTCTCTCCCAGACTCGAACTATGGCTTTACCCGTTTATATAGGGTGGGGTAGGAAGCCCTAAGACGTGCCTCATAAGGACTCAAGTTCCAAACCCAAAAGGAAACATATACTCCTTGGTCGTGAAGCAACCAACTCTCTCTCTCTCTTCATTATCTCCTATTTTCTTGATATTCCTTGTTGCATGAATAATTAGGAATTCGAAAATTCCTCTCCCATACTCTTGTCTTTTAATTCATTGGCCTCGAATTTATATTTTCCTCAAGTAGGAAAATACTTTCTTTTGTTAAATTTACATAATCCATTAATTATGTATTCCCATTATCTCTTTATTTTGTAATTATGGTATTTTCTCTTCCTTTCCTCTTTATTGGGGCTCCTTGGACCCCAAGAAACTCAACGAATTTGAAATTCCTTTTTAAGGAATACTTATTATCTAAAAATGCTTCCATATGCATTATTTCACATTATCTTATTTATTCTGCATTAAAATAGTTCTTTTTGAGGATTTCTCTTTATTTCCCTTTTATTTTTCTCATTGGTGTTCCTTTTATCATTAGAAATCCTTGGAATACGAAATTCCACTAGGGATAACTCAAATATACCTCTTTCCACTTATTTCCAACCTTTCATCAATATTTTCAATTTCGTTCTTATTAAAGAAATACTTAATTGATCTTTTCTTTTCTTATTGCTCTCTATATGCAACTTTGGACTCCATGGAACCCAAGGAACCCAAGAGGCACGAAATCCATTTTTGGATTTGCCTTCTAGAGGTTTCTACCTCATCTCTCTTTTCTGAACAACTCAATTATTCATTAATTAATTGAATTTCCTTGTTATTGGGCCCAATAGCCAATAAAGCCCACAAATCAACAACAAGGCTATTTCAAACAACATCCATTTATTCACAACAACTTATATCATTATTTGTCCAAATATCTTCAACATGAGAAATTACATTTCTCACCAAATGAACCCAAAAATAGGGTTGTAACATCCTTCCCCTCTTATAAGAATTTTGTCCTCAAAATTCCATCAAGCAAGCAAACAAACAGGATAAGCCTTTCATATGTCCATCATGGCTCCCATGTGGCTTCACCCTTTCCATGGTGCTTCCCAAGAAACTTCACTATCTCATATTCTTCCATCTGAGTTCTTTCTTACCTTAGTATATCGTACCCTCATAGGTGACTCAGGACATTTCATCTTCTCAAAAGCTGAATAGGTTCAGGGCTCAACACTTGGCTTGGGTACCTCACATAGTGCTCTAGATTGGACTCATGCAACACATCATGTTATCCTGAGGGGTAAGGCTAAACACAACCATTTCCACCAATCCATTTCAAATGGGCCCATATATCGGGGATTCAACTTTCTCAGCTGTAGCTTAGAGGGGTCGGATTTTCACATTATATTCCCCCACAGTGAACTGCATATTAGTCTGCTTTGCATCAGCTCGTGACTCATGTCACCCTTGGGCTCTCTCTCAGCTGTTGAAAGATCAAGCGACTTCATCTGCACACACCGTGGTTCTTTTATGACCTTTACGGGGCCTCCTTCACAAACATCATCTTAATGAAGTGGTGTCTGACACTACCTCCCTATAGAACTTCTTGCATCCCGATAAAGGCTATGGTGGTTAACATCACATCTTAAGAACTGTCTCTATGTATCACCCTAAATGAGCACACATGCTCTCATCAGACCCTCTAGTCCGGATCATACCGTTCATTAGTATGGGGTGATAAACTGTACAAACAATGAGCTCTTCATGTATCTACTTCCACCTCATGGAAGTTAACCTTTAGGTCACATCAAGAACTCTTGAATTCACATCATGGTGTAGTTGAACCATCTCTTTTCATATGTAGTTCAACCAGATCTGTCCCTTGACAGAACTCTTCCTTTCTCATGTCATCTAGGTAAGGCGATCTACCATAACCCATATTGTATCTTGACCTTCTTGGTCTAGGAGAGACTCACAACATCCATAGTGATGAACTCCCATTCCCTCTCGGGAACTCTTTATACTTTATATCCATGCACTGGGTTAATGGTGTTCGTCCTTCACCTCCTGGCTTGCATGGCCACATGCTACATGCAACTTTGTTTTAAGCAACCAGAATGCTACCGTCACTTACTATCTTTGTAGTATCAAGGTATATCATGACCTCCTGTATTGTTAGGATTCCTCAAGCTTGATACCTCGGAACCCTAAACCACTCTCAAAAGGGTTTCATTACCTTCCTATCCAAAGAAGTGTATCTGAGGTTCTATCACCATCCTTTTACTACATCAAGGACTAAACTGGCTAACCAAACAACCATTAACTTTCTCAACATATCTTATTACATCTGTGTGTTAACCAAAACACATCCCCTTTCCAAATATAGGGTTAGTCGAACAACCTCAACTTCTTCTAGCTTCCAGCTAACTAGGCAGCTATATCTCAACCAGAGCATTCATTATCACTTCTTAACCTTAGGTGTTAGGTAAAGTTGAAGACATACACCTCCATGTATTCCACTTATCATCTCATCTCAAACTCTAAGTTTGCCTTCATCAAGAAGCTCTGAGCTCATCCTCACTGTGATCGAACTCGACCTTGGTTAACTTGTAAATACCATGTAGTTCCTGATAAAACATCCTCATAAGATGACTACACTACCTCTCTTAGTGTTTGCGAACCATCCATGTATCATTCACTTCACCAGGGTACGTTATCATACCTTGTAGCTACATTCCAACTTACATCATCTTTATCCTTGGTGTAAGGCATGCGTACTGTCCTATCTCTCACTCCTATAACAAGAAGAAATAAGCATTTGGCGGCCGTCCAAATACAGAGTTCTTCCCATTCCAGGAGTAGAGATGGTACATCCCACCTTGCCAGTACACCTTCAAATTTAAGTTGAAACGTGCAACTCATGTCTCCACATCACAAACAACATGATATCAAAATTACTTCCATGGAAAACTGGTCTCAAACCTACTGGGGTTTACACACAATCCTTGGTCATCTCCTCTAGGTCTATAGGGTGCCGACATGTTTGGGGTCATCCCTCTTCCCTTATGCATCCAGAGAGTGCCCTACTCATCTGCCCTTTGGGTCCCATGAGTTCATGAAGGTGATCAATCTCCTAACCCATGGCCCTCAGACAATGATAGTTGTTACCTCCCGACCCTATGGTCACGTGCAACTAGGGAATTAGGCAACTCCTTCTTCCATCGGTCTTATCCCTACCGGACCCTAGCATAGACTTAGGATTCTATTATGGTACATGTCCAACATAGAACCTTACCCAAACTTGCATTCATGGGCTGACTTTCATCCTTTCATAAGGGTCATGGCAACCTTCCTACCTTGGTCAGGCCCCATACCGGTTACCTCCATGGTAACACATCCACATGAACATAGAGATGGTTATCTATGGGTCTATAGGTTCATTCTCATGCCATGTACTCTTCACTTAGCTTCTCAAGATCCTACGAAACCTCCTTAGGTTACCTCAAAACCAACCAAACTGGTAAACTCCCCACCAAAGGGTCGCTCTCCCAGGATGGGAGGAAACTACACCTTTATAACAAAGGTCACAAGCACTCTTAGGGTTTACATCCATATGAGCATGCTTAAACCAACAACTACTAAGGCACAAGCGTACCTACAAAACCATGCTAGGTTGCACTTGTTCTCATCCTCAACATCGCATCAACTTATTTGTGAGGGGTTCATCAAACATACCCTTAACGTAAGGGATTTCCATTACCTCTACACATGAGGAGTACCATGCTTGAAACTATAGAGACTCAAATCTTATCATGAGCATCAAGTATACTGCTTCCCCTCTTAGGTCTAGGAACCCTATGTTCTCCTTTGGGTATCCAACTTGCATGCTCAATTTCTTAACCACGAATCAAGCATGTCTAAGGTATAACATGTACTTCCATGATCCTTCTACTCGAGCAACACTTCAGAGTTGAGTCCTCTTCCAGGACAACCAACTAGGTATAAAGCCTCTCAACTAGTTACTTAAACCTCCTCAGGGTCTAAAGCACTCTCACTTATACCATAGGTACCAGAAGCATTATTCTCTCTCCAGGGTTTGGTTCATCTCAAGATAACCAAGACATCAACAGCCTCCAGGGGTCAGGTATAAGGAAACCACTATCATCCACTTAGGTCGCATCATCCTCAGCTCCCACTATTCCTCAAGTTTCGGGGTTTAGGCTTCCAACCTCCCTGTTGGGGTTCTGCTTCCTCTCTCTAGAGCTAATTCCACTTCCAACTATACTTACTAGAGGTCCCTTCTCCATGAAGGCTCATGCTCACGAGCATACCCCTATGTGGTTGAATCGTATGCTCAACTCATGTTTGGCTCAAGATCATCCATACCCCTTTCATAAGCCATCCATCATGATCTCTTAACCAGGATTTCATCAAGCTATACCCTACTTGCCTAAGCCCATAGGGTAACTATAGGTTCTCTAACCTCGTCCACAAAGGAGCTATCCTTTGCTATGGCATGCACGACCCTCTCCAGGGTTGGGTTGCCAAAGGTACTAGATCATCTAACCTCTTATGACATCCCAAATGCATGTCCAACCAAACACTCGGTCAACCATGACATCATGTCATCTCTCTCTCTTCACTTAGGGTTAGGGTTAACATCATCCTCAAAGGATGTGCTAGGTCTCTACCTTTAATGGAGGTCTCTACCTCCAAGACTAACTCTCTCTACACATCCTCCTACCAAGGAGGTCTATCCTCAGATCTCTCCTGAGGGCAATAACAACTCATGTCATACAACCTAAGCATGTATATATTCCTTTACGCTTACTCTATTAATCTTATGTCCATGACATCTTATTTACATGTTTTTTATTAATTTGATGGAGGATTCCTTAATCCTTATCAACCTTACCCATACCTCAAGAGGGTGAGGAAAATAGAGAAAACCCTAATCCTTAAGGTCCTTAATAGAATTTGAGTTGAGAAGGGATGAACAAGATGAGAGAGTCCTAAAGGTATCTTATTTCGATTCATACCCTAAGACTTTGTCCAGGCAGTCACACGGATCCGGGAGTCCTCATATTCTGACTAGCAGTGTGGAAGAAAATATTGCCAGCCCCCGGTCGTGATCCTTTTCTAGACACCTCTGGCTTTCGGATAATCCTCTAATAACTCCCTTGGGTTCTACAGAATTTCTAAAATTTAATAATTATTAAAGATTAAGTGAGGAACCTAGGATCTGATACCAATTGTAACGACCCCGCCTCCCGGTAACCACCCAATTAAGGGAGACCCGAAGGTCAGAGCCGTTATTCAATTAACAGGATCAAAGGTTCAACAAATAATCAGTAATAATTAATAAACTTTAACAACTAAATTGAAAACAGGTATAAAATAAAACTTTTCTTACCTTGGAAAAAGTGGGATTTCTAAACTTCTATATATGAAGATGGTAATCTAACTAATCCTCCTGTGCAGGTTATTTCTCATTCAATTCCACATATGTCACTTTACTGTTTGTTCTTTCATTTGTACCTAAAACGCCGACAAACAAAACGTCGGTCAGCCAAAGCTGGTATATGGGGGAAACAATAATTGTGCAACTATGTTAACAATGTAATCAACCAAATATCAGTTAACAACCAAGATTACGTTTTAAGCAATACTACTCAATCCTTGCCTATCCCCTTTCTTTGTAACATCCCTGCAGTGGACATGGATACAACCTCTCTCATATGGCAGATCCTTACCCCCATGGCCCTACCACACAGGTAGCCAATACCTAGGGTTATGGAGTCGCATGGTCCTACCCAAAGGTAGACCAATCCCTGACTCATGATGACTTGATGGACCTACCCCATTGGTAGCCATTTACTAAGTCATTTAATGACCTGATGGACCTACCCATTGGTAGCCATTTACTAGGTCAATCTATAAAGCTACAGAGGGGACTAGGATCTGAGCTAGTAGGCATATTTCTTATGTGATAGTCATATTCACATTATACTTTGCATGAATTAAATACATCCAACAGTTTAATTCAAGCCATAATGGAAACATCGATAACAATCCCGAAAAACTAATTCGGGTAGTCATAAGCGTAACCACATACCTGTTCATGTAGATTCAGGTGCAAGAATAGTCCAAACAATAATGAGCAAGCAAGCATTCAATAAGATCCTGAAACAAATATACAATTTCCTTATATTACTCGTGTCAGTAATATCTATTAAATCTAGCTCGCTTCTTAGGGTTTCTAGTCCACTTTTAGGGTTTCCATTGAAATTAGGGTTTCCCTTCATCTTTTATTATTTTAAACCCTAATTTAACACAATTGATCACAAACCCTATTTATGTCCACATCTAATTATCAATTCCGGTTTAAAGGCATAATTAACCATTAATTAATCTCATTAAGGCTCTTTTTATTAAAGCTACTATTTTTATCCTTTTAATCCACGACATGATCATTATTCGCATTTATCATTAATTCATAGTTTATTATGATCCAAATCACATATAAACTTGATTTGCAATTAATTCCACATTTTATTCATGAGAAAACCCTAATTACTATATTTAGGGCATTATCCACAAATTAGGAACTTTAACGCTCAAAATAGCATAATCCTACTTTAATCATGAAATTAATCAATTAAAGCCATTAATAGTCGAATTAATCAACATTAGGGTTTCAAGGCTCATTAAAGTATATTCATGCATATGAAACTTTAAATTAACTAATTATATGCAAAGTCCATCTTTTTTCTTCCTAATGTTCCTTTTTATCATTAACAGTCTAATATCCACTTTAAACAACTATTAAACCCTACTAATCACTTTAATCATATCAAAATAGGGCTCTTTAAACATTAATGCATCTAAAGCTAATAACCTGCATTACTTTTCGAATTGAAATCAGAATTAGGCTTTAGATATATTTTATTTAGATTCCTCTCGATTTTCTGATCAACTTTCATGTATAATATGTCCTTATTTGACCTACTATTTATTTTCTATGAATTTAACAAATTTCACTTACTCTGGCGAATCAGAAGCTGCCACGTATCGACTTCCATGCAACGTTGCTTTGTTGATTTTGGAAACATAACAAAAAGACTAAAATGCCCCCACTTAACCAACCGGCCATAGCACAGCGCGGAGGGTATAATTGTCCAAAGTATCTTTCCTTTCTTCTTCCTCCAGTAGCCAAACGGCTGCCGCCCTAGTCGTCGCATTGCTGCCTTTCGCGGCCCACCCTCTCCTCCACAGAGCCGGGAACTTCTCGCCGACTGTCTCCCTTGGTATGCCGCCCCTCTCTGCACTTGGGGCGCCACCTGGTTGTGGCCGAAGTTGTCAAACGCTCATTCGACCTGCCCTTCTCTTCAGGCCGACGTTGCAGCCTACGGGCTGCTGCTGCGCGCGTTCTGGGTCACCACTCTGATGGAGAAGTTGTTCTTCAGCACCGTGGTACACTGGGCTCCCATATAGACTACTCCTCAACTCTCCATTGATCCCGGGAAAGTTCCCACTTAGTGGCTAGGGTTTATACATAATGAATAAGAAGGAGAATGTGGGATCTTCCTCTTTCTCTCCCAGACTCGAACTAAGGCTTTACCCCTTTATATAGGGTGGGGTAGGAAGCCCTAAGACGTGCCTCATAAGGACTCAAGTCCCAAACCCAAAAGGAAACATATACTCCTTGGTCGTGAAGCAACCAACTCTCTCTCTCTCTCTTCATTATCTCCTATTTTATTGATATTCCTTGTTGCACGAATAATTAGGAATTCGAAAATTTCTCTCCCATACTCTTGTCTTTTAATTCATTCGCCTCGAATTTATATTTTCCTCAAGTAGGAAAATACTTTGTTTTGTTAAATTTACATAATCCATTAATTATGTATTCCCATTATCTCTTTATTTTGCAATTATGGTATTTTCTCTTCCTTTCCACTTTATTGGGGTTCCTTGGACCCCAAGAAACTCAAATAATTCGAAATTCCTTTTTAAGGAATACTTATTATCTAAAAATGCTTCCATAAGCATTATTTCACATTATCTTATTTATTCTGCATTAAAATAGTTCTTTTTGAGGATTTCTCTTTATTTCCCTTTTATTTTTCTCATTGGTATTCCTTTTATCATTAGAAATCCTTGGAATACGAAATTCCACTAGGGATAACTCAAATATACCTCTTTCCACTTATTTCCAACCTTTCATCAATATTTTCAATTTCTTTCTTATTAAAGAAATACTTAATTGATCTTTTCTTTTCTTATTGCTCTCTATATGCAACTTTGGACTCCATGGAACCCAAGGAACCCAAGAGGCACGAAATCCCTTTTTGGATTTGCCTTCTAGAGGTTTCTACCTCATCTCTCTTTTCTCAACAACTCAATTATTCATTAATTAATTGAATTTCCTTGTTATTGGGCCCAATAGCCAATAAAGCCAACAAATCAACAACAAGGCTATTTCAAACAACATCCATTTATTCACAACAAATTATATCATTATTTGTCCAAATATCTTTAACATGAGAAATTACATTTCTCACCAAATGAACCCAAAAATAGGGTTGTAACATCCATCTTAAGTGTATATGACATCTAAACACTTGGTATAGGATCAAAGTGTTGTACTTCATTGGATAAGTATTTTCTTTCTTCCAATCTATTTATTCTATATTGTACTTTGTTCTCCTTGACTACTCCTAGGGTTGGAGGCTATTGAAAGGAGGTTGCTTGGTGCTACTTCAACAAAGTGAAGGATGCTCCATGGTGTGCTTGAGATTACTTCAAGAAGGCTACTTCCGAGGAGGTTAGAGCTTCTTCTAGGTGAAGGCTATCTCAAGGTGGTGGAGCTACTTCAAGGTGGTGAAGGCTGCTCCAAGGATTGCTCGTGGTTACTTCAAGAAGGCTGCTTCAAGGGGGTTGTTGCTACTTCAAGGTGAAGGATACTTCAAGTGGATGGTGATTATATTTTATGTAACATCCTTGTGAGGTAATAAAATAAATGACTTTCAAAATTCCAATTGGAAATTATTGGGTAGTGGATTTACAACCTTTGATTCAAAGGTTGAAACTACTCTAAATTGAAGTGTCTTCCTTGTTTTCTCCTCCTTCTTTGGTTGAGCATTTAAATTGGTTTAAGTATTTCAATTAAATTTAAGTAATTCAAAAAGCTCTATTCACCCCCCTCTATATCTTTGACATAAGTAGGCAAAAACCTTCACGAGTACTGCCATTGACCTTAAAGATGTTCACTTATTGCAAAAATTCAGCTACAAGAAGATTAGGATCCTCCATGGGAGTCCCACCAATGTGTATTTTGTTGAATCATTTACATGATCATCGAGCTGATTCAAAATTCGTTCTCCTCAATCTATGGAATTGTGATAGTCATGTTGATGTTTATAGAAGCATGAACGACGAAGTCCTTAAGAGGACAATTATCTTTCATGGTTGGTTCTTGGTAATCTGGTGAAGATGGTGAACTCTCCAAGTTTGAAGAGCTTTCACTCCTCCTTGCTCACCTATGACTACTAAATGTGCACTCAACCTATAGTTCTAGAAATATGCATGGTTGAAGACCTTCTTCAAACACCACAAACAAACCTGCAAATTCACAAGTGGGTGAGATAAACTTAGCAAACAATGGAAAATATGGTAGATGTAACAATGATGATGGAATGTAGGTGTGATTTAGTTCCACTTACTAATCAACACATCTTACTCTAACAAAAATACCAAAAATCCCCATCAATGAAACCAATAACTTGTTTTATGTGCACACAAGTCTTAAATTTATAAGCTTGAGGACTACCTACATGTATATAGGTGTGTGTAGTATATTTGAGATCGTCCAAGGAGAAAGGTTGTTAAATTAAAGTGTGTTTATGTCCAAAAACTGAAATGGATATCTAAGGGTGATTTAGTTTAGATTGAACTAATTAACAAGTTAAGATGAAACATTAAATGCTAATCACTTGGAAGATTATTAAGTTTTGATTAAGAGAATCTTGGATAAGGGATTTGACTTCCACATCACAACTTACTTACAACCATGACATTCAAACATACTAGTCAATCATACAAAGGAGGTTTTCTGTCATTACACACCTCACAATGATGTGAGATAGTTCTAACTCCACATATTATTCCCATGCTTATGCTTAGTTTTAAACTTCAAACCTTGGATCCTAAATAAAATACCAACTACTCCCTTATTTAAGAATTTGTTACCAATATAGCTACTCCTTACTTCTTAATATATCTTCTCAGACTATAAAAAGAAGCATACAAATGCAATCAGGATGGTAGTCATGCAAACAAGCTAATAAGAACCAAAGCATATCTTGGAACAATAAATCAACTAGCATTAAGTATGAAATTTGAGTTCACATAAGTTATGACATGGGAGCTACTCTCCCATGCCCAAGAAACAAATTTCTACTTGCGCATAGTGATGGCACACAGGTACAAGTAGTAAATCATGGAGTAGAACATGAATAAAGAAGAAGAATAATAGGGGAGCTTGTAGGAGTGGAGGAACAATTAAAATTCCTGGCTAGAAAATTAATCATCCTTGCAACAAATCCTGCTCCAACAACCTTCTCTCCCATGTGGTCAAAATGGAACAAAGAAGCCCTTGTTGTAGTTCGTGAAGAAGAATGGAGTAGAGAAGAGGTTCTATCTCAAGTAACCACTCTGTCTTCTCCAAAATTGCCTCCTTTCTTCTTTGCTCTACACTCAGCTAAAAAATTTCTTCAAATGATGAGTGATAACTGTCCCAAGTATGTCCTTTAAAATTTAAAAACAAGGGGAAGTTTCTCTCAAAAATTGCAGGAAACAATGACAACACATTGTGTCTGAGAAATGACATATAATGTTGTCCTGGGTAATTGATGGAGTAACTACCCCGCTCAAGAGGCCTCCTTGAACATATATATATATAATTTTTCCAAATAAATCGTTCCTCAACCTGTATAAACATCACACTATGGTTCTTTCATGATGCATCAACTCAGATCACTGGCACATACTCATGAAATCACAACCAAGGCATGTGAGATAGGAAATCATCATGGCAAAGTGACTACACTCCCCCTTACAAGTGTGGTCTCTATTTGAAAACTCATGCGTCGAGCCACAAAACTAAACAAGGTGCTTGTCGGGAGACAACCCATTGGGTATCTAGTTAGATTTCAATTTTGCTGAAATGGTTATAGATGTCATTCCCACTTCATTATTTCATTTTCCTAGTGAATCTCATGGTTGAACGCTTACTTATCTAGAATTTTGGTTAAGTTCACATGCAGGTGAACATCACTCTACTGGGGACATGTCGATCCATTAATTGGATGACCATATAATCTGATCAGGCGACCAAGGGGGTCTATTTTGCATATATACCAACCATAGGTGGATCGAGTGACCTGTCATTTGGTTGACCGACCCAAATTTACTCTCCATCCATAAATGGACAACTAACCCACAGACCGGGTGACCAAAAGGAGTCCAAAAATGTGAGTAGCCACTGGACCCAAGAGAAAATTCGGATGAGCCGACCAATCATATTGATTGTTTGACTAGAACAAAGCCCAATTTAGTCAGTAACTTATGATCCATTAGGTTTAAATGTTGATTGGCCGATGGAGCTAGTTTATCGATCGATCAACCTGGGGGCACTCCAACTCATACAAAAACCTAATCTCCCAACTCGAGTATAGATAATTAGATGACCTGCATTGTTGTTATTGATTGTCCAATGCCTGCAGGTTTGTTCCATGAAGAACTCTACACTAGTACATAATTGGTCTCTCGGGTCGGTTTTTTGAAGCCTGCAACGTCACTTTTTAGGCGACGCCTAGGTGGGCGTCGCTACAGTACTAGCGACGCTATAGAGGTAGAAAAACCGACCCTAGAGAGGTAAAAAAACCGACCCTAGAGAGGTAAAAAAACCGACCCTAGAGAGGTAGAAAAACCGACCCTAGAGAGGTAAAAAAACCGACCCTAGAGGGAACAAAAACCGACCCAAGAAAAGTACAAAAACCGACCCAAGAGAGGTAAAAAACCGACCCAAAAGAGGTAAAAAACCGACCCAAAAGAGCAACAAAAACCGGCCCTAGAAGTCTTCAAACAGCTGTAAAAACACCTACTAGGTCAGTTTTTCTGAATAACCGACCCAACAAGTATCTATTGGGTCCGTTTTTCTCCATAAGCGACCCTAAAAGTCTTCAAATAGCTTTAAAAAATACCTACTGGGTCGGTTTTTCGGAATAACCGACCCAAGAAGTCTTCAAATTGCTGTAGAATTTTAGGATAGAACCTATTGGGTCGGTTTTTCTGTATAAGCGACCCTAGAAGTCTTCATGAACCTACTGGGTCGGTTTTTTGTATAACTGACCCAAGAAGTGTCTATTGGGTCGGTTTTTCTGTATAAGCGACCCTAGAGGTCTTCAAATTGGTGTAGAAATTTGGGATAGAACCTACTGGGTCAGTTTTTTGAATAGCCGAACCAAGAAGTCTATAGGGATGGTTTTTTCAATAACCGACCCGAGAAGTTACATTTTCTTTAAAGAAAAATTCTGCAGAAACATAAATCTTCAGTACAGCAACCTGCAAAACAGAATAGCTTTACGCAATTCAAAACCTGCAGTAGAAATAGACTTGCAAATGCAATGATGCAAGCCAAAAATGCATTCCAAAGCCATTTGCAAACTTTTATGTCCAATCCTTTTTTGAATTGATGTTTCATAACAACAATTATTCACATATATTGAGTTGAGTCTTCAAACACAACACTTACTAACATTCTTGCAAGTCTAAGATAGATTCATTCAAATGAGACATATAGCACATACTAACATTCATACACATAGCACATACTAACAACAATGATAGATTGCAAGTTTAAAAGTGATATTAATGTCATACTACAAAAAGTAAATTTTGATAGAGTTTCAATTCTACATACACAAATGAAGTTATGAATTTCAATCCAATGCTATAGTGACTTCATTGAGAAAAGCATCTGACCATTCTTCTCGGAATTCATTTAACCCATCAAGTGTGTAAGGATGAGTTGTAAAGATATGCAAAAAAAAGCACATGCTCATATATATTTTATAAAATGATGCAAATCTCATATGTAAATTTATTATGTTATTCTTTAATAATTACCTTATCTATACTCTGAATGTCTAGTGATGCTTCTTTCAAAATAGTTTGCATATACTTCATTACGTAGTAGCCACAAGCCCAATCATTATTTTGTATATGACACTACAAATAAAGAATTATAACTTAATATTAGTAAACTGCTACAAACAGAGTTGTACAAATAAAGAAATAAGACTATAAGAGAGTTAACATATAAAATTTGACATTAATACATTACTGTAAGAGTTGTACATATACGACTAAGCAGTCAAAGTAGTTACCTTGACATTTTTCAAAGTCAGTGTCTTTAATTTTGGGGGTATTATTCCTCCACCTTCACGATAAGCCTTTATACCCCTATCAATCAATTTGATTACGATAGTTGTCAAAATAGAAATTCTAAGTATAAATATCATGTTGAAGCATAACAATTGATGTTATAAAAACTAAATTTATGCTTACTCCATAGTTGGAAATCTCAGTTTGTGACCCCTTGTTGTTTTTCCCATTGGGTCAAGATAATAGAAAGTCATCAATTTTGGGACAACCACCACTAGTTCCCAATGTCTAGATCTGAGTAAATTTATATTGAAAACAAAAATTAGAATTATAATTTAGTCAATATTAGAATTCTATTGAATTATAATACTTAATGGACGTTAAAAGGAATTAGAATAATTTCCTTTCCCACACTACCAAAATATTTGAATGCAGTACTGAAGTACTCATTCACATCATCCATTTGTGTCTGCACTTGACTAGTGAGTGAAGGAACTAAGAATCCAACATTCTTTATATCAAAGTTTGTCATCTCAGTATATAAATGGCTGTAAAACATTTGTAAAAATTTGATATGTTACAAATAAGCTAAAAATGTATATATTCGAGTAATCTATATTGATTAATTCTTACCTTATCCATACTTCTAATATCGAAGTATTTATCCAATCATACCGGAACAACTCTATAATATCATCAAGAAAAATAAAATTCTCAAAGTCCCTCCCAACTGCATCTTCTGTTAAATTGACCCCCATATGTGACCCTGGGCTTTGGTTGGCTAAGTATCGAGCCAAACATTTACTTTTATTTCCCAATTCATCGAATGTGGCTTCTAGAATGAAAGAAGGCTTGGGCATAGGAGGACGACTACTAGGATTTTTACTTTTTGGTTTACAAACCTGTTAATTAAATACATACTTATATTAAACGAGTTCATATATGTAGCTAGTCAAATATGAAAAACATGTAGATATACCTTGTCAATGATAACCAAGTGTCTAGGCCATCCCACCATAGCACCCTCTGCTTCATCAACTGTACCATATTCAGAAGAAGGTATGGGTAGTGGTTTGTCCCCCATTACGTCATACACAAGATGGATGGACACACGACAAATGTCATCAGAAACTGATTGACAATGCAATGTACCACCGATGTTGTATACCTTACCCGCTGCCACAACATTGTACTCTGGAACCTCCACTGCAAGTTTACAGTTCATACCAACCTAGTTGAAATTATATAAGTTATATACAAAGCGGTAAACCAGATACCTACTATATTATATATATATCATATTAACATATATAGAAAAAACTTACTGCAGATTGTTGTGGTGGTTCATTGGGAGTGCTCCCATGACCTTCTACAATTGGAGTATGAGCTTGTACCTCATCATCTGAGAGACGCATGGTTTGAGGAGGTTGAGAAGGTTGAGAAGGTTGAATAGGCTGAAATGAAGACAATATTTGTTGCACTTTCTGTGATACTAATGCTTCAACCTCGTCATGTGTAACTGTACGACCTCTTCTAGATTCTGAAGGCCCATAATAAGTCTTGAATCCTATGCCAGCTCCTAATCCCCTAACACGGCCAGGATGATCTTTTGTACCAAGAGCAACTAATAGTTCATCCATGCGTCCAATTGGTATGAACTTTCCTTGTTTTCTTTGCTCATAGAGATCATCCTATTCATATTTAATGAAAATATTAAATCACAAACAATTAGAGATCATCCTATTCATATTTAATGAAAATATTACATAAAAAACAATTAGATATTATTAAATCCTACTCTTTAATTACTTAATTGTGATGAACTTACCATCTTTTGTGCCACCTCCTTAGTTGCAGGGTTGGTAATTTCACCTGCTTTATTTTTTCTAGCATCAAGCCAAATTTTATAACGGGGTGGACACTCAACTTGAGTTGTGCTAGACCCTTCTCCAGAAGAGATTTGCTTCTCCAGTTGTTCTCAACGCTGGGCATAACTAAGGGATCCCATGTGATGGTTATGGACATTTTTGGCCCGTCTTTCCTTTTGGGCCTCATGAATAGCCTGATCATTTAAAATGAGGTATTGCAATTTACAACTTGGCAAACATATACATATATAAAAACATTAATTGCATACCTAAAACTCTTCTGAATTCCTTTGTGCAACAAATTTGTCCCACACCTCAGGATCTATAAAAATATATATGTCTGTTGCTTTCTTCTTTTGCTTAGGATTATCTATATAATCCCTTTTGAGATAGGTCATAAATGCCCTCCATCGTACACCACAACACTGCAACACTCTTTTCATGTGGTCTTTTTCATTTAAATGAAAAACACCCTATATACAAATGAAGCAATAATCTTATTTCAAAAAGTATATGTCAAAACAAAAAACTGAAATCAATAAACAAAAAACAAGATAATATAGTATCAAAATTCAACTCATAGATATATCTTTCCAAAGGAGGTCTTTCAAGCCAATAGGAACATCATGCCAGTTTTCTATATCTATTGGCACCTTACTGCGTGCGGTTGCCTCTACATAATGCTTAAAAGTACTAGCATGTTCCCCAATAGGTACTCCTCCCCTTTCAAACTGGATTGACAATTTCTCCCCTTTTGCCCTAAGCTCTTGCATCTGACGCATCACTGTGGGACCTCTACTCTTCTTAACATCACCACTAGCATCCTCATGCTCATGATCAGAATGTTCATCTTCACTTGCCATTTTAGAACAACCTGCAAATATACATGATAAAAGAAAACATAAGTGATAATAAAAGAACAAGTGGTGATATATAATAAAATGTATACATGATAAAAGAAAATGTGTGCTTGAATGATAATACATGCCTCTAGTTTTGGTTGAGTTGTTAGTCAAGTAAAATTCCTTCAGCATGGTCTTGACGTGTATATAAGTCATCGGTGTTAACTTCAACATTGACACTTGGCAAACCAACTGAAAATGGGCTGGAATCATCATACTTTTTGTAGTATTCTTCTTCATTTATAGGATCCACAGTAAACTGTCTTTTTCCATGAAGAACGACAGATCAATTTTTATTTGCTGGTTCGTCAATATAGAATACTTGTTTTGCTTGGTCTTCCATGATGAATGGTTCATCTTTCTCTCCAATTTTTTCAAAATTCACCAATGTGAAACCCAACTCATCAACTAAAACGCCTTTGTTGTTATCAACCCAATTACATCTAAAGATAGGAACTCTGAAATTTGTATAGTCCATTTCCCATATGTCCTCAATGATGCCGAAATGGGACATCTCAGCTTCGCGTGGTCTTTTATCTTTGGCACTAGCAAAATACAACGAACAAGCTTTAACAGTGACCCCACTATTTTGGACTACACTACTTTCATCTTGACGTTTAGTGTAATATAAAAATCCGTTTATGTCATAACCTTCGTATGACATGACATCCATTTTTGGATTAAAGGCGAGCCATTTTATGTTCTCAGCAACATTATTTGGTGATTCAGATAGCTGCTTAAAGACTTTCTCTTCAAACCACCTAATAAATGTTCGATTATGCTCTCTTGCAAGCCACATTGAACTGGATAGCGGATGCTTTTTCTTGATAAGATCATTGTGTTCTGTGATGTAGCTACTAACTTCATCGATGTTGTGTAAAATATACAAATGTGCTTGTTCCCACAACTCACGACTAATTCCTTTCACTCATGCTCCCAAAGTTCCTTTGCCACAATAAGAATCAGTAATAAGATCATTTTTTAGATCGCTAGAAGTTTCATTGGAATTCAAAAAATCGTTGCAAAAGTCCATCACTTCCCTAGCCACATAACCCTCAATAATACTCCCTTCAGGACGATAACGATTCCGAACATCACCTTTAAAAACACTCATGTCGCGTTCAAATGGATACATCCAATGTAAAAAATTGGACCCAACATCTTCACCTCCCTTGTAATATGTACTACAATATGAACCATGATATCAAAAAATGAAGGAGGAAAGTACATTTCAAGCTGACACATGGTAACAATTACATCATTTTGTAATTTATCGAGAGTATCATGATGTATCACTTTGTTGCATATTTCATTGAAGAAGAAACAGAGTCTTGTGATTGCAAACCTTACATGCTTTGGCAATATAGATCGAATAGCCACAGGTAAAATTTGTTGCATTAAGGTGTGACAATCATGAGATTTGAGACCTATCAACTTCAGATCCTTCTTTGATACCAATCTATGAATATTAGAAGAGTATCTTTGTGGAACCTTAATATTATACAAGCACTCACAAAAAGTCTTTTTCTCCTTCTTGGACAAAGTGTAACAAGCTGGTGGTAAATATGTGCGGCGATCCCTGATCTCAACTGATAATTCTTTTCTTATACCCATTAATTCTAAATCTTTTCTAGAGTTGATGATGCCATCTTTAGTCTTTCCTGGTATGTTCAATAATGTACCGATGATGCTATAACACACATTTTTTTCAAAATGCATGACATCAATGCAATGTCTAATTGTCAAAAATCTCCAATAAGGAAGATCCCAGAATATTGACCTCTTCTTGTATAGAGATTTGTCACATGCGAGCGTACGACTACTTGAACTCTTTCCAAATTCATTAACAATATGTTTCACCCTATCATATACAACATTTCTTGGTATAGGTTTAGGAGCACTTCGTTCCTCAGTTGACCCATTAATGGTTTTGCGTTGCCTTCGATAAGGATGCAGTGGTGGGAGAAACCTCCGATGACCAAGATATACGATTTTACCACCATGTTTCAGTCGAATTGAATCAGTATTTTCCTCACAAACAGGACATGCTTTGTATCCTTTTATGCTATATCCAGACAAATTTCCATAAGCTGGGAAGTCATTAATCGTGCAAAACAACATAGCACGCAAAGTAAAGATCTCTTTACGTGAAGCATCATATGTCATAACACCTTCTTCCCATAATTTCGTTAGGTCATCAATTAGAGGTTGAAGGTAAACATCAATATCATTTCCAGGTTGCTTGGGCCCTGATATCAATATTGACAACATGACATACTTATTTTTCATACACAACCAAGGAGGAAGATTGTATATAACAATCATAACAGGCCACGTGCTATGTTGGCTACTTAATGTACCATATGGATTCATTCCATCTGTACAGAGTCCAAGTCTTAAGTTCCTTGTTTCTTTACCAAATTGAGGGTATAATAAATCAATTTTCTTCCATTGTGGTGAATCAGATGCATGTCGTAGGACGCCATTATCATTGACCTTTATCTCCCCATGCCAAGACAAATTTTGCGCATCTTCTGCATTAGCAAATAAGCGTTGAAATCATGGTATTATTGGTAGATACCACATCACCTTGGCAGGAGAGCCATTTTTAGCCTTAGCTGAATTTGTAGTCTTGTACCTTGACGCACCACATTTTGGACAATTTATCAAATCACTATAGTCCTTCTGAAATAACACACAGTCATTTGGACATGCATGAATCTTCTTAGCCTCCATTCCCATTGGGCACATTATTTTCTTTGCTTGATATGTAGAAATGGGAAGCTTGTTGCCTTCAGGAAGAATTTCCTTTAACAAAGACAACAATGAAGTGAAACTCTTATCGCTCCACCGATTTTGAGCTTTAAGAGTATATAATCGCATCACAGCACTCAACCTCGTGAACTTAGTACAACCCTTATATAATGGTTTTTCAGCATCATGGACAATGTTTGCAAATAAAGAAGGTGGATCAATGACATTGTCCTGACAGCTACGTAGCATCTCATCAACCATATCATCCTGAATCGGGTCATCCTGAATCGGTTCATCATTGAAATTAACATCATTATCTATATCTTCTATGTCACCACTATTAATATCGACATTTTCTGATCCATAATTAAGTTTCTCTCCATGCCAATACCATTCATTATAACCTAGTATGATCCCATTGCATATGACATGATTCTTAATTTCCTCAACAGTATCAACTTTCAAATTGTTACCACAATTTCTACATGGACAATAGAACCTATCTGTAGGTAGTTTCCTATGTTCCTCAGCAAATCTGATAAATTCATCAACACCTTTGGTAAACTCTTGACTGCAACGGTTCTTGATAGACATCCAACTTCGATCCATTTTCTAGATCACATTAAAATTAATTATCAAACTGAGCATTTAATATTGATACTATAAGTTGTAAGGTTTTTTTATGGGAAATTCATTACTTTTATACTAAAGTGTACCACCTATCCCATTTTTGAATATTTAACCTCACTAGTAATTGTATAATGTATGTTTAGTTTTCAATAAAATTTCAGCAGCATTTCCCCTTAGTTCTCCAAGTACATCAATGTAAATGGCAAATAACCACTCACATATGTACCCAGAGAACAAATGAGGAAATACTACTAAAAATTTTCTTCAAAACTAAACATACATTATACAACTACATCCTAAGTGAGATTAAATATCCAAAAACAGTCCCATATCGGGGACTATCCAAAATTTACCCCTAATGAATAAATTTTGAACGGGTTTCTAAGTTTATATATAAATGTATTTGTCATATTTATGCATAGGTGGTCTCATCTATAAACCCTAAAGTGTCAATCTAAAACTAAACAATGTCTACCCTTGCATGATGTAGATATAAAAGAATACATGTTTTTATTATTGGTTGGTTTACTAGATAAACATTCATTTATATGTACTGAATTGAATAATCAATTAGGTGCTCTTAACAGAAATAAATAGAAAGGCGTAAATTAAACATCATGCAGGATCCTTCATAATAGATAACAGTAAATCAAGTAAATCAAGACTCAAATGCAAAAGACAGCCAACATGACCAGTGTACCTAGCACGGTCGTATAGCACGGCACGGCCGTGGTACAACTCAAATCAAAAGACAGCCAACACGATCAGTGTACCTAGCACGGCCGTATAGCACGGCACGGCCGTGGTACAACTGTACCTAGCACGACCGTATAGCACGGCACGGCCGTGGTACAACGTACCTAGCACGGCCGTATAGCACGGCACGGCCGTGGTACAACTCAAATTTAGAAGACAGTTAAAAACTAAAATTTTTGGCTTAAAGGCGAGCGTGGCACTAAGCATGGCCGTGCAAAGCACAGGCCGTGGCACCAAGCATGGTCGTAGTAAGAGTCTGAAATGGAAAATGAATTTACCTATCTGTACGGAGAGGTGGTGGCGTCGAAAGCCTTGGCGCCGGAAAAATCATTTGGAGAAGCAAGAGCGACCTTGGCGGCGAGCTGGTCTATGGCAACGACGGCGAGATCTTGGCGGTGAGCTGGTGAGCTTTGGCAACAGTGGCGAGCTGGTGAGCTATGACCCGGCGAGACCTTGGCGGCTCTTTTGACGGCGAGTTAGCGAGCAACAATGGAGGCGACGACCCGAACGACAAGCTGGTGATGGAGCGGCAAGCGACGAACGACACACTGGTGGCGGCGAATCTTTGGAGGCGTCAACCTTGGCGTCAGCGAGTGTGAGCGACAGTGAGAATGAGAGTCGACAGTGAGTCTAGGAGAGAGAGTGCGAGAGTGGGGAGTGTGCGCTAGTGAGAGTGCGAGTGAGAAAGTAAGGGTTATCTGCAGACTTCTCGGGTCGGTTAAGCAAAAAACCGACCCAACAGGTCTCTGCGGATGGTTATCTCAAACAACCGACCCAAGAGGGTCTTTGTGCGACACTTCTAGGGACGGTTCTTTAAAAAACCGACCCGAAAGGCTGAACTTCTAGGGACGGCTGTCTCGGAAAACCGACCCGAAAGGGTCTTTGCGCGGAGACCTCTAGGGACGGTTGTCTCGAAAAACCGACCCGAAAGGTTTTTGCGCGGAGACCTCTAGGGACGGTTAAAGAGAATAATCGACCCAAGAGGGTATAGATCCACGCGCGAAAGGCAAAATTTAATTCTTTTTCTCCGCGGGAAGCATGTCGGGTTGGTTTTTATATAAAACTAATGCTATGTTTATGCGTGCCGTGAATTTGATGATTTCGCGGGTCTTTTTCTAGCGTCGATTAACCTTAAAAAACTAACCCAATAGCTAAAAGCAGTACCCGAATTTTTTCTAATGACTTGTTGCTTCGGTTTTAGCTTATTCGGTCGGTTTTTCTAATATAAGTGACGCTAACAGAAGAGATGTTAGAGACCGAAAATGTACTAGTGCTAGTTGGAAAATCCAAATGCTCTTGATGGACTAATCAAGGGTCCATCTTATTTATATTCAACATGGGGGCAAGGGAGTCAGCGAGAAGCTCCAAAACTTCCCTTGCCCTAGAGACTTCAATGCCCCCTTTCCTATTGCTCATGCACCCCTTATATGAGACTCCACCGCCCCAACAACCCAAATTAGATGACCAAACAAGCTTCATCAATCCTAATGAGCTTTACGTGACCAACCCAGTTGCCTAACTGGGTTTCCCACCATCGTCTAACCTTAAGATGCCTACCTAACATCCTAAGATACTACTCTTGAGCAGCTGCACCTCTCATAAATTGTTTGCCCATCATATAAAGGGTCACATGATCAAAATTCTCTATCCCCCCTGATCAACCCACCTCACATATTAACCCAAATTTGTCTCTCTTCAACTGATCATTGAACAACTAAGAGCAGATTGCTCTATCAATGACACTTTGATAGTCACTTACAGTACCTTCATTCAATCAACCTTCTGTGTCTAGATTGCCCGACTAGAGTGGCACTCCATAGATTTCTAAACACTTCTACTTGCCCGACCACATTCCTTGGTGGCTAGTTTGCCAACATCAGAGTCTCCTAACCATATTTTGATCGGCTGACTAACTCTCACTAATATCTTAATCAACCCAAAACTTCTTTGATTGCTCGATCACTTCCTAATTTCCTCATCAGAAGTCCAACAGATACAACATGCAAAACACTGAAGGAAGTGTTTCAGACCATCCATTAGAGGGTTTTGGCCATTGATCCTATAAAATCTCAACCCCTTCATCTCTAAGGAGGCCAAGGTCAAAGAAATTGTGATATATTTCACTTTCCCCAACTCACACTCTAATTAGCCCACTGATGACATCCACATCAGGGGGCAGAATGAGATACACGACCAACATGCCACTTATGATGGAGACTAATGAGGCTTTCTACGAGGTGGCCATGGAGACTGAATTAGGTATAGTCAAGAAGATGATCGACAACTATGACTTTTACAAGGGAGACATTGTCCACATGTGCGTACCTTTTTCTCTCTCCAATCAACACATATGCTACAAATTGACAATGAACCATAAGATCTAGATCTATTGGAGAGGTTTATAGGCACTCTCTAGATTCTTCTGCTCATACTCATATGATTACTCCTTGTCCTTGTATTCTTCAAATATAGATCTGATGGAAAGGTTCATAGTCACTCTGTTTATGAAATTATCATCCTTTCTTTTTGTAATAATCCACCACTGGTCTTCTCCTTACTTAAGTCAGTGTAGTCTAAGGTTTTGATTGTCATTCTAGCCGTGATGAAGATCAAGGAGATTGCCTTAATCCTATTTGTGGATGGTTTAGGTCCTCCACTACAATGGATTCTACCACATTTTCAAACTCCTCTTTAGATTGACTTTCCTCTATCTCATAGTAGTTGGGATCTGAGATAAAGTCATCATCATCACAAAATGAGGAGGGAGAGCGGGGGTGCGTGATGGAGGCATGGGAGTATGAGATGTTGAAGGTGAAGGAGTATGATATGGAGGTAGTGTGTTTGAGGCGTTGTTGGGGGTGGTAACAATGGGACATGGTACTCTTGATACTTTTAGGGCCTTCTTCTCCAACCCCACCCCCCATTTTTAGGCTGGATATTGGAGTTTTGGGAGAGTTGGAGGAAGAATGTATATGGTTGTTGTGGGTGGATGACCTTGTTGATGAATGGGTGAAATAGAGGTGGAGGAACATTAACATAGGCTGATAAAGGTTGGGGAAGACTCTCAACAGCTCGAGGAAGCTTAAATGTTGACCCAGAGGGATTAATTGAAGCTCAAAGACAAAGGGAGGCATGGTGAAGATGTATAACAATAATTCTTGTTGGTTTCAAGTGAAGGGTGTCATGATGAACCCTCACTTGTATTTAGTGTACTAGTTAAGCATGTGCTAGAATATCCACCCTAGGAGAGAATGGTTGTTCTAGGTTTATGGTAGCATGGTTGTTCCAAGTTGGAATGACCATTCTAGGCCCCCTCTTTTTTCCTTCTTCAGTAGTAAGAAAATCATTCTCACCACATTCGTTCATCCTTTAAAGGATGATGAATTGATATTCATCACATTTTCATTAAAAATGTTAGACTATTTTTGACCATTTTACTAATCAATTACACCATTGTTATGTTTAGTTATGTTGTTTGTCTTTATTCTTAAATATTAGGATTTTGATTAGATTTCTTGATCTTGTGCATAAGAATGCATCAATAAACTTACTAGAAATATTAATTTCCTTCCCTAGATTCATGGTTCAAAATTCATAGGAAATAGAAAGTAAAATTGGATCTATATAACACAATTCAGGCATGTTAGTTGGCTGATGAAACCCTCTAATCGACCGACTAGATTATCCATTCAAAGCATCTTCAAGGCTAGAACCAGATCAGCCAATCCTCATCACTACCATCAGAAGGTCATTCCAAATGTCAATGCACTCTGATGAATTTTGAGACCCAAGAGATTACCCACCACCCTTCTTGATCAGCCGATCCACCTATAGTAGAGATCCCCAAAGATGAGTCTAATCACTATATCTGCTTAGCTGGATGACCAACCAAAATATATACTTCCAAAATCAGAAGCCAACAAAAAATTTGAGCTCCCACTTCATTGGCCAATCCACCCCATGGATTGACTGATCTAGTCCCTCTCTAGAGGACTTTTTAGAATGTTGATTGACCAATCAGCCTTGCTAGTCGCCCAACCAAAAGTTCGTCAATCACAGTGGATGATCATCTCATCAACCTTGATGGTCGCTCGACCAACATAAGTGAAAAAGAAAAATTCACATAGTTACCAACTAGAGGCTAATTTGGAATGAAAACAAGAGACATAACCTAATTATCATTCATTTCGTTCATCACCAGTCATGAAAACAATTTTAGAGCAAGGAAATGGAGGACAAAAAGGAAGAAGATCATATTTGTGGATATCTATAGACTTATTTATGTTGGACTAGATTGTTGCAATTAGAGACATCTGGATGTCGTTTCTCTCTTTCATCATGACATGATTTCTACTCTCCCTTCTCATATTTGTGTTCTTTCCATGACTATGAGCGAGTGTACATTCTCACTGGAGCATTGGTTGTATTCCCCATCACTCATATCCTATTGTAGTTTTTATTTAAATCAGTTTTCACAATATTTCATATTGTTCTTCATTTGAAGTATGATTTCTTGTTTAATTGATCTTTCAATTAGCATATTTGATATAATCTTGAGTATTGAGACCACAAACTTTGGAATAGATCATCAAATGGATGTGTAGGATTTTGGATGTGATCATAGAAGGAATACTACAAGTTTATTAATTCATGATCCACAGTTAATGAGACCTTGAGACCGTAGGGAATTCAATCCTTATGAAATTTCCATTTTTCACAGGTGTAAATTCACATGGTCCTAGTCTTGATTGTTTGTTTAGCGAGTTGTAATGATTAGGGTATGTATGTAAGTGATAGTGGTGATATCCAACTATCCCAATGTTCTTTAATACCAATTTCAACCCACTTTTAATCTATTTCCTTGCATTGAAATATATTTATTCAATCATTATTTTATAATCATTCTCAACAATCATTGAAATATATTTATTCAATCGACCGAGTAAAACTCTGGAAAGACTGTTTAAATAAAAGACACTTAAATCATAATCAACTTAAGCATATAATGAACTTTATATATTCTTGTGCTTTAAATATTTGAATGATCCAAATCAAAAGAAAGAATATATGAGCATCAAAACAAAATACTTTTTGTGATTAAATTATCAAGTATACAAGATAAAAGGATTGATTTTACTAAAACTCCTAAAAAAATGTTGCTTGCAAAGAAAAATGAAACTGAAATCTATAGTCTTACTGCAAGTAGACATACTTGATTGGGAAAATAAGTCACATATCTTGAAGACAAATTTCTCAAGAATATTAGTAGTTTGCATCATTACATATATGTCAATAACATACTTATTAAACTTGATGCAAACCAAAACTTGTGAAATTCTGATCATATGCAAATTGAAATTGATTATGCTTTCTTTGAAAATTCAAATGTTATCAAATTTCAATTGCTACTTTCTTGAAAAAGATGATTAAGCATAAATAGTCTATCTTAAAATTTTCATTAGAATGATAAATATAATTTGTTCTAAGAAAATCAAAAGAATAAATATCATTGTGACACCTAAATATATATGCACTAATTAAGTTTGAGATATGATCAATAATCTTGAATTGAGCAACATTATATCTATCTCAACTTCACACAATTGAATAACATATAAATCAAAGTATTTCAACACATAAACTAGAACATACAGATTGCTGAATAAAATCTGCAGAAACAATCTCGGTCGAGAAAATACTTCAACCGAAAATAATTCGGTCGACAAATTGTTCGACCGAGCAAGAGTCTGGAAAATATGTTTAGCTGTTTCTTATTTGCTATCAATTCAGCATTGATTTAGTCGAGAATCACAATTCTTGGAGATCAGTTTTAAAGACATATTGATTTTTTTTGCATCATGAATTGTTGAATGAAGGTATTTGAAAAATTATGAACCATGTTGATTTTACTATTCTATCATTCACATGATTTATTCCAAGTATTCTCTGGTCTATCTATATAGGAACCATGTGTATTGAAATTTGGTTTAAATGATCATGATCATTGTATTTCATTGTATTATATGCTTGTTTCTTGATCATTGTATTGTGGATACACTTCTACTGTTCTATCATAATCATTGTGCCATGATCATTGTGTTTCATTGGTTTGTCTAAAATAATCTTTGATCTATATATACAAACCATAAATGTACAATGTTTTCAAATAATCAACATACTTCAACTCATTACAAATAAAGATGATGCTATCATTGAAAATGTTATTTTTGCATAACTCTAAAACACTCTATGGCATAAATGTATATTGACATAATAGAAAATGATTATTGTGTGCATGGCTTGTAATAAATGAATGATGATGCTATGACAAGCCAAATAGTGTCTCTTAGAACAAGAATATAAATGTTTTATCTAGTTATTTGCAAAATCTTGACTTTAAGACATTAACCTTGCTTTCAAGGATATATGTTTCTAAAGAATCTTATGATTAATCTGAAAATAAGGGTACAAGAAGAAATGGGATTTGATATTTATGTACCCATAGCAAAGCTTATGAGACATCATTCACAATGAATGTAAAACATACAAAGACTTCACTGTGATGCCCATATTAAGTTATTCATAATAGGTATCACTCAAAATGCTTCAAATTGATATTCATTTAATCAAGTTACCTACAGACATTATACTTCACATATGAGTGTTCAAATTGGAAATCTGCAGAAATTTCCTCTTGGTTGAAATCAAGTTTGACCAAGGGGCGCTATGGTCGAAGTCAACGTCGACCTAAAATAAGCTTGACAAAATGCTTATTTTGTACATCCTTTTACTGCACTCAACCTTAGTATCTTGATTGAAAAAATGTGTTCTAATAAAAGGACAAAATCAAATCTTACAAATCATTTGTGACCTTAGAATCCTTAAATTGTCTTGATTATAAGATTAAGAAGCTTATAAAACTTTGAAGCTTGTTATGACCTTAGTATTCTTAAAAGTAATTTTTTATGAAAACAAAGAAATCTACAAAAATTCATGAACATGACATATATATTGTTCTTAATGGAATTCTCTAAACAAATTAGGGCTTAACATCCCATGCATTTGATTAGAGATACTTTCTACTATAAGCTTAAAAGAATCTCACATCATTTCAGGGCTTAACATCCCGTGTAAAATGGGTGAGAAATCAATACACATATGCCATGAACTTAAAAGGAACTCATATCATTTCAAGGCTTAACATCCTTTGCAAATGATTGAGAAATAAATTGTGGCTAAATTTAACATTAATTGGATTGCATTAATCCCTTGATTTTAAATTGAATATCTCTTTAAGGGGGAGCATAGCATAAAATTAAGGGGGAGAAATAAAAAGTCATTCTAAATGATTATCTTGGATATCTTTTTGAAATGACAAAGGGGGGAGAAATAATATAAAATCAAAAACATAAAATAAAATGAGTTTCATAATATCTCGGCCAGAACCCACTTGCAAAAACAAGAATGGCTACAAAAGGTAAACTTCAGGTATGAAACTCATATGATTTATATTTCCTTATTTTATATTTAGGAAATGTTTGTCATCTTCAAAAAGGGGGAGATTGTTGGCTAAATTGGACATTATTATAATCTCATTGTTTTGATGATGACAAACATTTCATTCTTGTGGTTTTAACATGCTATTTGAGTATTTCAAGAACAAGCATATAAGGTGGTGGATAACAAAGACTTGGAAGAACAATTTGATAAAATCGCTTTATTTTCATGATTGTAATCAAACGTAAAAGCTTGTACAAGTATATAATGTACAAGAAATTAGATATCAAGCGTTTAGAACTTCCCTATCCACTCACAACACTTAGATAGGTCATTCCCCAAGATAGTATCACAATTGCACATTGATACACACACTTAGTAAATGAATACATTGAGTCAGTAATATTCTCGGTCGCAAATCGTCGATCGAGAAAATATCGGTCGACAAAAACTTCGACCAAGAAACTCTCGGTCGACAAAATCTTCGATCGAGAATAGACCCTACTTGCCGTTAGACCTAGCAGACAAAGTAGTTGGGAGTTGAGTTGAACGTTGCAATACACTCAATCTCGGTCGACAAACTTCTCGACTGAGATACATTTCGGTCGATAATTTCTCGACCGAAAAGAGTTCTGTCTGCACTTTTCAGGGTCAATTAACTAGCCATTGAAAATGCAATTAGTGGACACATAACGGCTAGTTGAGCACTAAGAACCCCCTAGAAAGTGTCTAGAACGTACTTAAGCACTCATAGGCCATTCATTTAAATAGGACATGCCTTAGGACACCTAAACTCACTAATATACACTTGTGCAATACTTGAGCTTACACTTGCAATTGGCAATCTGTTTTGAGAAATTGAGCAACACTAGCATTGGCTACTCATTCCCTTGATCCACATTCGTGTCCTATAGGCTAGCATCTCCTATCCACTAAACCTACACTTCAATATTCATTGGTTAGGAGATCTATACGCTTGATATAGGCAAATCAAGCCTTGAGCTACAAGTGGTATTGTAATTTCTATTTTTCCTTCTTGTTCCTTTTTATCTTTTATATTCTCCTTGCTACTCCTAGGGTTGGAGGCTGCAGATTGGAGAAGGTTCTTCTCAGTGGAGAAGGTGGACTTCGGACTACTTCAAGAAGGCTGTTGCAACGAGAAGCTACTTCAAGAGGAAGGCTACTTCAAGAAGGCTGCTTCAAGGTTGGTACAACTACTTCTAGGTGAAGGTTGTCCGAAGGGTTTGGTGAAAGAATTGTAATTTTATGTAATACCCTTGCGAGGTAATAAAATTTAATTCTTTCAAAATCTCGGTTGGGTAAGCAACCGGGTAGTGGATTGACTGCCTTAGTATTTGCTAAGGTTGGAACCACTCTAAATCCTTGTCCCCTTGTCCAATCTTTTTGTGGTTGCTTGCTTTGGTTAAATTTAGTTTAAAATAATCATAAAACCATATTCACCCCCCTCTAGTGGTTTTTCAATGTCTTCATAAATCATTACTTAAACATTATCCACCATAACCCTTGGTACATTTATAGATTGATTCATAAATTGGAGTGTGCAATTTGCCAACTTCAAATTTCCAAAGCCCAATTTAACATAGACACTATATGTCAAGGTATGAGAGGGGATCCCAGAACTAAAATTATTCAATAGACAAAAAATTGTTGTCAAATAAAGATTAAAATATGCAAATAAAGGTGATGAGTTTCCACTCATCAAAATACCCCAAGCTAAAAACTTCACTTGTCCTTGAGAAACATTTAATTTAAAATAGTGGCACATATTACTATCGGCCCATCATCCTCACTTGCATAACACAACTCGAGTCCTTCCACCTTATATGGCCAACAAACCTTAACTTCCTGGATTCATAGAAAACAATTTTCATAACCCTTACTTCAAGATTATTTCACAACTTGGTTCCATTTCATGACCTACAATAAAACTTACATTTGGTACTCCCAAATATCTTACGAGTCATTCACAAGAACATGGTTCAAGTATTTGATGGGGTTATGTATATATCCCTAGGCATAAAAGTGGAGTGAAAGGAGGTATGGAAGGAAGCAGTCTCTCATGTATTTGACTTGAAGACCTTTTTATTTTTATGTTTGTAGTTACATTGACCACATGTTTTGGTGTGCTCTTTTGGTATCTTTTCTTGATGGTATGCCCCTATTAAATTTATGAGGGGTATGTAAGAAGTGAAAGAGGGAGGAAAAGGGGATGTGCCACCCCGAACTTGGAGTTTTGGCACATTATCTTTTTATTTTTGTTTTTATTTTTTTCTTTTGAGTATGGAGAGATAAGAAGGTGATGGAAAAAGTGTCAAAAGATTGTTTTTTGTGCAACTCATTTTCTTTGAATTTAACTGTATTGGGAGTATCATACATCAAATCAATTAATTATGAGTTATGTAAAATCAAGAAAATTTTCAAGTTAATCTGTAACTCCAAATAAGGAAGCATTATTTTTTAATCCTATCACCCTCTATGGCTTGCCATGTTTTCTCAGGAATGGTGTGAAATCAGATCCTAGGTGATAGGATAATTTCTATCAATGACAAGTTTATAAATTATGTTACAAAAGAGGTTGCATCATTCAAGGAGTTATATTGATAAACATGCATATCATCATGGCCAAATAGATAAGGGCCTAGCCAAGTCGATAAGGGCCAACCCTGATGGAAAAGTTTTGATAAATTTAAATCTAAATGACATAACATAATGGAAACTATAAGAAATTTAAGACAAAGTGGGAGGAATTAGTTCATACTACCCCACCTCCACTCCGTACTTCAATTTTTAATCATCATGTGCAAAACTTAAATTCGGAATGGAAGGAATAAAAGTAAGGAGTTCACCATGTGATCCTGGTAGGTCGAAGAACTTCCAGCTGAATGGAATGTTGATAAGGGATGGAACCTTGATTACTAGAGCTTCGTCGTGCACCCAATGGTTGGGTGGTAGTGGAAGATCAATGGGATTTTCATATTGCCTTTTGCCTCATTGTCCCTCTAATAGGATCCACATGTCTTCCTTCAGTAGTGAAGGAAGTGTTGGTGATGACTGTGGATCGGGGGAGATCTACACATGTCAGTCTGGTAGAGCATGTAGTGTGTCCTTTGCATGATTAGGCTGAGGATCTGGCTTTGGGTTCCCCCTAGCATATTGATTTGTATATAGGAGATTGGTATTGATATGAAAAAAAATAGAAGGATTTAATTCAGCCTCATAAGTTTATTTTCTCTCCCCAAAAATCATTCAATCAACATTGGGACTAGTAGGTTTCATTATTGATATAGCATTTTGTGGCATCCCAAATTTCAAAACGAATTTAAACTTAGAATGTGGTTTTTCTAAAATAAAAAAGTTGAGGGTCTTAGTGAAAAAACCATGAAATGAGGCTCCTTAAAGGATAACAAAGTGAGGAAATAAAATGAGGCCCAAAATACATTTTATATTTCATATTTGCATTATGTGTTGTATTAACTCAAAGAGATAAATGCTAGTTTACCTTTTCTTGTTCTCTCTCTTATCCCTGGAAATGTCTAAAAAGAAATAAAATAGGAAGATAAAAAGGAATAGAAATTGAAAATATGCATTAAGTTAAGTTGGGCAAGAAGTTTCCCCTTTTCTTTCATGGATTTCAATATAAGAGGGAAGTATAATTCATTCTCTTTTTCTCTCTCCTCAAAGAAAGTTTCTCAAATAGGCATAAAAGGATAAAATGTGGATAAATATTGATGATCCCATTTTGGGCTCAACTAAATGACCAAGGAAAGTCATTTCAAATTATTCACCTTTTAATTTCATATAAATTAAGTTAATGACCAAACATGGAAAAAATGGGAAAAGCTTTGAAAAACCTAAATTTAATCATCTAGGAAGGATGTAGAATACCTATTTAATCTATGGTCCAAATTTGGGTTTGTTTTAATCGTGTTTGACCGTCCAAATAAATCAGGAAAGAGTTGCATATAGTTTTGATTATAAACTAATATAAATTCATTTAATGCACAAATTAAAGCTACTGTCCGATTTTATTGACTATCACATCTTTTTTTTTCTCACATGCTGATATCACCATTCACCCATACTCCATCGGTCAGGGGATCACCTCCTACCTTGTGACATATTCGCAAGTATGGATGATCTTATAATGTTGACATCCTCGGTCCCTTTCTCCCTCCTCTCTCACTTGTTTTACAAGATTATTTCTCTGTTGCCTTTGTCTCACACCCCGAGTTCATCAAGCCTTCACTTGTCATCTCCCATGGCCAATATAAGGAACCCAAATTAGGGCTTCACTCCTCTCTCATAATGCACTTGCAACTGTCACCATGGTATCCCTCTTTCCTATTTGATGCAACCATGGGTACCTCTAGGACCTAAGACTTCCTTCTATACCACCAATCATGCCTCCTATTCTCCCAACCTCTATGACCTATGTGCTCATGTTTTTTGACAAACTCGACCTTGCCTCTGCCTCCTGTGCATCCTTCTAAGAAATTTCCTTGTTCATAAGCTTCCCCAATGCATCTCCTTCACTTCCTCATTGACCCTTTATGTGACATTGGCCCCATCAATTGGGTCCAATACCTTGTTGATCACCCTCACTGAAAACTCACCGCCATGGCCACCTGGTATTCTCACAACCATGGAAATAGACCCCCTAGCTTTTCCATGCCTCTACAATTTCTTTATGATCGTTTTTGGCATGTTTTTCACCCGTTCTTATTGATGTTCATATCCATGTCTTCTTCCCTATTTCATGCCATCTTCCGATGAACCAAGGATACATGTCTTCTTTTTCCTTTCCACGATTTATTGTTGACTTTTCTAGACCATAATGCAGTGTTTCCGCTCTTTATTTTGGCTTCTATTGGTGTCATTAGTACCTCCCTTCTTCCAGCAGTATCCTCTCATTGCCATGACTTGTACCAATTCTCCAGTGCACCCTCGAGTATGAGATTTTGGTTCACCGGCTTTGTCTAGGGGCAAGGAAGTTGCAAGTACTCCTAGCTACTCGAGTGCATCTATCCATCGCTCTCTTTGGCTGGAGTTTTAGAGCTCGATGATTCTGTTCGATCCATGGCCCAAAGGGGAATCAATCCCAATCATGAAAATACCTTGTTGACCCCATGCTTTAAATCAATCAATTTTTATTACAAAGGTGGTTAAGGGATTTCTTCGCCTCGCCTTCTTTGGTGGATAATTTTTTGGGGTGAGCCCCATTGCTAGCTGGCAGATTTGACGGCTCCACCTTAGATTTGGACTGCCTCCTAGCCGGGCCACTGGGAGTGGATAATTCCATACATGTGTAGTTTTTGGTATTTTCCGATTGGATAGATATTCCAAAATTCCCAGTAAATTAATATATGATCACAAAAACAAGTGCAAATACTCATTGGAAAGGATTTTTGATTGGGAATCTTTTTTTTTTAGATTTTCAAACCATGATTTACTTTCCATTTCTGAAGTTTTATTAGAAACCCTAATTCAACTCTTTAAACCCCTAATAAAGTACCCATTACGATTTTAATCAAATTACAAGTGACTAAAGATTCACATCAAAAGACTTGACCTAAGGAGGTATACTCTAAGTCCATGGGCCATGCATATTTGAAACAAGTAATTTTGGATTAATGCATGCTTATTTAAGATTATGCACATTAGTTGATTTTAGGAATTATGAATGGTTTCTCAAGAAGACATCATGTATATCTATCATTGTTTGGTTGGTTGTTTATCTATAGCCTATGGTAAAACTAATTATGATTATGATTAAGATTAATGAATCATGCTCAAGAAGGGGAAACTCTATTATGGTTTATGAGGGAGAAATCCCATTAACCTTTAATAGGGAGGAATCCCATTATGTTTAAAGGGGAGAAATCCCATCATGGTATTAAGAGTGAGAAATTGCATTATGATCCAGATTAAGATTAAGGAAAGTTAATGATGAAGCCAAGATCTAATATAATGATGAAAAACATGGATTTGGTTAAGCTTTTATTTTTGCCTCATTCATGGAACTCAAGAGGTCATCAAGGGCTTTTCTAGCATTATGGGTTTCCTAGCAATTATAGGCTCCTATAACGCATTAAGCAAGGTGGAATATATCTACTTTTACAATACATCATGTTAAATTTATTCAATAAATGTGTAAGACAATCCATGTTCAAGTTTATGTCAATTTATTTCTAGTCAAGTTATATTTATATTATGTCTTATAAGTACCAAATACTGGTTGTTGATGTGATGTTTGTTTTGCATGGCTAGGGACGCGATCTCCGCAAGACATGGAGCAAGTGAAGAGTATCAAGGACAATCAAAAGACTAGGAGTTTTTTAAGTTTAGCCTGGTGGGTGCCACATACCACACCAATCCAAAGATTTAGATATCATTTACACTATATTTAGTCATGTTACCAAGTAGACTAGATTTCATAAGATAAACCAGTTGTAGTTTTGTTTTACCCAAGAAACATGTAACATTCAATGCAAAGTGTTTCATTTTTTTAAATTTCTAAGATCAACATCTTTTGACACCCCTAGAGTAAGAATGCTTCCACTCAGTGATATTTATATGTTGTGAAAAGTGGGATGTTACACATGTAGCTCAAGTTCCTCTATGCAGGGAGTCCCCAAGGGTTCAAGATGGATAAAATTGGGGATATATTCCTTACCAAGGGAACGTGGACTTCTTGTATGCTTGGTGTTTCCCTTTCTAGACCAGTCGCATGTGAGATAGGAATTAGCTATGACAGAGCGTGAGGAATTGTTTCATCATTGGGGGGAGGTGGCTTAATATATAGAATAGATTCAACCAAAGGGGATTGGTATTTAATAACATGTGTATTTATGTCTATGATGGGAGGAGGTGTTGGAGATTCAAGATGAGGATGATTCTCATGATGTGACTTTTCATACTCAAGTAGTAAAGCCTCCAGCGGAGAGGTCAGAATAACAACATTCTCGTCACATGAATATTGCCACTCATTGGTTAGTGATATCTTGGTGAGATCTGAGTAAACATGGAATCATCATTGTCATTGTCGGGAAGAACCATCTTGGGATACTCTAACTTATTTGGGTTTTTTTGTGATTGGGCCTTTAGTAAAGAATCTAACATGCCTTGTTGAGTTTCTAATATTTCCTATTTCTCTGCTAATATTTTTTCTATGGCTCTGATCCACTCCTCCTACTGAGGTGTACATTGGTTTTCAAAATAAGGTTCATAACCCTCAAAAATTAGTGGGTTATTCTCATTATACCCCCATGATATTCTTGGTCATAGCATCCCTCATATTGATGTGTGTGTCATTGCTCCTCATAATAGGCTTCAGAAGATGATAGATTGTAGTTCCCATTACAATCACCTTGGTGATAAAACTTGTCAATTACAAGGTGTCACCATAACATGAGGGGATACATTTGGACAATCCACATTCTTTGATTAGGCTTCTAGCAAATCAGCTATCAAGGTTTGTCTCATTTCTAGTGTTTCCTATTGTCCTATTACTATCCATTTTGTGGTTGTAAGTCACTTTTCTTATTGAGGAGTATATTGGGTTTCAAAAATAGATTCAAATTCCCCAAAGTTTTATTAGTTATCCTTGTCGAACCTCCATAACATTGTTAATCACAACATCCCTCATATGTGTAGCATTGTTCCTCATAATACTCTTCAGAAGTTTGTGGATTGCAATTTTCATTATATCCACCTAGGTAGGAAGACTCGATAGTACAAGGTGCCACTATAAAATGAGGAGAGACATCGATAAAATCTAGTGGTGTATGGTTGTAACAACCACACAATTGACATTGTAAATCATAATGTGTTGAACACTCCATTTGAAAAAACTTTTCTTTTGAAGAAATAAATTACAAAAAGGAATCTATGATAGAAAGAAAAGTTTTAAACTTGAAAAAATAAAAACAAATTCAACAAATTGAGAACTACAAAAGAACTAAAAATTACAAAGATAAGCTAAGAAAAAAAGACTAAAAATTACAAAAACAAACTAAGGAAGCAGTATTGTCAGAATGGAAACTTGACACAAGAGGAGATACACTACCAAAATGGGTCTCAGTGGGAAAAAAATAAATTACAAAAATCTAGAAAGGAAATTATGGAACAAGATTAAAAATTATGGAAGAAAACTAAAGATATTATAAGAGAAATGAAAATTAGAAAACAACTAAAATTATAAAATAACTAATGAAAAAGGGACAAAATTATACAAAAAGTCTAAAAATTAGAAACAAGCTAAACAACTATGTAATAAGATTAAAATTATGGAACAAGCTAAAAATTATAATACCAAACTAAAATTATGAAAAGAAAGAAGAATCATATATATACAAGCGACCGTGTTTGAAAAATAACACATGTCGTCCCCAACAATGGAACCAAATTTGATGTGTGTCATTTGCACACCAAATCACTAGGATAAGTTCTAGAGTTTAACCTTCTAAAGAGGGGTTCAACTTATTGCAAGAAAATTATGGGTCTTTATCTATACAGCTAATCAATGATGGAACTAGAAATGCCACAATGGTTAGTGCAAACTCTCCACAAACCCTATAAAAGTAGATGAAAAACATACATGAATGCATTTATATATAAGAAAATATATCAACATATATTTTCACATATATAGAACGAGGTATTTAGCCATAAGATCTCACCATATCCAAAGTTCCATCATAGTTGTATTCAACCAAGCATATGTAAACAAATCCACAATATCTATTAAGAATACACTAGTATCATGAGCTTGACCTACATCGTCCTCCTTAATATGAGACATTATAGTTGATCCTTATTCCAAGTTTCTTAGCCATAGTTCAAACCTCCTGCACCTAGGACCTAGAGAATCGAATAGGTCCTTTTCAATCCAAGAAGGTTATTGAATATCTATAGGAGGAAGTGAATGAATAAATGTAAGGGTTTCTTAGGTGTTTTGATCTGCATATATATATATATATATATATATATATATATATATATATATATATATATATGTGTGTGTATGTATATACATATATATATATATACACACACACACACACACATATATATATATATAGATATATATATACATATATAGGGCCCATCTTTATTGCCCGCGCGGGTAGCTACCCGCACACCCTTCTGACCATTTTTTTTCAAAAAAAAATATTTGCAATTGTATAGGACTATTTTGTCTAGCTCTCCAAAAATTTTTAGCCAAAAATAATATCATTTGCCCCTCTAAAATAAAAAAACCCATCCTTATATATATTTGTTGTATATTTTGTACAAAGTTACTTTTTTGGCCAGCAGAGTTACTTTTTTGACACCATAGTTACTTTTTTTTACAGCAGAGTTACTTTCTTAGCCAGGAGAGTTACTTTTTTGGCTGTCAGGTAGCGAAAATCCAGGCTACCCACGCGGGAAATGAATGAACACCCATATATATATACATACATATATATATGTATATACATATATATACACATATATATACATATATATGTATATGTATATGTATTTATATAGATATATATATATGTGTGTGTGTATATATATATATGTATATATACATATATATACATATACATATATATATATACATATACATATATATATATACATATATATATATATATATATATATATATATATATATATATATATATATATATTCTCATATCAATTTCCATTTATATACATAACTAGAAAAGAATCACAAATAGAAGCACAATAAAAATTTATCATACATCAGTGTAGATAACTCATCTAGTAGATTATGCAACCATGCCACCTTCTACATCACCAATTGTCTAGTGTTCAGGTGGCCATGTGGTAGTGGTTTCTATTTTGAAGCATTGTAGACAAGCTTGATAGACACACAAACCACATCAGCGGTCATTAGAACACCTTCAATCTTGTCGCCTAGAAAGAGTGGGTAAGCATTGTCAACTACAATGAGATAGTATTCTAGTAAACAAAGGCATGTCCTCAACCCCTAGAAATATTTTTATAGTGTTATATACACCTAAATACAAACATATTATAAATTAATATGAAAAACTATTATATAACAAAAAGATTTACACCAGATGTGCCAATAGATGTGTCCATGGGATTGCTCCCAACCACCTCTGTCGTAAGGGGTCCACCTCATATGAAGATCGGGGAAGCACATGAGGAGGTTGAGAATGAGAATCCTAATACTATCTCATTACATCCTCTATTCCCTTTGAAATCATGTATTTCACCTGCTCTTTTGATTAGACTCCTTTCTTGACAAATTTGTACTTTTTGATGATCTAAAAAAGGATCTTATACCGACACCAACCAAAATGACCCTAACACTATCAAGATACTTTGGAGTACCCAAAGCAACCGTCAATTCATCCCTTTTGGCCTCATTGATGAACTTCCCTTCTTTTCTTTTCTCGTAGAGCTCCCATATTCATCTAATTGGTCCACAAAACATAAAAATCAAGATAAAAATGAACATGTACTCTGAGACTTGAATTTTACCATTTTTGCAGCCACCTTAGTGGTTGTGGGTTGGGTATTTCTCTAGATTGGTTTTCCTCAAACCTATTCACTCCACATGGAAAAGTAGAGGTGTTGGAGTAGTAGAAGACTCAACAGATCCGAGACAAGGTTGCTCAGAAGAAAACACTTCTAGTCTCTTTTGGTGACACATTGCGTAGCCACCAGTATGCATTTTGTGGTCATGCACATTCTTTGCACGACATTCTTTTTTTAGCAGTGTGTAAAGCCTATTTAACTAAACCATATGTTAATAATGTAGAACATTGAATTCATAAGAATTTCTTTCAAATGAGGAGGCTTAATCTGTTAAATTCATTTGTTTCACTTGAAGAAATAAACATTTCCCACAGCTTTGGGTGAAGATAATCCCATTGCTTAGTGGAGAACTTCTTCTTCTTGTTGCTCATTATGTATTCTCTTGTCAAATTTGTCCTTAATACCCTCCCACAACATGACATCACCTTTTTAAGGTGAAAATTTTCATTAAGGTCTACAAGTTTTCATATACTTAATGGGGTATTTTTAAATACATAATTGGGAATATCCTTAAAAATAAAAATAGCTCACACATAAGTTATTCCATATGTAGTATTACGTGGAGGGATAAACTTTTAGACATGATTCTATTGTTATCTCAACTTTTCTATGAGTAATAATTCCTATATATTTTGTGGAAGTACTGTGATTATCCACAATAGGATTTTCTACATGATCATAGTGAACATCCAGCTTCAGTTGTTTACTTCTTTGTTCTACTAACTTGTTCATCAAGGTGATACATCTTTTATGTGCATGATCATGCTGTTCCTCTTGAAAGCTAGCAAGTTCCTCATGGTGTACATCCTAAAATTGCCAAGAAACACATATAAGTGATATCGAATGCAAAATGCATAGATAGAGAATGTAAAATGCACATCTATATAATAAAACAGTACAACTTACACCATACTCATCCTCATGGTGCACATCATCATGGTGCTCATCCTGACAGTTAGAAGCCATCTAAAAATGCCATATTAAAAATAGTCAAAGAATTTAATATAAGTGATAAAGAATGTAAAACATACATGTATCATATGAAACATATAACTGTAACAAAGAATGTAAAATCCACATCTAGCATTTAAAAAAATACAAGCCTCTAGTATTGGTTGTGTAATGTCCCATGATTAGAGGCCTCAAATAATATGATCTTAAAAGGAATGATTGTACTACCCATATAACCAAGGTGCACCTCCTCTTTAGGGAGCTCATCACTAAAGAACTTTGTGGTTAAGCGTGCTCAGCCTAGAGTAGTACTAGGATGGGTGACCAGTCGGGGAATTGATCTAGGCTTGTGCATGAGTGAGGACAAAAATACAGTTAAGACTAGTGGTGTTTTGTGGGGTGAGTCATCATTCTTGAAACTCTACTAGATCCTTGAGTAGTGGGTAGATGTGTTGCAAATGGTATTAGGGCCATAACCCCTCCAGTAGGTGGGTCCCACATGGGCATGTAGCATGCCAATCTTGAGCTATACGGTCCAGGCATGTTGGAAAGGGTTGTGCATGGTTATGTAGACACCCTTTCACTAGTGTTCTTGGGATCTAGGTGTCTATGGGCCATTCTGAGTCTACATTGAAATGGGGCAATATTATGAGGCTATATAGTTGAGCCTTGACGAGCACATCAAGAGTCTAAGTGGGGGAGATTGTAACATCCCAAGATTTAAGCTCTGGGATAAAATGATTTTAAAAGGAATTATTGGACTACCCATATAACCAAGGTGCACCTCCTTTTCAAGGAGTCCATCATTAAAGAACTCTATGGTTAAGTGTGCTTAGCCCAAAGTAGTACAAGGATGGGTGACCAATCGAGAAGTTGATCTTGACTTGCGCGTGAGTGAGGACAAAGCATGCAGTTAAAGCTAGTGGTGGTCTATGCAGTCATTCATCATTCGTGAAACACTACTGGAGCCTTGGGCAGTGAGCTCGGGTGTTACAGGTTGGATCCACGATCAATTAATATTCCTTCAGTGTGATCTGCATGTGTATTTCAGGCAGTGTTAGCGTCAATAAGGACTTTATGCCCTTATTATATACACATCCTACTTCTAAGAACATTGTGAATATAAGAGTATGAGCTTGTGGATATTACATATTTAATGTACACTTTAACCTAAGAATCACATACATATATGGATATGAATTCATGAGTTATATAAATTACAAACACGAGTAATAATTAGTATATCATATGCAATTACATGTACAAAGAGGATGACAACACTAATGGGAACAAATCGAATATGATGGAACATTGTATCAGTAAAAGGTGATTATTAGATAATCTACTCACTAAAGGGTAAAGTGGTAATTTCATCTAATAATAACATAGAAAGTGATTTTCAAGCCAAGAAATATCAAATAACCCTAGTACAATCACTCTTCCTAGATTCATGATACATTGGCATCCTTGAATCCTTGTGAGCATCTTGAGTGGAATTTCTCAATTATAACATGTATGAAATTCTCGATTCTAATATTTACGTATTTATCTCGGTCTTGCATTTTATTCGTACAATTCTGCAAAAGTAGTGAACGAAATTGTTATTAGCCTTTCCCTCTTGTTGAAGGTTAGTGTGATATTGAATGCTAAAAATTGCTGAATAATTGAAATATTGGTTGATTTTGATATTGGCACAAAAAATTGAAATATTAGATAAGAGATTTGGCTCACTAGATTCGAAGGATCATATCCCCCAACCTTACATTGTGGATAATGAACAACTAGAGGTCCCCCAGTACCGGTTACCCCCATAGGAGAAAGTGTTATTCTCTCATAGAGGGGAGAACATTGCAATGGATAAACATTTTCATGTTGAATAATTTGATATCTTGATATTCGTTTTGAGAAAAGTCATTTCATTTTGAAATATTGATATTAGTTTTAAGAAATCTCTTTATTGAGACTAGTTACCATATTACCTTGTTGTACCCCTTTTGCAATTAATATGGTATCTAGATTATTCTCTTGTTATTACCATAGTCCACCAAGCAATCTTGCCTAGATTTTATTACATAACTCCTTATTTTAAAATAGCTCAATAATTGAATCTAGTACCACCCTATATGACCTTTATTTTCTCTTCATGGGATCCAAGCATGGTTTTGTTCCTCCGAAAACTCACAGATAGGTTATACAAAAATAGACTAGAAGAGATGTGCAGGAGTTGTCCCCTATTGAAGACTAGATAGGAATAAATCCCTACTTAATCTTGTAATATTATGTTTAAAGATTCTATGATTCTATTGTAAAAGCATGGTTATACCAAAGATTGTTTATACTTTTGATACATTTTGCAAATATTTGATCATAAAGATTGGGTCTTTACACAGACCCATATCACCTCTGTGAACTGGTTGAGCGATCATCTCCCATGAAATGGCATGATTGCCACCACCCCACAAGGAACCAGACGTAACAGATTTTAATTTTTTCATGATGAAGCACAACATGTGAGCAAGTCTGCACCATAATATGATATTGCTCATTATTACCGATTTGATAAGAACAACCCTCACAACCATAGACATGCAGATACCACTACATTTCTCAAGTGTCGCATGTATGCTATCCACACATGTATTGTAGTCATCTTCTTTACCAATCCCCCAAGTGAAGGGGATTTTGAGGTACCTTTTAGGAAAAGTACCCGCAGAAATGCTAGCCACTAGCTTCAGTCTCCCCCTTAGAGCATCACATAATTTCAAGAGGAAGACTTGTGACTTTATTTCACTGATGTAAAAGCTTGTAAGATCTCCAAACTCATTGAAGATCCTTCTAATCCCCATCATGTACTTCTTGTGGTCTGCTATGAAAAATAACATGTCATCAATGCAGATCATAGGAATGAGCACCTTGGTACCCTGAACTTTAAATGGATTCACCGCCCCTTCCAAATTAGAGATCTTAGTCAGGTAAGTGAGATTTTCCATCACCAAGGAAAAGAGAAGAGGAGACAAGGGATCGACTTGCCTAAGGTAGTTAGAAGACTTGAATAGTCCCTTAGGGATTCCATTAATAAGCACTAAAAAGAGGTTGTTCCAATGCATTCCTTGATCGTATAGATGAACCTTCCAACAAATCCCAATGCCTACATTGTATCCCATAACCTTGTCTACTTCACATAATCATATGCCTTGTATATGTCAACCTTTAGGCAAGCCTTCATTTTTCTATTTTTTACCTAGAAATCCACGAGGAACTCAATCGCTAGAGAGTGTTATTTGATCAACCATGTATGAAAGTTGGTTGATTCTTAGAAACCATTTAGGAAGAACAAGCTTGGGTCTGCTAGCAATAACCTTGGAAACAATCTGGTAGATCATAGAGTGGCAAGCTATAGGATAAAATCATTCATTCGAAAGGTGAGTTATGTTTAGGAATGAGTTTGATGAAAGGCATACTTAGCCTGTCTCACTATCCTTCCACCAACTAGGAACCAACAGACCACCTTGCAAACTCACCTTGAATTAGGGGCCATCAACCATGGAAGAACTTCACATTGTAGTCATCCGGTCCAGGCGCTTTGGACGTGCCTATGGAGAAATCAACATTCTTGATTTCCATATCAGTAACCATCTTAAGGAGAACCATATTCATATCTTCAAACACCTAAGCAGGAAGATGACTACTAGTGCTACTAATTCTTATCTCTGGGTTGTACAACTCGTGGAAATAATTCATTTTTAGGTCACTCACTTTATTCTCTTAATCAACAAAAATCCCATCCTTATCCAAAAAATTGTGAATGTGGTCCTTCATTTTTATTTCTCTGAATATCTGTGTGATAAACTTTAGTGTTTCTAGCACCATCTCTAATTCACTTCAACCTACTTCATAGCAAAAAATTAGCATCCTTTGCTTTATCAAGCTGAAGCACCCTTTCACTAGCCTCCTCTTCCTTTTGCATTTGGGGGATCATCCCTGAGTTCTTTGGCACCATTCTCAAAGGCTATTTGAGACTCCTTGATATGTTTTGAGATATTAGTCAAATCTTTGCACCAAACCTTCAAAACATCTTTAGTTCATTTGAGTTTGTTGATCACCACAAGTAGCACGTTACCCTCCACTTTGTGACTCCAAGCTTCCTTGAAAACTCCCTCAAAGATAGGATAGGCAAGTCAATTATTAATGAAACAAAAAGGGAGGTTAGGAGTAAGTTGGCAGACAAGAAAACCTCCATCCAAGCATGATTGCTATTAGGATGCCCCCCATACAAATTGCAACCTCTGAGATGACATCTAACCAAGCCTCATTGACAAGTCCCCTATCTAGATTGTTAGAAATTCTCCTGACACATACTCTTTTTTTTGTCAGGTAGTAAGACCACCCTTCATATTAAGCTCCATGAGCCTAGTAGAGTCCACTTCTTCATTGAATCTGATAAGGATCGTGTTGGGGATGTGTTGACCTTCCTATTTCTTCTTAACTTGTCTTCCCTGGTTGAAGTCACTGATAAGTAGATGCCTAAGAGCTTGTTGGGTGGTAGTCGCAATGGACTCCCACAACCTTCTTCGATTCATCTCTAAGTTTGAGTCATAAATAGCTGACACAGTGCAGTGAAGCCACAAGTGTTAATATAGCTCAATATCACCAACTGATCCATGTAATGAATCATCTGAGCATCCCAAAGACTTGGGTACCATTCGATAAAGATTTTTCCACCTTTAACCACCTCTATATTGGAAACATAATCTCTACCATTGGGAAAGAAACCATTAATCATGTGTTCCACTTCTCTTGTGATCCCAGTTTCTACAAAGACAACCCGTCCAACCTCTCTTTCATCTATGACATGTCTGAGTGTTCTCTGTTTGACCAACAAAGAAGCACCACTGACATTCCATACAAGGATTTTCATTTAATTGATCAAGTATGATCCTCCCTGTTCAGGGTTGTTCTGCCTCTTCCCATGTGTCTGCCTTGGCTAGTCAACTATCCACCAAGGCTACTCCTTGTAGAGATTCTCCTTGTCATCAGGATAGTCACCTCCTTTTCTTCCTGGAGTTATAGGCATTTTGTTAGAGGTTTCCATATGGTATTTCAATATCTTTTGATATATAATTCTAGGATTCATCAAATGCATACATTAATCTCTTAGGAAACATGTACCTTTGTAGAAAAATAGGTCTTCTGTATCATACTAATCAAGAAATAGGGTATCATATCATTATTGTTTTAGTTGAACAATAGACGTTTTGAACATCAAAGTATAGAATAATATCGTTTAGATTTGTAATTTCTAAATTATTATTACTATTTTATTATTATAAATCAATAAAGTGGAATTTATAGAAATGTTGACCTAATTCATGGTGTCTAAAAAATTAGTAAGAAAATATATGAAATTTGGAGAGGAAGTCAAAGATAATTTATCACAATTTTGGCATTTCCTATTTACTTCAAACTATATAAATTGATTTAGTAGCACAGGTCACACGGATAAAAAATTAAAACAAAATTATTGTTTCAAAATCTATTCCTAACATTTTATAACTATCAAAATAATCATATATGGCAGTGACTAGTTTTGTAAATTCTCTAGCATTGAATACAATTTACTTTCAACATTTATGTGAAGAACACAATGTTGATTAAGTTGGTTATAAGATAGAAATAAAAAAAGTAATATTTTTATTCTAATATTATTTTATGATATCTAATCTACACTATACATTCAATTATAAATAATGAATTTAATTCATTAACTGGTAAGTACCAAATATGTTGATTTGTGAATCACAATGGCATCTTGTGACAAAGTCGTTGCTTTTGTTCCCAAAACTAGGTGGCAAAGTATTGTGTAACTACCACAATGAAGAAAAATGTGGGTATGAGAATAAAGAGGTAAGACAACTCCAAAATAAGAAAGATTTGGGGATTACTATGGTGGTGAATATGGGGTTGATGCCTCCTCAATGTTAAGGATTGGACTCAAATTGATCATTGAAGTAGCTCTAGACTGCAAATGTTCATAGGTGGATAAACTTCTTGCTCCTCCTGGATATTCTATAGCTAAAAAAAAAGATCAGATCCATTTGCACTACCCATCCAAAGTAAGGTTCGTTTAACAATAACTACCAAAAGGCCACAAAAAACACAAGTATCTAGATAGTTCACATCACTAGGAGCCAAAACCAAGTGGTTAATATTATAAAGAAGCAGACCCTCCTTTATTCTTCCCATGATTGTTTTCTCAAACTCGGCCTGATTTGATGTTGCAGCTTGTTCACATAGACATACCTTTCCTGGAGAGTGACATGAAAAAAAGCTGATCTCTTGAGTTGTTCACAGAAAAAGATGAGGTTGGTGGCATCTATGCATGGAATGAGGGGAAATTGTCAGTTGATCACAACTTTTCAGGTATAGACATGTTTAGGGAATATTGTGAAGGAGTATGGAGGTTTGAGGGTGTAAGTTGGTCATCTTGTTGGTATTCTTAGGAAAGGAGGAGATTAAGAAGAAGGGGGTCATACATATTAAAAGTCTATATAACAAACTCATTGGATTAGAAGGGGGTAACAAAAGGTGGAGAGGTAGAAATGAGGCTATGAACAGTAGGAAAAAGGAGAAATTATTGTAGTTCTCCTCCCTCATGGGAATAGTGGTACATATGTTAGGTAGAAGATAATGTCTCTATGGATTCCTTATGCGGTTGTCAGATCTATTCTAAACACTTACTGTCCAAATAATGGATTGTTCGAGAGTTTTTTGTAACTAACATATGAAATCATTTTTAAACAAAATATAAACACTCCTATAGAAAGACTCCTTTGTCTGTGTTATCCTTGTACAGGAGGCATGCTAATATTTTATGTATCATTCCTATTAGATGTCTCTAAAGAGACACTTATGGTGAGATTCTACTACTTCAACTTGAAATATATTGAGATCTACAATGTATTTATTGATGATTTCAATAGTCTTGCATTTAATGCTATAATCAAAGAATGGATTTTGATCCAATTGGTTATGTAATATATTAGAAAACTCAAGATGGAACAATCATTCTTTAAATTTTTTAGAGAAGTCAGGAGGCAATCTTATTCATCGTGCCCTCCTCATGTGAGCAAACATGGGTCAAAATTACAGTCACTAATTGAGTTATTCAAATGCAACATGGTAGTACTACTACCATTACATACATCATTAGCTAAACACTACTAACCTCACTAGTAGAATAGCTTATGTTTGGATATGCAAGAGAAATTGAAATAGATCCTTAAGAGAGAAGAGGAAGACTTGAAATACAAAGCACACGCCAACTGGCTCAAGAATGGGGACTCTAATTCCAATTTTTTCATGCATACATCAATCAAAGGAAGTGACATAATGTCATTGTGACCCTTAAGAAGAATGAGGGGGATTGGATATCTAATTAATGTGAGCTTACAAGAATGGTGGTTGACCACTTCAAGGAACACCTTGCTTCCACTATGCTGGAATGCATCATATGATCAGGACTATCTTTCCCAATTTCCTTGGCCGGTTTGGAGCACTCTCTTCTGATCACTTACTTACCATTACCCTCCACCCTCTCTTTAGGAGTTAATAAGGACTTTCAAATCTTTAAACCCTTATAAATAACCGAGCTTGATGGGAGTAACAACCTCTTTCTTACAAAAGAATTGGATTATTGCGGAACAATTGGTTGTGGACTTCATCAAATATGCTCTAGAGGGATGACAACTACCAGATGAAGTATGTGAATCCACAATTTTTTTTATCTTGAAGGTCTCTAGAATGGAATGGTGTGACCAGATGTGTCATATTTCTCTCAACAATGTATCCCTGAAGCTCTACTCTAAATTTGTTGTAGTAAGGCTCAAACCGTTCCTAACAAACTAGATCTCCAATGCACAAATCAGTTTTGTGCTTGGATTCCGCATCACGGACAATATCATCCTTATTTACAAAATCATCCACAACATGAAAAGGAGGCACAAAGGTAAGACCATGGAATAAAAGTCGACCTCTCGAAAGCATATGATTATATGAAATGGGGTTTTGTGGTCGACACTCAGTAAAGTGGGGCTTCCATCTAATTTTTAGAGCTACATCATGCAGTCTATCTTGGGTGCATCCACTTCTATTATCTAGAATGGGCAGAAAACCACTCCATTTAAGGTCTCTCATGGTCTGAGGCAGGGTGACCCCCACATTCACCATACCTATTTGTGTTGTGCATCGTGCAACCCAGTCAATTGATAAATGACAAGGTTAAGGAGAAGAGATGAAAGCTGTCAAGATTACTGGTTTAGGACCTAACTATAATCGTGTGTGCTTTGCATACAATCTCATCTTCTTCACTCATGCTAGCATCATGAAGATGCACACAATCCTCAGTTGCTTCAATGAGTTCAAGGACATTTTCGGCCAAACCATATTTGCAGCTAAGACTAGGATCTTCGACGCGCGGTCAGTCCCTAGGAGGATTGGAAGAAGGATCAACCATATCTATGGCTTCTAGGAGACAGAGAACCTTGGTAGGTACATGGGAATCCCTATAATCCACAATAGGGTTAATACACACACCCACTCTGATGTCTTGTAGATGGTGAACTCTTGAATCCACTTGTTGCAGCAAGGACCATGTCTCTGGAAGAATAGGTTTGCTTGGCTAAAGCCACACTGAATGATATACCGACCTACATCATGCTGATAGCCATCCTTTCCTTATCAATGTGCGAAAGAATCGATGGCACCACAAGAAATTTATATGGGGAGGGAACCACAAAGCCCATCACCTATCCCTCATTATGTTGAACCAGAACACATGCAACAAATAAAATGGGGTCTTAGGTCTGAAATCAATGCGGGAGTGGAACATGGAGATGGCATTGAAGATTATGGGGATCTGACACTAGGGAGTCGTAATGGTGTCATGGACTCCCAAGAAAATGCTACAATTTTGAGGGGAGAGAACACTTACAAGTCTCCAGATTAGCTAGAGAAGTCATCACAGAGAAGAAGCTCATGATCAACCACTCCTGAATGCTTTTGCTAAGTGGTGCTTCTATACACGCATGGGAGGATGGATAGGTCGAACGAGGATATAAGTTGAAGGAGGTCACTACCAAACCCACTCGGAGTCCCTGAGGCGACTTGACAGTGAACTGCTTCATTAAACTCAATGGGGAATGGGACAAAGGTTTCCTAGAAGAATGACTCACTATCATGAATGACATCCTAAAGACTGAGCTCCCTGTTGATAATGTACTGTCAGACATTTGCGTTGGGGATCTATGGAAGGATGGGAAACCGCCAAATCTACCTATAAGGTGCTTAAAGAAGGAAAGGACCTAGTTGTTGAAAGAGACTGGATTGTAATCTGGGTCATAAAGGTCGGTGTTGGTGTCCACTTGTTCATGTGGACGGTATTTCACGATCCCATTCTCACAAGCCACATGAGATACCAGAGGCATATGTCTACTAACAACACTTGTGGCCATTGCAATCAAGAGAAAGTGACTACCATGCACACTCTAAGGGACTGTGTTCATTCACATGGTAAGGGATTGTTCTCATGTACATGATGATGTAATCAAAATCAATACTGATGCATCCACTAGAAAGTAGTATGCCTCCGTCGTGGTGGTTGCTAGAGACAATGATTGGTAGTGTCTTGCAGGCATCAGGGATATACTCCATACGGACGTTCTGACCACTGCGAAGCTGGCGAGTATTTGCTTGGCCATGATTCTTATAGATCACATGAACTATGATTGCCTTATTGTAGTGAATATGATTAATAGTAGTTATCTCAACCACCCAAAATATGCTAAATGGATAGTGAAGATCCAAAAGTCCATGGTTAACAACATGACATAGCAGTTCAGCCCTAAAGGGAGTAATAAGGCGGCTGATGCCTTAGCAAAGTCATTCTTTAACTTCATATGGTACTAATTGACTTTTCTATATTTTAACTCAGATTTAACTGAATTTGTGAAGATTGAAGGGCAGATTTGTAATTAGATTTTGATTGTTCCAAATATGAATTTTGACTTTAAACTATAACTTTGAGTCAAAATTGAGTATGTTAAATGTTAAGCTCTACCAAACCCCTTGGACATACATGCATAGTTTGAGTACATACTCTCCCATGGTTCAACTTTATTTTTTTTGCATGCTTAATGTGAGTATAACAAATTACAAAACCCTCATTTACACATCTTCCCTTGAAAATTCCAGCTCCCATTTACAAATAGGCATACCGAAAAGTAAATTCATTATTTGACTTGGGTTGTGAGATAGGTAAGAACCTACTTAGGGTTAGATATTTTGTTGTGAAGCACTCCAAGAAACCATATCCCTCACGTAACATAAATGATTGTAACCATCTAGAATTGGTTAGTCAGTTTCTTCTTTCTGTTTGGTGAAACAAAGAAGTCTGAAAATTCAGAAACATTTTTGGACAATTAGCCTTTTAGCTCTCGTCCAAAACACTTTAAAATCATGCGTACGTATAGCAAAAAAAATAGCTTATAGTTACAACCTGTCTGAAAATAAATGATCAAACCCTATTCATATGATAACTCATTATAATCCTAAAAAAATCACAAGAGCGTCCATGCACCATATCGCATTATCCATCCAAAATTTCACCCAAATGCAACTAACAAATTTTGAGAATTCATTCACCGACATCACTGTCCAGTTAATTGAACTGATCATGAGTGCTTGAATGAACACCTTTCTTTGTCTGAAATGTATTATTGCATGTAAAAAACTGCAGGCACATGAAATTGTAGCACTAACATGTCTTCGTCCAGATAACCTCATTTATTACTTCGATTCACATTTGAATGACTTTGTAGCCTACTATTTTTTCATATTTTAATAGTGGGATCACTCAAATTTTGTTATTCAGATAGCAGTAATTACTTTTGGCCAAGATCTCTTGTTTACTTAGTCATTGGTTTCAAACTTTAGTCACCAGTACCTATTATGCTCAAACAGTTTCTCTAAATTACGACTTATTCCTTCCTTTCATTTATTCAAATTACTTCGTAATTCAAGGTTCTGTAATCGAGGTTCAATGATACAATATGATATCATGTATCTATCCAGATTTTCTGAGAAATAATATTCATGATGCTCGCCATGAAGAATCGATCAACATATAACTGTAGCCGGAAAAAAGAGACAAAGCATACGCAGTATAGGAAACGCCGGGCAGTTATTAACTTGCTATCAAAGATCCCACCGCGCAGCGACGCTGTTCGAGGCATCTAATAATAGGTCGGATCGAAAGATGGATAACATGAGTGGACAGATAAACACGCAAGAACCACAAATGACAGCCAGAAACGGAAATGAATTGCACCTGAGTTGGCATGCATTGTTTCATAGGCTTTGGACGTGTAAGAAGCAACTAGTTACACCAGCAGTGGGAATTCATTCCCTACATCCTTCTTTTCTCACACTTTTTTTCAAATTTGTCTTCGTCAACCGTCAGTAAGCCCACTAAATGATTCAAGGCATCGGCCTAAACCCAATCGGCCTAGGAATGCAGGAATCAGATGCATAGGTGGTTATGAGGCTGAAAAATGGAAGCTGTCCTTTAGATTTCAGCAAGTCCAAATGCACTCTGGTAGGTCATCTTGTAAAGCTGATGGTGATAGGTGAAGGCACAGACACACACTCACGGTTGAGAGCAAAGGTCCACTTGGTTGCGAAGATAAGGTTCCGATCATAAGTTCACTTTCGGAACAGCATCATAATTGCCATTTAATTTTACATCATTGTTTAATTCATAAAGTATTGACATGACATTTTCCTATACGTTGCAGTTCACTAATGACGCATTGCAGTACACCAAGGACATAATTGGTAAGTTGTATTTCCGATTGATAAGATTGAGATGCTATAAATTAACTAACAGATTTTTTCATCTCTAATTGATTCATCTAAGACAATTTGTTCTTATATAATAAACAGGATATAAATGTTTGCATTGACCCGTTTCAAAAAAAAATACAGTAAAGAGTGTATGTTTTTAGCGGGCTGTTTTCCTCTTGAGCTTTGCACTCCAATTGTTGCAGCGTAAGATTCCCAAGCCTTCCCTTTCCACAACTCCCACTCTTGTTTCAATTGTCCATCAAGCCTTTCTTTCAGAGTTCTTCTAAATCTTTCTTTTTGTGCTTCTTTATCTCTAGATGGCAAGATAGCAAATGAATACAATAGTCATATTCCAAATTGTTCTCCTTAATCTCTTTTTGTCTTTTTTATCACTAGATAGCAAGAGGGAAAATGACTAGGATAGACATATTTTCCATTCATACCTATCCCCATTTATAACCTCTGTCCATAACCACCATGGTAAATAATGACCACCAGCTATTGAGAACATGTGGTAGATAATAACCACTTATAATGGGAAAATCAGGCCAGGTAGAGATAAACTACCAATAGTGGAGCTAGTGGGGTAGACCTTGACTACTTACAAGCACATACCAATAGAGACTAACTACCCATAGTGGAAAAATTAGTGTGTTTTTACAACTAAATAGATAGAAAGTGGAACGGAATCCCACTCCTTCGTCTCTAACTTTCCATTTCCCAACAACCATCATATTGGAACCAACTTATTTAGATATAAATAAAATATATGATATGGACCATAAAATATATAATATTTCTCTAACAATCTCTCACTTGGACGATGTGGTGACTTGATGATTCAACTATAAATATAAGAATCAATCGGTATATTGAATATGTCAAGTAATAATATCTATTTGAATTGAGATAACTGAATCAGTGTAATTATAGCTAATTTGGAACAAACATCCTTCCATGTATCACATAGTCGAAAGAGCACAATAAAACTATTTTTAAGAAATACATTAATAATCTTTTTCTTACATATACCAAACTACACATGTTTACAACTTGTTATGGGCAATAGTTGTATAGTAGAAATATAACTTTACTAAATTCAACAATGTTATTACATCATGAGAAAGCCAACAATACATAGATGTACATCACATGTTATGCTATATTATGACTTGTCAATTAATTTATTTTTTTATTATATGACCAATGAAAATGTTGGGAAAGAATCTCTTAGTCAATAGATCTGCTACCAAAATCAACACAATATGCACTGTTGACATATTATATGTGTACATATTTGTAGTAGATAGATATTTCAAGTACACATGTTTTGCTCCTTTTGAGTGATTTTCGATCTTTTGGGAGAAGACAATTGAAGAATGATAACAATGTGTCATTAGATAACCGGATATACTTTTCACAATACCAAGCCCTAACATTTAGTTTATGGCCACAATGTGGAAATATTGACCTATATTCTAAAAGTTCAATCTTCATGGTAGAAGCAATATATGGAATGATTTTTGTTGCACCATGAAACTTCTCCTCCATTTAGTATGAACCTAAATCTAAATTTATATTTCCTTTGAGTCCATGCATCCAACATAATATGAATCTAAAAACCAATAATTTTTGTAGAATCTAACCTTTCATGTGAGCATGTAACCTTTAGTGTCTCATAAGTATAAAAATATTTTCTTTGCAATCTTCCAGTGGTCCAACCAAGGATTAGTTAAATATTAACCTAACATTTTGACAACAACATTGATATTAGGATTACATGTTTAAGCCTACACCACATTCTCAACCGTTGATGCATAGGAAATATTTACATTTCTTGACATTCCTAATCATTCTTATGACATTGCATCTCATTTGATTGAGTTAGCTCTATCCCCCCAAGCTACCAACACAATTGTGTAGGGATTTAAACACACATTTGTCTAGAATGTATGATTGTATTAATGCATTTCCTAGGGGCACAAGTAAGGGTGGAACCATGAGTAATCTTTCTAAACAATTCTCAATTTTATATCTCTCTATAACTTAATGTATCTTTTTTGTGACAACCCAACAATCCTCATGATCTACCAAGGAATGTTTATGTTTTTATTATGTACATTTTTTCACTGGTATCTTTCATTTCCAAATTCTTAATGATAAATTTGTGTGCATCATGTAACTAACTGAGAACGTTTGTAGCTAGAATGATGTTATAAAGATATACGACTAATATAATAAGTTTACTCCCACTACTCATTTAGGTAGATAGACTGATCAATTACATTTATCTACAAAATTATATGAAGTGATGGTATAGGTAATATTCATATATCATTGTTGGGAAGATTATTTTAGTCAATATACCCACTTATATAATTTGCATAAAAAATGTTCCTTTTTTATTGTCAAGAATCCTTCAAGTTTGTCCATATATATTGCTTATTCCCACTAAGAAAGACTATCTTTACATCTATTCAATGAAGTTCTAAACTATAATGAGTCACCAATGCCATAATAAAATTCTTGAATATTCATATTTGGTACAATGGAATAGATATTTTTATGTTCAATATCATCCTTTTAGGTGTAAAATTTGGATATAAGTATGGCTTTATGTTTTTTAATGTTTCTCTTTGAGTCCCATTTGATTTTAAGGAATTTAATACAACCAATTCTTTTTTATATTTGAGCAACTCAAGTAGTTTTTAGACTTTGTTATCATCCCTCATTTTTATTCTTCTTTTTGACATTAAACCATTTATTACAATTTCTAGTATTCATGGATTCTTGAAATGAGAGTGGATCCTCACCAATGTGTAAGTCATAATTGTTCTCAAATGAGTAGACAAAATAGTGTTGGTATGGTGTGCCTAGAGATCCAATCATATGATGATTGTGATGGCATATTACAAAAAGGATTTGATTAATAATAACAAAGGCAAGCTTCCAATTCATTTTCTTTCACTTAGTTATGAGATAATCAGGAAACATAATAAATGTCTAAAAAATGACAATGCTCAATGGTGTATGTATTCAAGTATGTGACTTGAATAATGAGATCATAAATATTATAAGAGTATGTACATTCTTATTATGTCCCTGGTCAGATGTTATTGTGAAAGGCAAATAGACAACAACAACACATAAGACTAGAGTGTGTGTTGGTTGATGATAGATTATTATCAGTCATGATATGTGATATCAAACCAAGAAGATAGATACTTGTTGGGGAATAGTGTATCGGACGATCCACCTTGAGAGTGAAACATGGAAACCCAAAATGGTGGTCATAGTCATCTCTCATAGTGAAGGTGGTGATTGTGGTTCTTAGACCTGAAGTCACTACACTCATTACATGTCTTTCGATACACTTTAACATCATCAAACAAAATCTTGAATAAAGGTTTCCATAAAGGTGATGATTGGGTGACTGTGACACATGGGGACTGAGTGATGTATATAGGATTTATTCCTCCTATTTGAGTTTGATATCCTGACTACTTGATAAGTGAGATTCAGAAATGCATGAGCATGCACATGTGAATCAATATATGATATTGAGGTCACATATATCTCAGACAGCATGCTCTAGGTTTAAGGAACATGGATTGAATGTTGAGAAGATGACAATTCCATACCTCAAGTTCATTCTAGATATCAGATACAAAGGAATTATACAATCACTATAACACCTTACACAAATTGTAGGTTGAAGTTATTCTTCAACTATCCATTCACTTGGGTAGCATTGATGTGTGACTAGGAACCACTCTTTGCTTGTGATGTCATAAACTAGTTATGGACATTCACTGCCAACATGACATGGGACCTGTAGGATCACACACATAGTAATTCACCTAGAAGAGGAGTTTAATACTGAATCATAATTGAATTGATTACCAAATTATTTGGGTACTCAATTTAAGCAACATATCAGCTGAATGAACTCCCAATTGATTGTCTCATGTAATGAAATGATCAGTTGGAGTGTTAGGTTGATTGGATATTGAATTGGTTGAGTTCTTCCTGAAATGGGGAGCAAACCCACTAGATCACATAGTGAACCGATCGACTCGGGTCACCAACTAACTGGTTGGTCGTGCGAGACACCCAATTTGTGGAGAAATTTGATTGCATTAAGGATTACTGTTGACGTCATGTTTTGTATTAATTGGATTCAAATTGCCAATTCATATGCAATTGGATTACCTGGAGAAATGGCCGGTTCACTGAGTGAAATGATCAACTTGCATGTGAGCCAACTGGTTGGTTTACAAACTGACCAGTTCGGCATTCACATGTTGTGAAAATTCATGATCTTTCAGTCCCTTACAACCCCACACAGACTTGGAAATCATACCCTAACCCCTCCTATAAATAGAGGGGTACTGGGGCCTTCCCAAAGACACAACTCAATTGCCTCTAACAATTATTGTCCTCTCTGGTTGTGGTAACCAATATAGATCCTGATCAAGTCCTACCTAATAAAGAGATGGATAGAAAGGAAGAACAATTGGGGAAGATCAAGTTGGTGACTAGTACACCAACTAGAGGGACAACTCCTTCTTGTTTGTACTAGTAGAATGATAGGAGTTCTAGATGATCTGTTTGGACTACTATAGAGGCAAGGAGGATGTTGTCTACCTCTAGGAGGACAACGTCATGTTGCAGTCCGTAGTGAAGATCAGGAGATACATAGACGTCATAAAAGTACAATAAGGAGTGATACACTACTACAACTAGTTATAGTCGTTGGACTTACTCCAGGACTAGGTATGAACTTGTTAAACCATCCTTCTCATTACATAGTTGTTGACACAATCTTTCTATTCTAGAGAATATGGATAGATAAATTTTTGTTAACGTTGTCTAGTATGTGACCATTTTTCCCTATAGTGCTATCATAGCCACATCAATTTACTATGCTTTGGGATAATTGATATGATCGGATGTTTGATTTTCTATCATTTATTCATTACATGCGATGTGAATACCGAAACTGATAATGTGAATATCCGGTCAAAGATTGTATATAATCCCAAACTAATATATATATATATATATATAGTCAGGCTAGAATACACTCGAGTGTATTCGGAGCAGAATACACTCAAGTAGTTTTTCATGATGCAATACTTTTTTCAAAAATCTAATCTGTTGATCTTTTTAAACATCTTGTGAATAGCTCATAAGCAAAATTTGAGCACATTTGGACATTTATAGATCATGTTATAAAGACCGCAAAAATTATGCATTTCAAATTTGTTTCGCGCGTTGATTTTTTTTCCCTTGGATGAGTGACTTACACTCATCCAAATGGGTTTAAAATTTGTATGTAGCCTAGTTATAGTATGATAGTGAAGATCAAGGGTTTACATTTTACAAAAAATAGTCTTGATATGCAAACACACTTGAGTGCATTCAAGTGATCTGTACACTCGAGTGTATTCTAGCCTGACTCTCTCTCTCTTTCTCTCTCTCTCTCTCTCTCTCTCTCTCTCTCTCTCTCTATATATATATATATATATATATATATATATATATATATATATATATAGGTTGTTCATTCGTTACACGTGCGGGTAGCCAGATTTTCACTACCCGCTGGCTGTCACACATCCAAAAGAGTAACTATATGTACACAAGAGTAACTCTTCTAATCAAAAGAGTAATCGTATTGATATAAAAAGTAACTATGTGACTAAAAAAGTAACTGTGCAGAAAATATACAGTCAGTAAATATATGGATGGGTTTTTTTATTTTGGTGGGGCAAATGATATTATTTTTGGATCAAATTTTTTGGGGAGCTAGATAGAATGCTTCTCTACAATTGTGAATTTTTTAAAAAAAGTGATGGGAAGGGTGTGCGGGTAGCTACCCACATGGGTATTAAAGATAATCTTATATATATTATATATATATATATATATATATTAATATTTATACATATATATATGCAATTTGCATGTGTAGTCCTAAAAGAGAGTTATGATGGTGGATGTGTAGCGTGGTTATGGCCAATAACCCTAATTATCTGTGCATGGTGGTTTTGTGTTTATTTCTTATTTTATCTCGGTTTACATACTGAGCCTCACCTTCTTCTTCCCAATATAAAAGTATTATTCTTTCCTATCTTTGGTCCCCTCAAATGTAACTCGAGGTTTCTCATTACCATGAATTAAGTTTAATAGCAACACGATAGTTTCCTTTCTTACAATGAAAAGATGATGATCAACGTTGGGCGAGCCGACCGTTTCATGTTGCGGGCCGATAGTTTCACATAACAAGCCGACTGACTAGAGGATTGAGGAGGGCAGACCGTAGGAGCGAAATGATTGGCTGGTGGCATGAACCAACCATCTAGAGGAGTCCAGACATCATTTAGATAAGAGGCCAACCGATCATTTCTTATGACCAACCGACCGGCCAAGAGGCGAGACAACCAGTTCAAGGGTTGAACCCATTAACTTAGATCGGCAAGCACAAATCTACACTAACAATAGGTTCATGCATGTGATGTAGACCTAGGTGGTAGTAATTCCTTACGGATCTAAGGAATTATAGTAGATATGACTGTAACCATCACTAATGTTTCATATTACATGTTTACGTTGTGGGATATAGCATTAATATGATGCATACTATATATATGTGGTATTTGGATAGAGTATATGTATATATATGGGTTTATCTTTAATACCAGCATGGGTAGCCTAGAATTTTCTACTTGTGCATCCAAAAAAGTAACTATTCAGTCAAAAAAGTAAGTATATTGACCAAAAAGTAACTATTCAACTCAAAAAGTAAATATGTGTAAAATACATAGCAAAAATTTTGGAATAAATATGTAATTGTAGATTTGTTATTACTGGTACAAATGTAACTATCTATGTATGAACAGTAACAGTTTGCAAGGTAAAGTAACCTTTTACATGTTAAAAGTAAGAAACCCCAAAATATTAACCAAAATAGGAGCGGGTAGCTACCCACTATATATATATATATATATATATATATATATATATATATATATATATATATTTATATATATGTATATATATACATATACATATATATACATATATACATATATATACATATACATATATATATATAAATGTATAAATAAATAAATAAATAAATATATACATATATATACATATACATATATATACATATAAATGTATAAATAAATAAATAAATAAATATATACATATACATATATATACATATATACATATATATACATATACATATATATACATATATAAATGTATATATATATATATATATAGAGAGAGAGAGAGAGAGTCAGGCTAGTGTACACTCGAGTGTACCGGAGGCACCGTACACCTCAGTCATTTTTGAAGATGCAATAATTTTTTGAAAACTCTAAACCGTTGATCTTCTTAATTATCATAAAAACATACTATATAATAAATTTTAGCTCATTTGGACACTTATAGGTCGTGCATCTAAAGGAGGCAAAAATCATGTATTTCAAATTAGTTTTGTGCGTCGATTTTATTGTCCTTGGATGAGTGGCTTACACTCATCCAAATGAGTTCAAATTTTTTATGTGACCTATTATTATTGTAACCAAGAAGATCAATGGAATAGACTTTGGAAAAACATGGTCTAGATAGGAAAACACCATTGGGGTGTACAGGGTGATCTGTACACTCGAGTGTATTCTATCCTGACTCTCTCTCTCTCTCTCTCTATATATATATATATATATATATTTATATATATATACATATATATGTATATATATGTATATATATACATATATATACATATATATGTATATTTATGTATATATATGTATCGATATACATATATATGTATATATAATATATATGTATATGTATATATATATATATGTATGTATATATATACATATACTTATATATATATAAACTCCCTCAAATAAAATATTAAGCCTTAGATGCTTTCCATTAGAGGTACACATGAAAATCTTGATTGACTAAGCATGGGCACCCCAAGGGTGGTAATCTGCTTATCTCATGGAAGCGTTCTTGTAATAATGTGGGCCTACCAAGCGAGGTGCATTATTATCATGTCATCTTTTGAGTCGGCCTTGAGTGAGTGGCCTTAATGAGATTAAATACGAGAGGCATACAGATGACCATGGCAAAGAGTTGTTCATATCATATATCCAAGAATTGCATAAGATGCAATTGGAAAACGTTGTCTACCTTAATAATTGACTATGGATGCTGGCGTTGTCCAGGTAAGAGTTGAATTATTTTCGATCTTGGCTTACTAGAAGGTTTTATACTGCAATCTTCTAAATCGATATGTCAGGACTATCAATTTCACTAAAATAGTGAGAGTGATAGATAATTAAAGACTTCATTAATATCATCATTTTAATGAAATCAAGTCAAATAAAAATGAGTTTTGACAAAATTGCAAATTCTTTTATAGAATCAAATGGCAACACACAACAAATTTTATTTGCAATCAGTCCTTGAGAAGGACAAGTTAAATGGAAATAACTTCCACGACTGGTTTAGGACACTGAGAATCGTTCTCACACAGGATTACAGGCTCTGTGTCCTAGAGACACCAGGGCCAGATGAACCCCTTCCAAGATCAGGCAAGATAATAGAGATTTGATGTCTCTAAGGTGTTGTTCAAATGTAACATGGTAGAAGGAGATCCAGTAGATCCTCCTGTGCTCAAGCTCATTGGGTGGAGAACCTTGCTAGATTGGAATTCACCTTGAGTCAAGAGTTGGCCATTGATGTGATTTTGCAGTCTCTACTAGAATCATATAGTTAGTTTGTCATGAACTACAACATGAATGACTTTCACAAGCCATTGACAGAGTTATTAGGTATGTTGAGAACAATTGAGGCACAAATGAAGAAAGATAATCCCATGTCTGTGATGATGATCAACAAGACAAAGGGAAAGTCGAAAGGTGAAGAAAAAAAGATAAGAAGAGTTCTAAAGCTGACCAGAACCCCAAATCTTAAGATCTCAAGGCAAAGGGAGGAGTAAAGAAGGGAGGCAATTGTCACCATTGTCATCAGTCTTGTAACGTCCTGAGTTTCAATCAAATTATCATTTTCCACCTCAAATTTTATGTTAATTTCTTTCTTCTCCTGCATGTGTCCTTAATATTGAATATTTGAGAAATTGATGGTTGAAGTACAATTTTATGCCAATTTGAGGGTTAGATGCACGAAATACCACAAATTTTTATATGTATGGGGTAATTATGCAAATTATTTTAGACCACGAATTAGTTGACAAATGGATAATGTTGGAGCTCAAGAATTAATAATAATGGATAAGAAGTGATTTAATTAGCAAGTGTAATTAAATGGTGAATTATAACCCACTTCCATACCTCACTCTTAATATGGGCTAATAAAACTTGCAAATTCATGATATTAGTGAGTGGTGAACTCTTGGACTCCAAATCTCAGATTTGGGAACCAAGGGTTGCTTTTAAAAGCAATGCATAATTATTTACTCAAGCATTATATTAATATATGTTTTAATAATAAAAATAATTATTGGATGCCAAAGGTTGGGTTAAACACAAATCTAATTGCATACCATGAATCTAGACGTCATTAGAAACCTAGGGTTAAAATTTGAGGTCATTTGGAGTTCATTTGACCTTCCAAATACATTTAACAAGTTTTTAATATAGTGTGACATAACATCAATCGATATATCATTGAATTGCATCATTTAAGCTAAAGTCCAGCCTTTAAATGGCTATCACACGTGCCTGGTCTATCATGGATCATGAGCCAACGGTCCAGGTTGGACGAGGATGCCATCCAACGGTAGGCTCTTTGTCTCCTACCTTGGATTAACTGAAACAGTAGCCGGGAAGACGCGGCTCGCTTCCTCTCCACCTTTCTCCCTCGTTTCTCCATCTTTTCTAGTACTTTCTTCACCCAGAGGTTTGTAGCGACCCCCCAGTTTGTTTGAGTCCTCACTCGTCCAGTAAGGCACAGCATAGCTGAAATGCCAAGTGGCGCCAGCCAAGGCCTCTCCCGGCCACCTCCTTTCCGCATCCATTATGATCCACACCTATATATATCTAGCCCCACACCTCCGTCGGCCCCTTAGCAACTTGCCCAAACCAACAATTTCGTCTGAGGACGTGTGTGTATCCGGCGACGTGGAGCTTTTCTATCTGTGCTTGTGGCATTTCTCCCCCATACTAGGTGGCTCGTGCATCAAAATTGATTGGCTAGGTGAGTTCGTCGTTCAATTCTCTTCGTTTCGAGTACCCTTGCAGCCGATTTGGTTGAGTATCACAAAAATACCCAAGTGGCCAAGAATGCACCTCGCCGCAAGGCAGGGTGCGAACTGGGGAAGAAGACAATGGTCAAATGACCATTTTCCCCCCGAGTGCCCTCCTGTTTCTGCTCTCTCGCTGAAGGCATTATCGTCTTTCAGTTAATTGCTTTTTATCATCCACAAAGCTTTTTTCTGATTGGCTCATCTTGTTTAATTTGTAGTAAATCGCTCGGTTATCGGAAAAATATAAATAGATACTCGTTCGAAAGCTAAAATCATGTAGAATCCGAATTTTCAAGTTTTGAACCCTATTTTCCATCCTAAACCTGATAATTAATTCAAACCCTAATTTAAATGTATAAAGTGATGTAAAATGATAATAATAGTGTTTTAACTCTATTTTTGATAAGAAAATATGTTTTCTCGAGTAGAAAAATAATAGGGATCACTTGGCCCTATTTCTAGAACCAAAATCCAAAGTATTTACTCATGGGTTATAAATGTGGATATTTTACACTTAAAGTACCTTTATGTAACCTAATACATGCATTAATCTTTGAACCTAGGTTAAAGTGAGTTTGGACATGATATCTTAGTGGATAAGGGATAATATAGAAAGCAAGAACAAGTATGTGCATTCTAACACCTTAGTTAGGCTTCTAAACATGCTTAACCTAGTTTTCCCATATGAGGCATACTTATGATAATATTCTCCATTTTCCACTTGAACATGCAATTTGAATCCATGATGTATAGACTTGCTTTGTTGTTATTCCTTGATAAAATATGGGTCATGGGACCCCACTTGCCTTGTTGATATGATTTAAATCTTTCTATGAAAATGTTGCCCTTAAACTATTCACTTGTGCATTCCAACATGACATCTTGATGAACATCATATATGGTTATCTCTTGGAAATGTTTGGGTCATTGGGCCCCACTTGAATCATTGTTATTTTCTTTCTCTTCCATTGTGAAATGTAATCATGATAATTATAGTTTGACTAGTTAACTAATATAGTATACATGAGTACAAGTCATCCATAGGGCACTGGGGTTTTAGTCCCCCTGCCATAGGCACTGGGGTTTTAGTCCCCCTGCCACTTTATATATATTTTTGAGGTTTGGGATGTTATTTCCCCTCTCCTCCTGGTTGAGGTTGGTAGGCACCTCACCCTATGTTAGTTTAGCTTAGTCATAATGAATCGTGCTTGTTCTATATTTGACTTATATGCTTGGCAGAAATCCCATTTGAATTATATGCCTCATACTCTTGAACATTCTTAGAATAGAAAATTTGTATGTTTCCATTTCTTAAAATGCTTCTCATACTTTATCATTTTGTGACACACCTTTATCTTTCTCTTGGTGGGTACTCCCCAACCACCCAGAACCAGGACAAGTGCTAGATCAAGCACAAGGAAACCCAGGGCAGGAGTGAAGTTGATATCATGGCAAGGTTGATGCTGCTAAGACCTTGCTCAAAAATATATGTTATGAACTCTAGAAATAAGAGCTTTGTAATAGCCTAGATTCTTATTTACTTATTCTTTTAGAACAATCTATGTAATAGTTTAGTTTTTCTCATCTTACTTTCTTCCATTGCTACTATTGACAATGGTTGTATTTGGCCCATGCTTATTTAAATGGATTTATTATGCATACATCCTTCCATCACAATGTTTTAATAATTTGAGGGATGTATTGTAATTTCTGTTAAATTTAAGTAAGGGGGTGATCTCGCCTCCTTACAACATGGTATCAGAGCCTGTAGGGTAGCTACTAGGGCGTGATGTTGAAAGTGATGGTGTCTAGAAAGGGTCAGAGCTTGGGGGCTGGCAATATTTTCCTCTGCCCCGCTAGCTTGGTCACGAGGACTCCTGAGCTCATATGACCCAGCCTGGCCTAATCTGATATTGAACGCCCAAAATAGCATGCCTATAGGCAATAGCAGCCTTATCTATTTCTGTCTTATACTTCTAGAAATCTTACCCTAAAAACTTGTCTTTCATGAAGGGTAGCTTGTTCGGTTAAAGCTCAAACAATGATGACACCAACCCTAAAACTCTTGAGACACCGCTGACTCCTGAGTAGGAGTTGACGATGCTGAGACAGTTACTCTCCACTATCTTGGTGGGGCAACTTACTATAGCTGCTGCCCATGCCAACAAGCCTAAGGAGCCAACCCTGAATGACTTCATCAAGATGCAACCCCCCTACTTCACGGGGGAAACTGAGAGCAACATGGTGGATAAGGCAGATGATTGGGTGGTAGCCCTGGAGTGCACATTTGATGGCATGGCATGTCCCCCACATCTTAAAGTTCACTTTGCATCTTATGTCCTGGATGGCATGGTGTGTCCCCCGCATGTTAAAGTTCACTTTGCATCTTATGTCCTGGATGGCCCGACAAGGGTCTGGTGGAATGGGATAACCCGCACACGAGACACAACAACTATGACCTGGGATGAGTTCCTCCAGAAATTCTGGGCAAAGTACATCTACACAGCCACTACTACAGAAACGACCTTTAGCGTCGGTCTTTTAACCCCATTTGGCGTCGGTTTCCGACCGACGCCTATGTGGGCGCCGCTAAAGGTCGAACACTTCGGCGTCGGTTTTTTAACCGACGCCTATTTAACCTATAGGCATCGGTCTTTTAGTAGATAACCGACGCCAAAAGGGTTCACGCCACAGAAAACGGCGTCATCTAGGGCACTTTCTGCGTCGGTGATTTACTAAAAGACCGACGCCTATATTCCATGTAGCGTCGGTCTTTTAGTAGATAACTGACACATAAAGTGTCCTAGATGACGCCGTTTTCTGTGGCGCGAACCCTTTTAGCGTCGGTTATATACCAAAAGACCGACGCTTGGTTGTTAAATAGGCGTCGGTTTGATACGAATATCCGACGCCATTTCCAGGACTGCTTTGGCCACATCAGGCGTCGGTTATCTATAAATAACTGACGCTGTAGGTCTTTGCTGACGGTTTTCTATAAATAACCGACGCCTATTTCTATTTTTTTTTCATATCAGTTTGTAGGCCTGCTGTGGCTGGTCAGCAGGATGAGAACCTGCAGTTCAGTTTTCTGAACTGCAGGTTTACGACATCCATTGATATCAGCCTACAAACAGGCCGCAAACCTACAAAAGTCACAAGGAAAATTTCACACAAGTACATACATTCAGACATCAATTCAATTCTCACATTCACACATATAGAAACATTCAAATACATGTATTAACATTCAGAAATATTTATTTACAAAGTATCATTCATTATCGCTATCAACATCCCAATTATATCTTACAGTTGCCACTGCTTGTATGGCTTTTGCCCATTCTTCTCTTACTTCATTTAATGCTTCCATCGTATATGGAGCATGTATATTTTTTAAGCGTTTACCTATAGTGTGGTCAGTTTTAAACACCTACAAAGAGAATGATGTATATATATAAGTAATAATATAAAAATAAGATTGATATATTTCATACTAACTAATGAGACTATATATAATACCTCATGTATGCTATCGATGTCCAATGCGGCATGTTTGATAATCATCTGCATAAATCGCATCACATAGTATGCGCATGCCCAGCCATTGTCTTGTGTAGCACACTATAAATTGAAACATACAAAATAATACAACTAAGCACAATTCACATCAATGATATATACATTGGAGTCGGGGAGTCGGGAACTTACTTGTACGTTCTCCCAATTTATTGGCTGGTTCTTTTTCCTTGGGACCTTTCCTCCAGCCTTTTTGAATGCATCTAAACCCCTACATGTTAATATAACACGGTAAATTGCATAAGTAAATAGTAATGTAATAAAAGATGTTAACGGATATAAAAATGAAATATTTCTCACCAGAATAATGGCATTCTCATTACGTGTCCAATTTTAGGGTTCAATGTACTCCCCGCAGGATCTAGATAATAAACAGTGAATTTCCCGGGGACAATAACTAGTAACTCCCAATGTCTACCACTAGAGGTAAGAAGTTAACAATTAATAACTCAAAATGCAAAATAAAAATGGAATTTTCTTAAGTCCAAATTATAAATAAAGTAAACTTACTTGACATTGAATGGAGCTATTATTATCGTCTTCTTTTGCTGACCAAAAATTGTAAAAGCATCTATACAGTATTGTTGAACATTATCAGGGTCTTTAGCTACCAAACTAATCAATGATGGAATCAAAAATCCCACATGATCAAATGCAAATTGTTTGCAATGATCTTCGACTAAGTAGCTGCAAAACATATAGGCGTATGCATTAATATATAAGAAACCAGATTACCGGATCTTACACAAGGTATATGGATGTATAAACAAGATCTCACCTTATCCATGTCTCTATCATTGATGTATTCAGCCAATCATACATAAACAACTCAATAATATCTTGTATAAATAAAGAGCTATCGTATGATTGACCTGCATAATCTGCATCTAAAGAAATAATTATAGGGCAATGTACATTATGTGCCCGTAGCCAACATGCCATTCCCCTACAAGCGGACCTAACGGGTATGTTAGGTTAGTTGGAACCCAATCGGGTAATGCGGGAAGTGGAAGTGGAGGCCTAGGTGCTCCTGGTGTCTTCTTTTTAACCTGTACATATAATTTCAGATCAGTTGACATCATATATACACATTAATAGTCTAAATCAATGTAAATTTATCTTACAATTTCAGTCGTGTAGACGACATCTGCTTTGGGCCACAATATGATCCCACCTTCTGCCTCACCAAGTGTATCAATATCTGGGTGGGCATATGGCAACGCAACTTCCCTCCAATCGGGTAACACACGTATCGGGCTCACACGAACGTAGCCCTGTGGCATTGGAGTCCCGTGAAACATTGCCCCAGGAAGGGACGGGTAAGCCTGCACCTCTGCAACAACGTAGTCTTGCATTCTTAAGCGACATGGCTTCAATGCCTACAAATTTACATAAATAATATTATACATATATACATATCATCTTGAAAACATATCATCTTGAAAAGACTAGCTACAATGTCATAAACAATACTTACAGCAGACGTGCTAGGCAATGGGTCTCCAAGATTACTCGCAGTCTGTGCATCAGGAGAAGAGTGGGTCGCCATAGGCGTATTGGAAGCCTGAGATGCCTGCCACCGCAGCAATTCTTCCTTGACCTTCTCAGCAACTACATCGTTGACCTTCTTAGCAACTAAATCCTCAACTCTCTTATTCTCCTATACATGGATAAAAGAAACATTAGCTTCTTATTAATGAAATTCCTTTTGCAGTAACATTCTAAAAAAAGAATAGGTTACCTCTTCTTGAGAAAGTCCCGCTCTGGGTTTGCCCTGGGATGGCCCAAAGAATGCTTTGATGCCAACACCAGCGCCGGCACCTCTAACACATCCAGGATGCTCTGGGTTACCCAGAGCAACTGTCAATTCATCCCTTGTGCCCTGAGGGATGAACGTGCCTTGTTTCCTATGCTCGTGCAGCTCCCGCTAATCACCATAAACAGAAACTGGTAAGTTAACACCACAAATAATCAATATTCAAACGATATCTCTAAGAGTTGTATTTTACCATTTTTGCAGCCGCCTCAGCAGTTACAGGCTTCTTTATTTCACCCTTCTTGTTTTGCCTGCCAGCTATCCAGATATCATGGCGAGGCATGGGTGTGGTAGAATCCTGAGTAGGAGCAGACTCCTGAGCAGACTGTTGAGTAGCCACAGACTCCGCCTGTAGTCTTTGGCGAACACTTGCATAGCCTTTTGGACCCATAGTGTGGTCATGCACATTCAGTGCACGCCTTGCTTTTTGTGCGTCACTGAGGGCCTAGTTAGTATGCACATTAATGATTTGGTTAGTAGCACTAAATGTTAATCTTGAATAGGTGAATACAATGTATATTAATTAAATTGGGAGTGACGCCTAATACCTTGAATTCTTCAGATTTTCTTGAAGCAACAAAATTGTCCCAATCTTCTTTGTCTAAGAAGTTCCATTGTTCAAGGGCTGACTTCTTCTTCTTATCACCCTCTTTTATGTATTCTTTGTTCAGATTTGTCCTATAATTCCTAAGCATCTTTCCAGCGCGTTGCATCACATTTTTACGATGCAACTTCTCATCCAATGCAAACAGATTCTGTAACATTTACCAAGCATTCACAAAAAGTTTTCTTCTCCTTTCTAGACAACGTGTAACAAGCGGGAGGTAAGTATGTTCTTTTATTACCCATTTCACGTAATTCTGTTAATTCTGACCTTATTCCCATTTCACGTAGGTCCAGTCTGGATTTTATCCCATCTTTAGTCTTACCTGGTATATTTAATAAAGTACCAATGATGCTATCACAAACATTTTTCTCAACGTGCATTACATCGATACAATGCCTGACTGTCAAAGAACTCCAATAAGGAAGATCCCAAAATATTGACTTCTTCTTGAATGAAGAATTGTCACTCTGTGTGGCCATACTACATTGTGATTTCTTACCAAATTCATTGACAATGTCTTTTACTCTTTCATAAACAACATCCCCTGGTATAGGTTTAGGTGCACTCCGTTCATCATTCCATCCATTGAATGCTTTGCGCTTCCTACGATACAGATAGAATTTTGAAAGAAACCTTCGATGACCAAGATATACAGTCTTGCCGCCATGTTTTAATCTTACTGAATCAGTGTTTTCTTCACATATAGGACACGCTTTAGCTCCTTTGACACTATATCCAGACAAATTCCCATATGCTGGAAAGTCATTAATAGTGCAAAACAACACAGCGTGCAAATGAAATGTCTCTCGTGCTGAAGCATCATGGGTCATCACACCTTCAGCCCAAAGTTTCTTTAAGTCATCAATCAAAGGTTCAAGATAAACATCGATATCATTTCCGGGTTGTTTAGGGCCCGATATCAACAATGACAACATAACGTACTTATTTTTCATACACATCCAGGGAGGAAGATTGTATATAACAAGCATGACTGGCCAAGTGCTATGTTGGCTGCTCAATGTCCCGTACGGATTCATCCCATATGTACAAAGCCCAAGTCTTAGATTCCTATCTTCTTCACCAAATTTAAGGTACAATAGATCAATCTTCTTCCACTGTGGGGAATCAGACACATGTCGTAGGATCCCATCATTATTTTTCTTAACATCTGCATGCCACCTCAAATTCTTCGCATCTTTCGGATTTGCAAACAAGCGTTGAAACCGTGATATTATAGGTAGATATTACAACACCTTGGCAGGAGAACCAGTTTTGGACTCCCCCGAAGTCGTCAATTTATACCGTGACGCACCACATTTTGGACAATCTTTCAAATCTACATAGTCCTTTTGAAATAATACACAATCATTTGGGCATGCGTGTATCTTCTTGGCCTCCATTCCCATTGGGCACAACATTTTCTTTACCTGGTATGTTGAGATTGGAAGCTCGTTTCCTTCAGGAAGCATTTCTTTCAACAAAGTCAACAATGAAGTGAAGCTTTTGTCGCTCCATCTATTGTTAGCTTTCAACTTATACAATCTCAACACAGCGCTAAGCTTCGTAAACTTAGCACAGCCTGTGTATAACGGTATCTCAGCATCATGCACAATGTTTGTAAAGATAGGAGGTGGATCGGTGTGCTCTACCCTACAACTATCCAACATCGCATCAACGATGTCTGCTGGAACTGGTTCATTCACATTTACGTCATCAGAGGCAATTTCTTCTTCCACCCAAGCACTGCTATCGACATCTATTGGTTTCGATTTTGAAATCTCTCCATGCCAGTGCCATTCTGTATAGCCTTGTACAATCCCGTTGCACATGACATGACTTTTGATTTCCTCACCAGTGTTGACTTTCAAGTTGTCACCGCAATGCCTACATGGACAGTAGAACCTATCTGTAGGTTTTTTCCTATGTTCCTCAGCAAATCTAATAAACTGATCAAGACCAGATATAAACTCTGGGGTGCAATGATTACGAATGGACATCTATGATCTATCCATTCTATGATCAGAGAAAACAAGTATATATTAGGAAACAAGTATATATTAGGAAAAGATTAGGCAGCATTTCCCCGCTGTTCTCTAAGTACATATGTACTTAGAGAACAAATGGGGAAATGCCAACAAACACATTTGATGTCATTCTTATATATAATAAATGTGTACCACCTATCCCATCCTTGAGAACCTAATCTCACTAGTAAGTGTATAATGTGTATTTGGTTTTCAAGAAAATTTCGGCAGCATTTCCCTGCTGTTCTCTAAGTACATATGTACTTAGAGAACAAACGGGGAAATGCTACTGAAATTTTCTCGAAAACCCAATACACATTATACACTTACATCCTAAGTGAGATTAGGTGTTCAAGAACAGTCCCAAACCGGGGACTATCCAAGATTTACTCCTAATGAGTAAATCTTGGACGGGTTTCCAGGCCAACAAACACAATAATAGATATCTACAATGAAGCCGGACTCCATACAAACATTATATAATTTAGTGATTGTTCATTCTAATTTATACCAATGTACAAGTAATATAAAGAACAATGATTGTTCACATTCTAGGCAAACAAACACATGTGATGTCATTCTTATATATAATAAATGTGTACCACCTATCCCATCCTTGAACACCTAATCTCACTAGTAAGTGTATAATGTGTATTGGGTTTTCAAGAAAATTTCGGCAGCATTTCCCCGCTGTTCTCTAAGTACATATGTACTTAGAGAACAAACGGGGAAATGCTACCAAAATTTTCTCGAAAACCCAATACACATTATACACTTACATCCTAAGTGAGATTAGGTGTTCAAGAACAGTCCCAAACCGGGGACTATCCAAGATTTACTCCTAATGAGTCAATCTTGGACGGGTTTCTAGGCCAACAACATGGTTAATCCTAATATGTTGGGATCACATAATTATACTGGTAGGATTTTAATAGACATGATAAGTACCTAATCTATAGAGCATTATTAAATAATAAATCAAGAATTTAATAGTTTCAAACATGCAATAATTCACAATGCAATGTTATAAACTATAGGCAACATGGATAGATGAGACTAGAATTCATATTAGAATAAAAATTAGCAACTTAGGACAAAGTGTGTTACCTTTCAATCTGTGTAACCTAGGGTTCAGAATATCATGATTTACTTAATGTGATAATCATAAGGACTTTATAATTTGCATGAAATAAATAAACTTCCAACATCTATCACTTATTCAATCTTCAAGAAACCTTGACAAACATAGGAAGTAAATACATGTAATCATAAGTACAACCACGTACCTTGATGGTGATCCATGCAAATCATACATTAATTCACTGAGTATATTATCCAAGCAAATAAGAAAACCAAGCAATTAACTTTTGTTGCATGTATATGCATCCTAAAGTGCCACAAATCATATAATAACATTAAACGCTACTCAAGTCGTAATCTAGAGTTTAGGTTTCCTTATTATCCTGTTATCATTAGGGTTATTCTTGAACCCCCAATTCCTAAGTTCATTGATTTAATGACATAAAAAGATCTAGTTCATATTATGTTTAGCCATGATTATAAAACTATCATGTTATGATATTAGGACCACTTAAAGCAGATTAGGCACATTAAGCAAGCAGAGTAGGGAGCCAATTTCACGCAAGCAGATTAGGTCGGCACATAAAGAACCAATTTCGCGCCTGGGTAGGTCGGCAGGTACCTGGGCAAGCAGAGTAGGGCGAGGTCGAGCTGGTTGAGTACGTGGGCGGCGGCCGACGAGCTCCAGAACCAGCGACACCGACTCCGGCGAGCTCCAGAACCGGGAGCATCAGGCGGCGGCAGGAAGGCAGCGGCCAGGCGGCGGCAGGCAGGCGGCGGTGGCAGGCGGCGGTGGGCAGGCAGGCGGAGGAGAAGGAGCAGCAGCACAGGAGAAGGGGGTGCGGCGGAGAAGGGGGCACCGGAGTAGCAGTGGCGGCACGGTGGCGCTGTCGTGGAGAGGAAGGAGCAGAGAAAAAGGGAAATCGACGCCGGAGTAGCAGAGGAATGAAACAGAAGAAAGGGGAAGAGTCGGGCATCGCAGGTTATAAAGTTCCAAAATAGCGTCGGTTGTTTAAAACAACCGACGCCTAAACATCTTTAGCGTCGGTTGTTTGAAACAACCGACGTCCAATTGGACGATATTTTCATGAAATTATTTGGCGGGAACCACTTTCAGCGTCGGTTATAAAAGGATCACCGACGCTGAAAAGGACACTTTTCGTGCAAATTTCCATCGCACATAGGCGTCGGTTTTTATCTACATAAACGACGCCGAAAGTGACACTATTTTTTTCGCTCGAAAATTGGATTTCGCGGGCGACTTTAGGCGTCGGTTTGTGATAAACAACCGACGCTGAATACAAAGCGGTACCCGTGTCTGGCTGGTCTTCGAATATAGACTTTGGTTTGTCTAAATAACCGACGCCTTATATTATAGGCGTCGGTTTTCCTAAATAACCGACGCCCAGAAAAGCGACATTGAATGCTATTTCTGTAGTAGTGAGCCTACCTGAAGAAGAAGGAGGCTGAGTTCTACAGTCTGCGGCAAGGGAATATGTCAGTCTCTAAGTATGTACAATGTTTCCTGGTGCTGGAATGTTATGTTGTGGGTCTAACAGATGAGCGAAGGGCGACCATATTCCTTGAGGGTTTCAACTATAGCATAGGGAGTCACCTAGTGCCCCAGCTCCCACTCACCTTCCAGCAAATGCTAGATAAAGCTCTGGCCATGGAGGCGTACCCTGGCTTCCACGCTTCTGATTTGAACAAAAACAACAACAAGCAGAAGAACCATGGTGGTCCACAAGGGCATGATAGGTGCAACACTTGTTCCCGATTTCATCCTCCCGGGAGATGTCCAGCTGGAAATATGATGCGAGGATTTTGAGTCGCTTTTATGGACTTATTTTACATGTGTTTTATGTGTTTATTAGTCACTGTGGTGGTTAGTATCGCATAATTCATTCTCTTTAGTCTATAATCTCATTTTGTATCAAATCTCTCATATTTTATCTCTTTGATTATAAACGATCATAATAATGGGTTTTAACATAGCTAATTTGGCTTTGTCTTGAAATTTCAAGAAGAACGGAAATACATAGCTATCTATACCATCGACATCTGTCGATAGTATTGACACAGTCACACTGAGACAGCCGCAAGGAGCCAAGTAGAGTCGATACCATCGAATGGGAAGTCGATACCATCGACTGGGAAGTCGATGGTAGCGAGATACCTTCAGCGAACTAGCGATCATCCGGTTGATACTATCGACACAAAAGTCAATACTATCGATGTTGCACAGTTTCAGTGCCGGAAAGGTGACAAAATCGACGCCTAAAGGTTTCGATACCATTGACCCACATCGATGGTATCGAATCTGCATCAGTCGCAGTGTCAGAGAGAAAAGAAACCTTGCTGATATTATGACGGGTCGATACCATCGACCCGCGTCGATGGTATCGACGCCGTCAGGATATGTTGTGTTTCAGATCAATCTTAATCGTATGGTGGTGATTCTTTGGCGATCAAAAGTGGTCCATATACCTAATTTTGGAGGCCCTAAGTGGGGAATCATGTCATTAGCCATTGCACAAGTCCCGAGGAGGTGTGGAGAGTAGAACAAAGTCCAGAATCACGCCCTGATCATTCCGAGAGTCGCAGAAGAGGAATTCCACCATTGGAAGGCTGTATATCACGTACTCTACGTCAAGGAACGCTTGAATCTCCTCCGTTCAGGGGTTTACATCACTTTCATTCACGTTTCTCCATGTTTTCCCCTTCTTCCATCATGTCTTTCATTGAAATGAACATGCGGGGCTAATCCCCTTTGTCTTTAGGACCGGGAGTAGCCAGGGTAATCATTGTATGACATTTTTATCATAGTAATTCATATTTTGTCTCTTAAATCTGTGGTATGATTTCGTTTTCTCCATTATATCATTATGATTGATCACCCTAATGATAATATAATGCCTTTAATTACTTTGAAAGAAGAATTAACAGTTGAAAAGAGATGAAATTCACATTAGTTAATAAATCCCTTGAATAAGGTGATGTACGGTTAATGGTGGAAACCCAGAGTTTGGTCTTCATGCACCTAGTTTTGGGTATAGGTTACTACAACAGTGGAACTGACCTAGATTTAGATAGTGAATTGTATCACATGGGTGAACAATTCTGACTACAGGCCACTACCTGGAATGAGTGATGAATTTGATGAAGTATATAGAAATAAATACAACGAGAACCCGCGGTGAAACCACAATCCTAAAGATTTTCATCTAATTTGATTAAACTAAACATTTAATCGATTGCTTTGTTTTTTTATTTCCCTTTTAATTCTTCAATCAACTCTCAAAACCTTTTAGTATGTCTAGTTGATCGCGTACTACAAGTGGCCACTCTAGGCGACTTTTTATTTGTCTTTTATTATTTTTTTTGAAATTCATCATTTATCTTTCATATTTAGCAATCGTCTAGCACTGTACCGAATCAAATTTATTGCCTTGCAGGTACCAGTGCATGGTGAAGATGCGTAGCACAGACTACACACTACCGTCACCAGAGGTTCCACCATTGGGATCAGACGACGACGCAAACAATATACACGATCAACCTGAGGATATAGATTTGGACCCTAAACCAGAAGCCATGGCTGAGGAACAAACAATATGGGAGAAGATAAAGGCTTCTTCCTCATCATCATCAAAGGGGCCGATAAAAAAACAGGCAGCTAACATTCCAACCTATAAGATTGATCTGTAACTGATAAACTTGGTCAAGTCTCAAGCATTTCACAGGCTGAAGAATGAAGACCCAGTTGCACACATCAACACTTTCGTGGAAAATTGTGATATGATTAAGATAGATAGGTTCCCGCAGGAGACACTATATCTGAAGTTGTTTCCCAGCTCTCTTACAAGTAATGCATGTGAATGGCTGCATAACCTTGATGATGAGACCGTCGAGACTTGGGATCAAATGATCGAGGTTTTCTTCGAGAGATTCTTTCCACCAGAGAAAATCAATGACCTAGTACGGAAGATCAACAATTTCTGTCAAAGGGTTGGCGAGACATATTCTGAGATGTGGGAGTGCTTCCAGATAATGTTGCGGAAGTGTCCACATCACGAGCTAGATAAGGAAAAACAAGTGAATATCTTCTACTTTTCTTTAAATGAGCACGACCGGAGCAATCTAGACTCACCAGGTTCCAGTTTCTTTATGAACAACACTGGCACTAGGTGTTGGGAAATACTGAAGAACATGGCTAGAAAGCAATCATTGGGTGACAGAGACACATCAGAACATGTTCGAGTCACAGGTGAGTCAAAGGCCATCAAGGAGCTGAATGAGAAGATAGATCTCATAGCCAAGAAATTGGTAGAGAGAGAGGAAGAGTCTGAAGAGGAGGCCCAAGTTAATTTCCTTCAACACCAGCGCTATCGAAACAATGATTACGCCTGGAGGAAGGACATAAAATTCTCATGGAAGGATCCAAACAACTTCCTGCAAGACCCAGATGCAAAACCACAGGCTCCTGTAGAGGACAAAAGCACTGAATTGATCATCCAGGTAGTGAAACAAAATCAAGAGATGATGAATATGTTCAGTAAGTAGTTATAGTCCCAAGGTGAGATTTTGACTAAATTTGGGCAGACATTGTAAAGTCATGGAGCACAGATGAGGACACTAGAGATGACGATGACTCAAATCGCCAATGAAGTGGCAGCCATGAAGCATGCAAATCAACAAAGACCGGCTGGTAATGTAGAGTCTACTCAAGTACACCATCAAGTGAAATATATATCTGTGATTAAGGAGATAGAGCCACCAATGGAGGAGGTCTATGAAAAGGGCAAAATGCATTTTGACACGGAGGCTAAGCCCACGGTGTCGTACCCCCGTAGCTTATATGGACTACTAGGCGGATATTTCCCATTCAGGAAATCCAACCAAAAACCCATCACAGCAGTGCCCACATCTAGGCCGGAGGAGTAGGTAAAGGTGACATTACATAGTGAAGTCACAACCGCCGAGAAGGATGAGCAGCCACGAGTCACACCAACTATGACTGAGGTGTTGAAGCCTATGCCAGAGGGTGACAGAAAAGCAAGCTTAGGGGAGGAGACCCCAAATAGCCCATATGTGCCACCTCAAAAGCATCTAAACGAGCCAATTGTGTCTTTTTCGGATAGTCCAAGGCCGAAGAAAAAACATAGACATCACAAGAAGTTCTTGGAGATGTTTAGGAAGCTCGATATTAATATTTCCGTTAGTGGAAATGATAGAACAGATTCCAGCATATGGGATGTTTATCAAGGACATCAACACTAAGAAAAGGCAGATAAAAGACACATGCGTTTGCTTGGTGAATGAGACGGTGAGCTCACTTATCCATGGGAGTTTACCAAAGAAGATGAAAGACCACGGGAGATTCTACATACCGTGCTCAATTGGCGGCCATCACTTCCCACACGCGTAGTGTGATTCGGGCACTAGCATAAACCTTATGCCGTTATCCATGTTCCAAAAGCTTGGACTGAAGATACTAAAGAAATCTGCCATGACTATTGAGTTGGTGGATGGGTCTATTATGAAGCCATATGGAGTGTGTGAGGATGTACTTGTCAAAGTCGACAGATTTATCTTTCCCGTCGATTTAATTGTCTTGGACATGCCGCAACTAAAGGGTTGTGAGATGCTACTGGGTAGGTCGTTTCAAGTGAAGGCTGATGTTGTCACTGCTATCGGAAGAGGTACCTTGACATTAGGGATTAGTTAGGATAGAGTTGAGTTTAAACTACTGAGTGATCCCCTAGGAATACTCTCTGATGCTCCAAGATGATGAGCTCAATTTTGTCTAGCCTAAGACGTTAAAGAAGGGCGCTTGTTGGGAGGCAACCCAACCATTGATAGTTCTTTAATTTTCTTCTACATTGGCAAGTTAGTTTGTTTTAATTTTGTTTTTACTATAAAAATGATACCTTAATCATTTGTTCAGTGTGCAATACTAAGTCAGAGTTGATACCATCGACCAGAGGGTCGATGGTAGCGACATGGGTACAGGGAAGCAACTGTAGAAATTTTTCTGAGTCCATACCATCTACGGCATCGTCGATGGTATCGACCTACCATCAGCAACGTCGAAGAAAACAACAGCTCGGGGTCGATAGTATCGACTACGCAGTCGATACTCATGAGATCCCTGAAGATTTACAGAAGAATTTGTCTCAGTGATCTCGATACCATCAGCAGCCCTGTCGATGGTATCAACACGGCAACAGTAAGAAAGTGGCATCCGGGCCTCGCGAGGGTACTCAAACCACACAAAGTCGATACCATCGACAGATAAGTCAATAGTATCAACGCGACACATCACCGATCCGTGAGAAGAAATCCACGAAGCCCGCCATTGTTGGAAGTCGATCCATGGGATAGGTCGATACCATCGACCCAGCGATCCAGGCCCCCAGTTCCAGCAATCGACAACCATTGATAGTTGCAAAGAACGAATCGCGCCTCTAGGTGTAGATACCATCGACACCCCTGTCGATGGTATCGATGGAGCAGCAACAACACACTTCTGCATTCGCCGGTATTCAGGATACCACGAACCAGCTATTCTTAAATCAGCAGGCCATTTATGAGAATGAGAGCCTCCTCCTCGCCAACCAAGAAAATACTCATGATAGGTTGCATAGGATGGAGATGTAGCAACAACCATTCTACGATCATTACTGGCGCCAAAACTACTTCGGGGGATATCTGCAACCTCCGCCCATGCCCCCATATGATCCAAATTTCTAGGAGCAATATCCATCATGGGATCATACCGCCCCGCAGTACCCGCCACCTGAACAATGAATGGTATCACTATTCCACATGTTAAGATTGTTTTTGACTATGAGGCCATAGTCGAATTCAAGCTTAGGGGGGAGATGGAACAACTTCTATCTTTTTCTATCTTTTATTTTTAGTTTTTATCATTTATTGCCTTTTCTTTTATTCTAGCAATTTTCTTAGTTTTTAGGATCCACATTCTATCTAGTGTAATCGTGGATGTCTAATTTAATGTGTCATCTCTTTGTTTGTCACATGGGAGTCATGGGTCAATTTGAAAAATTTTAATTGAATTTGCAAGCTTGCTTTGTTTGAACTTGAGCATATGACTTATGAAAATAATTGGGTTTGTCAACTTTAAAACATAAGACCACAACTGTACTTGCCTAGGATTCAAGAATAGTGGATGGAATTGGATGTTGAGCCTAAACTGATCAAATGGTAATGAGATTTTAATCTGAAATAAGAGAGAAAAACCCCTTGATTTTACACATGTCAGTAAGGAGGGACATATAATATCTTCCAATGGTTCTGGCAATTAATCTTGTGATCGTTCCACTTCATCTAATCTACACTCCACCATAAGAATTGGGAGCACTATATAGTTTGTCATCTCTTGATTGCATGACATGTAGATAGGATTGCATTGTAGATTAGTGTTTACATTTTTTGCATTGAAAAAAAAAAAAGAAATGTTGCATTATAATCATGCATTCACAAATTTTAGAGTGCATGTCAATATCATTTTAGTTGCATTTTGCATGATTTTAATCATCTTGTACAATGATGTGTCTTGCTTCTTTTGCAAATAAAGGACTTATTTCATACTCTCTGAAAATATTAAAAAAAATAATAGATATGTGAATAAGCCCAAGAAAAGGCTATTGAAAATTTCATCTTGTTCCAGTAAGCAAGATAAGGGCTTGAAAAATATGAAGATCAGAGGGAGAAAGGAATTTGTTCACATGCAGAATAAGAAGAGCAAGCACATGTGTAGGTTTGAAGATATTCTCTCTCGTTGGGATAGAATGATAGTGCATGCATCATTCCACCTAAAATATAGCATTAGGACATTTTAACGTGCATTTTGCATCATGATAGGGCATTAATTTTTGTATTGCATGATTGACTGTTATATGCTTCCATTTCTTCCACAACCACCTATTCCATCCACCCGTTGCTCTAATTGGTAGGCCACCCGTGATTATATCCTCATTCATTAATATTAGGAGATCTGCTTCCATTTAGATGGTAGTTAGGATGAGCAACATAGGTAGAAGATCACAAAGATGCACCAAGCCTGAACTGGAGGATTTTATTATATTAACTGCCTTATTTGATAGTGTTCATCAGTCTTGGGGTGGACATCTCTTATGGATGATCATTGTCGCTAGAGGGTAATCACCATTCTGTGGTTAGTGAGGGCCGGTATGTGAATGTTTGGTGGGGATCATATGGTAATGTCTGTTGTGAGAATCTGTTCTTTAATTGACCTTCACAATTTTATTGTATAGTTTTGCTGCTTGAGGACGAACAATGTTTAATCTTAGGGGAGTTTGATGCGAGGATTTTGAGTCACTTTTATGGACTTGTTTTACATGTGTTTTATGTGTTAATTAGTCACTTTGGTGGTTAGTAGCACATAATTCATTCGCTTTAGTCTATAATCTCATTTTGTATCAAATATCTCATGTTTTATCTCTTTGATTATAAATGATCATAATAATGGGTTTTAGCATAGTTGATTAGACTTTGTCTTGAAATTTCAGGAAGAACGGATATACATAGTTGTCAATACCATCGACACCCGTCGATAGTATCGACACAGTCACAATGAGACAGCCGCAAGGACCCAAGCAGAGTCAATACCATCGACTGGGAAGTCGATGGTAGTGAGATACCTTCAACGAGCCAACGATCATCCGGTCGATACTATCGACACAAAAGTCGATACTATCGACGTTGCACAGTTTCAGTGTCGGAAAGGTGACAAAACTGACGCCTAAAGGTGTCAATACCATCGACCCGTGTCGATGGTATCGAATCTACATCAGTCGGAGTGTAAGAGAGAAAAGAAAGCCTGCCGATTTTATGATGGGTCGATACCATCGACCCTGACAAAACCGATGCCTAAAGGTGACGATACCATCGACTCGTGTCGATGGTATCGAATCTACATCAGTCGGAGTGTAAGAGAGAAAAGAAAGCCTGCCGATTTTATGATGGGTCGATACCATCGACCCGCATCGATGGTATTGACGCCGTCAGGATATGTTGTGTTTGAGATCGATCTTAATCGGATGGTGGTGATCCTTTGGTAACCAAAAGTGGTCCATATACCTAATTTCGGTGGCCCTAAGCGGGGAATCATGTCATTAGCCGTTGCACAAGTCCCGAGGAGGTGTGGAGAGGAGAACGGAGTCCAGAATCACGCCTCAATCTTTCTGAGAGCCGCAGAAGACGAATTCCACCACCGGAAGGCTGTAGATCGTGTACTCTATGTCAAGGAACGCTTGGATCTCCTCCGTTCAGGGGTTTACATCACTTTCATTCACGTTTCTCCATGTTTTCCCCTTCTTTCATCATGTCTTTCATTGAAATGAACATGCATGGCTAATCCCCTTTGTCTTTAGGACTGAGAGTAGCCCGGGTAATCGTTGTATGACATTTTTATCATTGTAATTCAAATTTTGTCTCTTAAATCCGTGGTATGATTTCATTTTCTCCATTATATCATAATGATTGATCACCCTAATGATAATCTAATGCCTTTAATTACTTTGAAAGAAGAATTACCAGTTGAAAAGAGACGAAATTCACATTAGTTAATAAATCCCTTGAACAAGGTGATGTACGATTAATGGTGGAAACCTAGAGTTTGGTCTTCATGCACCTAGTTTAGGGTATAGGTTACTACGATAGTGGAACTGACCTAGATTTAGATAGTGAGTTGTATCATGATAGTGAACAATTCTGACTACAGGCCACTACCCAGAATGAGAGACAAATTTGATAAACTATATAGAAATAAATACAACGAGAACCCGCAGTGAAACCGCAATCCTAAAGATTTTCATCTAATTTGATTAAACTAAACATTTAATCGATTTCTTTGTTTTCTTTTATTTCTCTTTTAATTCTTCAATCAACTCTCAAAACCTTTTAGTAGGTCTAGCTGATCGCGAGTAGTTAGTAAGTAGTCTACCAACAGTTCAGTGTCCCTGTGTTCGACTCGGGCCTCACAAGGCCTATATTACTCTGACGCGTGCACTTGCATTATACACACGGTAAAATCATGTCACAATGCACCGCACTGTAGACATGATCTGCCTGCCCCTATCTATCATAAGTGTAGCCAAGTCAGTCATATCAGGCTGAACTATCCTAGGTTCAACTGAGGACAGGCCCCCGCCCAGCAGTAGCTACAACGACAAAATCCACCCCCGAGGAACAACAACAACAACCACAACAACAATCACCAGAACAATAACAACAACCGCAACCTTAATCCGCAAGGACGTCGTCCGCCTATGGAGAGGCGTAATGGAAGGGTCTTTGCTCTGGATGCTGATGAGGCTGATGATGGGAATAATGTGATTGAAGGTACTCTACACCTTAATATGTACCCTGTCAAAGCACTTTTGATTCTGGCTCATCAAATACTTTCATATCTACTCAGTTTGCTTCTATGCTAGAGTTAGAGTCCGAATTCATGGACCATGTGCTAGATGTCAAAACCCCTAGTGGTAGAATATGTTGCTCTTATCTCAAGCTTCCAACCCTAGACATGTGTATATCGGGAAATATTTTTCCATCCGACTTTATCTTGCTTGAAATGTCTGTCTTTGACATTATTCTTGGCATGGACTGGCTAAAAAGCTACAAGGCAGTCCTCTTTTATGAGGAGTCAAAGGTTAGCTTGTTGCACCCTATAGAGGGTAGAATCTGTGTAAAAGGCAGGAAACGAGAAGAATGACAATTCGTCATCTCAGCCATCAAAGCCGAAAATATTATCTCGCAAGGGTGTAGGGCATTTCTCGCCTCTATAGTTCTTGATGCTACACCCCCTACTCTCGACCATATAGAAGTGGTGAAGGACTTCCCTGATGTCTTCCCTGAAGAATTACCCAGGTTGCCCCCTACTCATGAAGTGGAATTCTCCATCGAGCTTGCACTTGGGACTTTACCCATCTCAAAGCCGCCTTACCGCTTAGCACCTACTGAACTCGCTGAGTTAAAGAAGTAGCTTCAAGATCTTCTAGATATGGGGTTCATTCGCCCAAGCATTTCTCCTTGGGGAGCCCCCATCCTATTTGTAAAGAAGAAGGATGGATCTATGCGGATGTGCATGGATTATCACATGCTTAACCAAGCCACAGTGAAGAATTGCTATCCACTGCCTCAAATTGACGATCTCTTCGACCAACTCAAGTCCGCCACTGTCTTCTCAAAGATGGACTTGTGGAGTGTCTACTATAAAATGCGAGTGACGGATGAAGACATCCCAAAAATAGCTTTCAGAACCAGATATGGGCATTATGAATTCCTGGTCATGCCGTTTGGTCTGACTAATGCCCCAACTACTTTCATGGACCTGATGAATCAAGTTTTTCACCCCTACCTTGATCGGTTCGTCGTGGTTTTTATTGATGATGACTTGATATATTCTGAGTCGGAAGGGCAACATCACGAGCACTTGAGACTAACACTCAATACACTGCGAGAAAATCAACTTTATGCTAATTTCTCCAAGTGTGAGTTCTGGATTAAAGAATTTATGTTTCTGGCTCACATCATTTCTGGAGGACACATTGTTGTTGACCCTGGGAAGGTGGAGTCTGTGACCAAGTGGAAGGCTCCAAAGGATCCATCTGAAATTTCTAGTTTCCTCATTCTGGCAGGTTACTACAAGAAGTTTATCAAAAACTTCTCAGAGCTCGCTCTTCCTATGACAAAGTTGACACAAAAGGACATCAAGTTTGTTTGGTCTCCTGAGTGTGAGGACAATTTCCAAAAGCTGAAGCAGTGCCTGACATCTGCTCCTGTACTTGCACTACCTGGTTAGGGCAAACCCTACGTCATTTACACGGATGCCTCCAAGCAAGGATTGGGATGTGTTCTAATGCAGGAAGGCAAGGTGATCGCCTACGCCTCTCGATAGATGAAACCGAATGAAGAGAACTGGCCTACTCACAGTTTAGAGCTCACAACTATTGTTCATGCTCTAAAGATCTGGCGACACTACATCTATGGGGTTCGGTTTGAGGTCTTCTCTGATCATAAAAGCTTAAAGTACCTCCTAACACAAAAATACTTGAACCTGAGACAACGTAGATGGATGGAGTACCTCTAGGAGTATGACTTTACCATCACTTATCATCCCGGTAAAGCCAATGTAGTTGTTGATGCCTTGAGTCAGAAGAAGTTTGGGACATGTGTTGCTATAACTTGTTCCATTTGGAAGAACATGGAGTATGTTTCTGGATGGCGACCAAAACCGTCAGAGATCCCAGATGGTGAAATTGACAATAAGGTATGTGTTCACATGGCTAGCCTGTCGATCACTCCATTCTGGATTTCCAATATTGTTGCTGCCCAGTTGGAGATTTCTGAGCTAGAAAGAATGAAAGCCTTAACCCTGAAACCGCAATCTGATTTCTCTATTGGAGTTGATGGTGCACTCCATTTCTGACAAAGATTGTGGATTCCTGATGTTGACGAACTGCGACAGAAGATTCTCAGTGAATCTCATGGGTCCAAGTACACAATTCACCCTGGCACGACCAAGATGTACAAGGACTTGCAGCATAGTTTTTGGTGGAAGAACATGAAGACAAATATAGCTCTGTTTGTGTCAAAGTGTTTGACATGTCAACAAGTTAAGATAGAACATCAATGACCTGGTGGTCTCCTCCATCCACTTGAAATTCCGGAATGGAAATGGGAGAAGATCACGATGGACTTTGTCACTGGTTTCCCCAAGACTAGGAAAGGCTATGACGCTGTGTGGGTTGTCATTGATCGCCTCACTAAGTTTGATCACTTTCTGCCTTTCAAGTCCAACTACAAAGTAGAAGATATGGCACATATATATCTAGAGTGGCTAGTTCGTCTGCATGGTGTACCGAAAGTGATAGTTTCTGACCGTGATCCCAAGTTCACCTCACGCCTATGGAGTCAGATACAAGAAGAAATGGGGACTGACCTACGGTTTAGCACTTCTTATCACTCCTAGACCGATAGTCAGTATGAAAGAACTGTACAAATCTTAGAAGACCTGCTTCGTGCTTGTGTGATGGACTGGGGAGGAGCATGGGATAGATATCTACCTCTGGCTGAGTTTGTGTACAATATCAGCTACCAAGCCAGCATAGGGATGTCTCCATATGAAGCATTGTACGGAAGACCCTGTTGTTCCCCGTTGCATTGGGACAATGTGGGTGAGCATTCTGTAGTGAAGACTGACAGTATGTAGTTGATGATAGAGAAGGTTCAACTGATTAAGAAGCGTATGAAAGCTGCTCAAGACCGACAGAAGATGCATGCTGACAAGCATAGGTCTGATGTGAGTTTCCTTGTTGGCGACCATGTGTTCTTGAAGGTCAATCCCATACGCTCTATTACCCGATCCAAAGTCAAAGGCAAGCTTAGTCCACGTTATGTGGGACCTTTTGAAATCTTGGCAAAGATTGGGGACTGTGCATACCGCCTGGCTCTTCCTCCTTCTTATGATAAGATACACAATGTCTTTCATGTGTCCGTACTGAGAAAGTGTGTGAAGGACCCTTCTCATGTACTCACAATAGAACCCTTGGAGATTCATGAAAACCTAACCTATGAGGAGCTACCTGTAAAAATACTAGACACTCTGGTGAAACTATTGAAGAATAAAAAGATTGAGTTAGTGAAGGTGTTGTGGAAGTATCATGGGCTAGAAGAAACCACTTGGGTGCTGAGAGAAGAAATGCTCCGATCTCACCCTTCTCTTTTTGTATGAGATTTTGGGGACGAAATCCTTTCTAACAGGTGGAGTGCTGTAACATCCCGAGTTTCAATAAAATTATCATTTTCCACCTCAATTTTTATGTTAATTTCTTTCTTCTCCTGCCTGTGTCCTTAATATTGAATATTTGAGAAATTGATGGTTGAAGTACAATTTTATGCCAATTTGAGGGTTAGATGCACAAAATACCAGAAATTGTTATATGGATGGGGTAATTATGCAAATAATTTTTAGACCACGAATTAGTTGACAAATGGATAATGTTGGAGCTCAAGAATTAATAATAATGGATAAGAAGTGATTTAATTAGCAAGTGTAATTAAATGGTGAATTATAACCCACTTCCATACCTCACTCTTAATATGAGCTAATAAAACTTGCAAATGCATGATATTAGTGAGTGGTGAACTCTTGGACTCCAAATCCCAGATTTGGGAACCAAGGGTTGCTTTTAAAAGCAATGCATAATTATTTGCTCAAGCATTATATTAATATATGCTTTAATAATAAAAATAATTATTGGATGCCAAAGGTTGGGTGAAACGCACATATAATTTCATATCATGAATCTAGATGTCATTAGCAACCTAGGGTTAAAATTTGAGGTGATTTGGAGTTCATTTGACCTTCCAAATGCATTTAACAAGTTTTTAATATAGTGTGACATAATAGCAATCGATATATCATTGAATTGCATCATTTAAGTTAAAGTCCAGCCTTTAAATGTCTGTCACGCGCACTTGGTCTATCATGCATTTTGACCCAACGGTCCAGGTTGGACGAGGATCCCATCCAATGGTAGTCTCTTTGTCTCCTACCTTGGATTAACCGAAACAGTAGCCGGGAAGATGCGGCTCGCTTCCTCTCCACCTTTCTCCCTCGTTTCTCCATCTTTTCTAGTACTTTCTTCACCTACAGGTTCATAGAGACCCCCCAGTTCATTTGATCCCTCACTCATCCAGCGAGGCACAACATACTCGAAATACCAAGCGGCACTGGCCAAGGCCTCTCACGGCCACCTCCTTTCCGCATCCACACTGATCCACACCTATATATATCTAGCCCCACACCTCCGTCGGCCCCTTAGCAACTTGCCCAAGCCATCAATTTCGTCTGAGGATGTGTGTGTAGCCGGCAACGTGGAGCTTTTCCAGCTGTGCTTGCGGCACTTCTCCCTTGTGCTAGGTGGCTCGTGCATCAAAATTGATTGGCTAGATGAGTTTGTTGTTCAATTCTCTTCATTTCGAGTACCCTTGCAGCCGATTTGGTTGAGTATCGCAAAAATGCCCAAGTGGCCAAGGATGCACCTCGCCGCAAGGTAGGGCGCGACTTGGGGAAGAAGACAATGGTCAAATGACCATTTTGCCCCCGAGCGCCCTCCTGTTTCTGCTCTCTCACTGAAGGCATTATCGTCTTTCGGTTAATTGCTTTTTATCATCCACGAAGCTTTTTTCTGATTGGCTCATGTTGTTTAATTCGTAGTAAATCGCTCGATTATCAGAAAAATATAAATATATACTCGTTGGAAAGATAAAATCATGTAGAATCCGAATTTTCAAGTTTTGAACCCTGTTTTCCATCCTAAACCTGATAATTAATTCAAACCCTAATTTAAATGTATAAAGTGATGTAAAATGATAATAATAGTGTTTTAACTCTATTTTTGACAAGAAAATATGTTTTCTCAAGTAGAAAAATAATAGGGACCGTTTGGCCCTATTTCCCGAACCAAAATCCAAGTCTTTACTCATGCGTTATAAATGTGGACATTTTACACTTCAAGTACCTTTAAGTAACCTAATACATGCATTAATCTTTGAACCTAGGTTAAAGTGAGTTTGGACTTGATATCTAAGTGGATAAGGGATAATCTAGAAAGCAAGAATAGGTATGTGCATTCTAACACCTCAGTTGGGCTTCTAAACATGCTTAACCTAGTTTTCCCATATGAGGCATACTTATGATAATATTCTCCATTTTCCACTTGAACGTGCAATTTGAATCCATGATGTATAGACTTGCTTTGCTATTATTCCTTGATAAAATATGGGTCATGTGACCCCACTTGCCTTGTTGATATGATTTAAATCTTTCTATGAAAATGTTTCCCATAAACTATTCACTTGTGCATTCCAACATGAAATCTTGATGAACATCTTATATGGTTATCTTTTGGAAATGTTTGGGTCATTGGGCCCCACTTGAATCATTGTTATTTGCTTTCTCTACCATTGTGAATTGTAAGCGTGATAATGATAGTCTTACTAGTTAACTAATATAGTGTACATGAGTACAAGTCACCCATAGGGCACTGGGGTTTTAGTCCCCCTGCCACTTTATATATATTTTTGAGGTTTGGGATGTTATTTCCCCTCTCCTTTTGGTTGACGTTGGTAGGCGCCTCACCCTATGTTAGTTTAGCTTAGTCATAATGAATCATGCTTGTTCTATATTTGACTTATATGCTTGGTAGAAATCCCATTTGAATTATATGCCTCATACTCTCGAACATTCTTAGAATAGAAAATATGTATGTTTCCATTTCTTAAAATGCTTCTTGTAATTTATCATTTTGTGACACATACCTTTATCTTTCTCGTGCTGGGTTCTCCCCAACCACCTAGAACCAGGACAAGGGCTAGATAAAGCACAAGGAAACCTAGGGAAGGAGTGAAGTTGTTATCATGGCAAGGTTGATGTTTCTAAGACCTTGCTCCAAAATATATGTTATGAACTCTTGAAATAAGTGCTTTGTATTAGCCTAGATTCTTATCTACTTCTTCTTTTAGAACAATCTATGTAATAGTTTAGTTTTTCTCATCTTACTTTCTTCCGCTGCTACTATTGACAATGGTTGTATTTGGTTCATGCTTATTTAAATGGATTTATTATGCATACATCCTTGCATCACAATGTTTTAATAATTTGAGGGATGTATTATATTTTCTGTTAAATTTAAGTAAGGGGGTGATCTCCCCTCCTTACAAGTCTAGACATTACAAAAGGAATTGTCGTCTCTTCCTGGAGGAACTAAAGAAGAAGAAGTAAGGGGTGGAGACCTCTACTTCAGGTATAAACATTATAAGATAAATTTGAGTACTTCTTCATCTTGGTATGTGATATCAAATGTATATTTGACATAGGTTGATGTGCATGGTCTGATAAGAAGTAAAGTCATTATGTAAGCACATAGATGAACTGTGATGAAGTAAGAGTTGTTGCAACTGCATTATGCATTTAAATTTATCTTATACCATTGGAAATGTAATAGAGTTAGTTGAACTGCTATTTCATTATGCCAATAAATAGAAACATTTTACTTTATTCATGTTGTATGACAAGGATGATATATCAATAAAGAATTGTTCATGTTTCTATTTCAAAGATGTGATCTTATATGGAAATGCCCCAAACATCTTGTGACCTTTATATGAAAGGATCTAAAGATGAATGTTTATAATGTAAATACCTAAAAGATTATAATTGATAACTCAAACAATTTTTAGCATTGTCATATGAAGCACATATATGAGAAATGGATTTCTAGAATCCATGTTGATGTGTATCTAGACTCTTTTGCTTCTTGAACCAACAAGGGACATGCAAAGTTTATTTATGAGCAACATGACAAACCACCCTTCACTATATGTAGTGGGAAGACAAGAATTCTATTAGAGATTATACATATTGATGTATGAAGATCTTATAGAATAAATATTATAGATAATTGTTTTTACTTCATTATATTCACTGATGACATCAATTGATATGGGGTTTGTATTTGGTGAAATGCAAACATGAATCTCTTGAAGTGTTCAAGGAGATTATAAATGAAGTATAACTAAGATAAAAGTATTAAGAAACTTTGATATGCTCAATGTTGAAATACTTTACATCAAAAAGGTTGAGGACCTTCTAGATAGACCATGATACTGTATCACAAGTCAAATCCACCTAAAACATGATGATGTTACAAAAAGAAGGAATTACATCTGGATGGATGATGATGTGATTATCGTTTAATCTAGTCTTCTAATATCATCATACATACATGCTTTATACTAAAACTAAGTTCCATATAAAATGGTTTAAAAGACATCATATGTGATATGATATGGGAATTTCCTGATATGTCTCATGGATTGAAACATACATAGAGAAAGTAGTTTCTTGAAAAGGTTTATCCTCAAACCATAATTGTTGAATATTGGTATTAATATCAATATGATAACAAAATTGTTTTGTTACATGGATAACTGAGTTCCAAAAGAATCAGTTGGAGTAAAAGTAGAACTCAAAAGGTTTGAGGTCAACAAGGAGGTACAATGGAATATAGATAATCACAAATTGTTGTGGAATCTCAAATTCCTTATGTAACATGAAAAATCATAGTTCTAGTAGGACACATCTGAGATTGAAAGATTGTGAATCCTACAACTCAGATAGGTTGGTCATAAGATGATGACCCACCAAATCAACTAGAAGCTATTGAGAAATAGATATTAAGAGATGGCCAAATAGACATTAGGGAGTCCATCACTAGCAAGGTATGACTTTGGTAGTACCACCTAAAGGGGTTAAGACCATAAGGTGCAGTTGGGTTTTCATTTGGAAGACCAACATGCATAACCTAAAAGGACATATTGGTTGCAAGGTTTTCAAATTAATTCAAATTGTTGAACATGAAGAAATTCCTTCAGTAATTGTCATGCTTGTTTTGTAGCTAGTATAGACTATGAGATTTGGAATAAGAAGCCTAAAATTGGATTCCTTAAAAGGAATATTTGAGAGGATGTGTATGTGACATGACCTAAAGGTTTTATAGCTTCATGAATGCAATTAAAGTCTTAAGCAACAAAGTTCAATCTTGAGATTGAAGCAAGCATCTCAGAGATGGGATGTTTTGGCTTGACAAGACAGTAAAAGAGTTTGACTTGAATCAAGATAAAAGATGAAATATGTGATTAGAAAAGATTTAGTGTGATAATATATGAATATTCCACATATTGATGGGGAATAATATCTCAAAATTGTTAGTATCGAGACTTGGCATGAAAAACACCTTTGGAAATGAAGAATTAGGTGAAACATCCTATGTGATAGGGATAGCGATCTATATATATAGTTCTTGAAATTTTCATGACCTAAGTGTGAGAACATAAAATAGCAATGTGTTGAATGAGTTCAACATGAAGGATTCCATGAGAGAGAATCTGACCATGATTCATGGGATTAGTTTCTCATGAACCCTATGTTACAATTCTTGTGAAGAATGGGAAAACATGTGTGAGATGCCATATGCACTAGCAATTGGATCTATCATGTATGCTATATAAATGTACGCATCACATAGTCTTGTATGTATTGGACATGACAAGATGATATTAGTTTCCAATGAGGGTCATTGGAATGTCATTCAAGATATCCATTAATACTTGTGAAGAACTAAAGGATAAGTTGCTAGATTATAGCAATGAGGAAGAGTTGGGTGTAAAGTGTTACATCGATGCAAGCTTCCGCAATGACAAAAGTGATCGCAATAAAAAAAAATATTTAAGAAAAGTGTTGTGAGTTAGAAGAGTTGTAAACTATAGACCATCAATTCAATTCTACAATTCAAGTTGACTATCCTTGTGTTATGAAAATAAGAGTGGATACTATATGGATCTAGAAGTTCAAATGGATGAACATAAATATGTTCCAATGGTTTATGAAATAGTAGTGATACAGTGACAACAATGGAGATACTGCTTACGCATGGAATATCAGATATCATATTATGGTATATGAGAAATTGTACAGTGAAGAGATGAGGAACATGCAATATAAAGACCAAAAGCAAAGTGTTGATAAATCACTGGATTAGTACTTGCACAGCAGAAACATTATGGACATGTTAAAACACTGAGAATGAGATTCCTAAGTGATTGTCTCTAAGTGCAAGTGGGAGTCTATTGGTATGGTATGCCCAAAGAGCTAATCATATGATGATTGTGATGTCATATTACATGAAGGATTAAATTAATAATAATAAATCCAAGCTTCCAATTCATTATGTTTCACTCAGTTATGAGATAATGAGGAAACATAATGAATGTATAAAGAATGACAATACTCAATGATGTATGTCTGTAAGTATGTGACTTGAACAATGAGATCATATGTATGTGAAGAGTATGTACATTCTTATTATGTACTTGGTCAGATGTTACTATGGGAGGCCAATAGATAGCAGCAACACATAAGACTAGAGTTTGTGATGGTTGATGACAAATTCTCATAATCATGATATGTGATATCAAACCAAGCACATAGATACTTGTTAGGGAACAGTGTATCAGACAGACCCACCTTGAGAATGACACATGGAAACCCAAAATGGTGGTCATAGTCATAGTCATATTTCATAGTGAAGGTGGTGATTTTGGTTCTTAGACCTGAAGTCACTACACTCATCACATGTTGTTCGATACACTTTGACATCATCAAATGTAATCCAGAATAAGGGTTTCCATAACGGTGATGATTGGGTGACTATGATACATGACTGATTGTGAGTGATGTAGATGGGATTTGTCCCTACTACTAGATTTTGATATCATGGCCACATGATAAGTGACATTGAGAAATGCATACGCATGCACATGTGAATAAAAATATGATATTGATGTCACATATATTTCAGACAATCTGCTCTAGGTTCAAGGAGCATGGATTCGACATTGAGAGGATGATGGTTTCATGCTTCGAGTTCATTCTAGATATCAGAGACAAAGGAATTATACAATCATTATAACACCTTACACAGATTCTAGGTTGAAGTTGTTCTCCAACTTTCCATTCACTTGGGTAGCACTGATGTGTGACTAGAAACCACTATTTGCTTATGATGTCATAAACTACTTATGGACATTCACTGCTAATGTGATAGATACCTTGGGGTTCCCATAGCTGGTGGCAAAGGGTTCTCTAGAGATTATAATGTGTGCCTTGACAAGAACAGATTGAAGGTTGATAGTTGGTCAGAGCTAAGGATATCTATGGCTGGTCGAGTTGTTCTGATCATATCAGTTCTGCAGAGCCTGGTTTGTTTTTGGTGTGACCTCTATATTCTCCCAACGCTGATGATTTCTAAGATCAGATGCTTAATCTCTAATTTCCATTGGGCCGGGAAAGGGCATGGTGTCGCATGGCACAATGTAAGCAAGGCCCTACATCAAGGTGGGCTTGGTATACAGGATGTGTAGCACATATAGATAATCACCAACCTCAAGAGGATTGACCATTTCCTTAGGCACCCCTTTGGAGCTTGGGAGGAATGGATAAGAAGGAGATACACCAATGGGATTGGGGGGGTCCAATACCAACACCATGTATGATTCCCGTGTGTGGCAATATATGAACACGGGGTGGAATGAAGTGATTACTATGTACAACCATTCTTGTGATGGGATTTGGACCCTGGTGGATCCCAAGGCTATCCCATGGAAGCTAAGAGATGGTAACCACATCCCTTGGACCTCTCTACTATGGGGAAGGTGCTTTATTCTAAAATGGAGTACCCTTACCTATAGAGCTATCCTTGGGAAGCTACCCACCAGAAATAGGATGACCAGATGGGGTCTTAATACTGAGACCCTCTGCCTGTATGTAGAGAGAAGGAGGAGTCACACAACCATCTCTTTCTTGAGTGCAAACTGGCTCAGTACCTCTGGACATATGCTTGAAGAACAGATGGGGACACTCTCCACCATTCCAAATATAGGAAGTTATCATGTGGACTAAGGACAAAATCCCTGCACAGTTTGCAGGCATCTACCTCACGAGTCTATGCCACTTAATTTGGAGCGAAAGGAATAGAAGGATCCATAGGCACCAACACATGGACGAGTTACAACTTTTTGATAGTTTATGCATGGAGATTGGTCTCATTGTTAGAGCCAAGACTCCCATAGTGACTAGTTTGACCTCACACATTAAGTGTTGCTGGGATTTTGTAGACTAACCCACTGTACAGGGTCATACTGATACCTTGACACTCCTCTTATGGAGTACACTTTTTGTGATTACTTTTGGGGATAATATATTACCATAATCCAAAAATAAATGTGAAATAGGACCTATAGGGTCACACACATAGGAATTCACCTAGAAGAGGAGTTTAATTGTGAATGATAATCAAATTGATTACCAAAGTGTTTGGGTACTCAATTAAAGAAACAAATCAACTGATTGAAATCCCAACTGATCAGTTCATATGATGAAATGACTGGTTGGAGTGTCAGGTTGATTGATATTGAATTGGTTGAGTTCTTCCTGAACTGGGGAGTGAACCAACCAGTTCATATTGTGAACTGACCAGCTTGGGTCACTAATTGACTGATTGGTCGTGTGAGACACCCAGTTCATGGAGAAATTTGATTGCATCAAGAATTAGTGTTTATGTCATGTTGTGCATTAATTTGATTCGAATTTCCAATTCATATGTGATTGGGAAAGATGGTGAAATGATCGGCTCGCATGTGAACCTACCATTCCTTTGCAAACTAACTGGTTCGACACTCATAGGTTGCAAAAGTTTATGATATTTTGGTCCCTTCCACTCCCACATAGACACGGGACCCATACCCTAACCCTCCTATAAATAGAGGGGTACTAGGGGCTTCCCAGAGACACAACTCAATTGCCTCTGACAATTGTTATCCTCTCTGGTTGTGGTAACCAATAGAGAGACTGAGCAAGTTCTACCCGATAAGGGGAGGGAAAGGAAGGGAGAACAATAGTGGGAGAGCAACTTGGTGACTAGTACACCAACGAGAGGGAAAACTCCTTCCTGTCTATTTTAGTAGAATAACAAGAGTTATAGGTGGTCCGTGTGGACTACTATATAGGCAAGGAGGTTGTTTTCTACCTCTAGGAGGACAACGTCAGGCTATAGTCTATGGTGAAGACTAGGAATTGCATAGACACCATCCAAGTGCAACAAGGAGTGTTGTACTGCTGCAAGGAGTTATAGTCATTGGACTTGCTCCATGACTAGGAATGAACTCATTATACCATACTTCTCATTATATTGTTGTTGATATGATCTTGTTAATATGGGGAATATGGATAGATAAATTTTTGTTTCTACTACCTACATTGTGCCCATTTTTCCCTACAAATAGTCACTAGAAATGATTGGTTTTTCAATCTTACACACTTCACTAATATTATTTCTTGTGCTTGACCTACCACTTGCTCACTTTCAACTTGTTCATCATTATAGAGGCCATCACTTACAAATTTAGTGAGACAGGAGCATTAGTTAGCTATTTAGTGGTGTTTTGATACTATGGTATGACAAGAGTGACCATCAAATTAAGAAGAAACATTGGGTTTAGGAACTTTGATATGAACCTTCTTGAAAACCAATTTTTGCATTTCTTCAATTCTGCTATTTCTTCTATTCTCAATAAAATGAGCATTATTTTTTCACAATGGTTTGGATAAATAAAATGTTTACCCTTTTGAATTTTTTAAATAAACTAGTAAGGTAGCCACTACGTCCCTTGGACCTAGCTTCCTTTCATGTATATTGTATACCTCTTCTTATGTTGGGATTGTCCAAACATGAAGATGCCCTCTGTCTCATCCAAAACAAATAAACATTTCTAGGAGCTACTTTACTTGGAACCTTCTTCAGTATATATTCAATGATTTTTAATGCATATTGTTATAATGATATTGTGAAGATGGGGTATTAATCATAAACATGGCCATATATTTTTACTAAAATACACAAGAATTTCCAACATAAATTGATAAATATCATAGATTATGTATTCTTAACAATCTAAAAATCATATGTTCAGTCATCTAAATCTTTTCCCAAGCATTTGAATTTTAACAACTCTTATGATGCATAAAGTAAATATAATGTAAGACATAAAGCATACCTTATCATCTTCCCATTGGAATCCTCGCATTAAGTCTAGATTCAATTATGCTTAAGAATCAACAATCCCTTTCAAAGCATCCCCAAGGAATTTATTCACATGAACCACAAGAAAGATAGTAGACAAAATTGTAAATCAGTTCAATATTATGTTTACACAAAGTTCATGAAATATGCATTATCTATAGAATATTTATTAGAAAAGAATGCAAGGAGTTAAATCATGTAGGGAATTAGTTCAATAGTGATATATGCATGGGTCTCAAGTTTACTAAATAAGGTATATCAATTTCAAGAATATTTAACAAGTACTTTAGATAGTTGGTATATTCTCTCTATGCTCAGATGACCTTGTGTTCTCAAAATACTAAAAATGAATAAACATATTAAGCTGAATTTGGACAATGGGGACCACAATCCTTATCCCAAAGTACATTTGAGAAAACATAATTTTATGAAATTAGTGATCCTTATCTCTATCATTTGTGGTATCAATATTTTGTTGAATCATTTAGTTTTGTACTTGGGGTTATTCAAAGGAAGGTTAAATATTAGCAAGTTGGACTCTTTAATGTTTTCACACATGCATAATATTGAATAGATATTTGTAACTTCAATTATATAGTACTAGTGTTAATATTTATTTACCTCAATTCAATATAAATAAATCAATTTGTATGAGTGTCTTTCCCAAAGGTCTTAGTGAACTCTATATTGAAATAGGCACATGGTCACCATCATAGTCATGGACTAGGAATATATTGTTTCTATTATTTCCTAATTCTACATTTATCATCACCAATATGGCTAAACATCATGAGTCATGTATTTACACTTTATGCTTGAGAGATGAATGAATAGCCCCAAAATAATATTCACCATAGTAAATATTGAATTTGTTTTCCAAAATGTGTTAAATGTTTAAGTTATGAATTTTAAAGCATGACAAATAATAAAACAAGAATAACTTGTAAACACTAATGAAAATGAGGATTACTATTAACTACTCCAATACATTGCTTTGCTAGATGCTAATATTGATATATGTATATATAGATAAATGTGCATACTGCTACAATTAGAACTACAGTGTTTGACTAGTTAGTATATGTTAAGGAAAAAAATTATAAATCTCGCACTCTATTCAATAACTTATTTGGTGTTTTATATAACACTTTGATGACAATAAAGCTAGAGAGTTTTCACCATCTTATATAGTATATACTGACATTTATATAGTATGTATTGACACTTATATACTTCCAATTTGTTATATATATGACACTAGTTAACTATATTTTTTGTTTGCAAGAAAACAAAATGATAGTAATAGTAGATTTGAGAAAATAGGCAATGATATTTGGAGTGAAAATTCTAGAGACTAGAAGAAAATGCATGTGAAACATTATTGTCAAGATAGATTATACCACTCCTAGCATGAGCAATCTGGTGGTTTATCTCCAAAATTCAATAGATGTCAACTATAAATCAAAAGCTAAGTGCAAATGAGAGGAGTGTGCTAGAATATTTTGTGGTCTAGTAGTCACAAAAGAAAGATGCCATCATGAAGCCTTATTGTAATAGAAGCATCAGCAAATAGGGAAAAAAAGGAAATAGAGGTGGAATAAGTAGTGGAAGAGATTGATTTGTAAGTTGTGTATCCAGTTCATCATAAACAAGAGGAGTGTTTTATACACTGATGAAGCCCTATATTGGTCTTCATCTTGTGTCTTTTCCCTCATTTTTTGTGTTAAGATACTTAGAATGCATGTAATATTCCAAATAAATCATGTTTTTTCTTCAAATTCACTTATGGATGATATTTGCATGTTTTATAGGTACTTGAACACTAATTGGTAGAAGGGCGAAAAGGAGGTAGATTGAAGAACTTCCCCAAGCTTATAGGAGTCCAAAGAGATAACAATATTAGCCCTAACTATGCAAAGTGCTTGGAAATCAAAGTTAGGAAAACAAGTTTGTAGTTGATCAAGAAGACAAAGATGCAAGTAAAGCCCTCAGAATGGCCATGGAATTCCATAATGGTTGTTCCAATGAGCTCAAGATGACAAGGAATTGTCAAAGTTACAAGTCATCTCCATTATGACCATTGTGGAGGGAAAATAGTTGTGGCAACTAGTGGACTAAATGGTTGTTCCATTTTTCTATAGCCATTCTAGTGAGCTCAAAAGCATCCTCCATCCATGAATATTCACATTTCTAACAAAGATTGTTCCTCCATAGAATGGTCATGATACCCCTAATCATCATGGTTATACCGCTCCAGAATGGTCATCCTACCTATCCATGACCATGATTGTTCTAATGCATAATGGTCATTCTATCAACTACATCACCCATGTTCACCCCAACCAATCTATCTCACCTACCATGACTCTATAAAAAAATTTCCATGCCACCCATATGAGCCACAGTAGTGGTAGGGCAGAACAATCATTCTACCCCAAAATCCTAACCAATTTGCATTGGTATACCCAAAGTACCTCATATTACCCTAGACACCCTAGACCACCATATAAATTCTAGTGATAGTTAGGTTTAGGAGTTTACATCCTCTTAACATTCAAAGTAACCAACCATCCATCACCTACCTCAACTCTTCATCTATCTCTCATTTTCCATTGAAAATCCATCTTTTCTATGATTTTGACCACCTTCCACCACCATGCCATGTATCCTTAGAGAAGAGTATCTCACCAACTTGTAGTTTGAGGTGAAGGAGGAGGAGGAGTCTATTTTAATTAGATAGATACTTCTTATTCTTCTTCTATTTCTTTCCCCTATTGTTGTTTAGCTTCTTGTATTACGAGTATATAGGCCCCTTTTGTGGCTTATTTTAGGAAACAATATAGGATTTTGGTAATATGTTGTTGGGAATATTCATATAAAAAATTTATTATATTCATTAATATTTTATTATTTGTTCACTCTCCCTACCACTTTCTTTGATGATTGAGCTATAAACCCCCCTAAGGTCTAGAGAAAAGGGTTATTTGGATTCTTGGAAGAAAAAAACACCAAACTCTACTTACAAGGACACTAAACTAGTTTTCCTCACCACCATTATATCCCTTTTCTTACACTAGCCTTAGGTGTGATGTATAAGTAGCAAGGTGTATCTCCCCTTCTACACTTGTAAAAGAGCATGTTAACGGTTAGATAAGGGATAATAGAAGGTGAAAATCCTTCTCCTACACCTTATACCAACCCTTGTCACAAAGTGCAATGGGAGAACCACACCTAGAAAACTAGATTATGGTTAATCTTGATTTGGTTCACCTATCTCTTGCTAATTTTGAGCCTTGTAATAATGGATATTGTCTGATTTAGGGATTAGTTCCCCTAGTTACACTCTATTCCACCCATGGGCCACTAGCAAGATTGGATTCCAAACCATCATCTCCTTTTTGTGAGCTTTGGTAGCATTACCATTGGATAAGTTGATTAAATAATCCCCATGCTTGGTTAGTCGCTCGACATATACTAAACAACCCACTCTTGTAATCACTTCTGAAAATCTAAATTTTCTTAGTGAGTACTATCTTATATCTCATTCTCACTCATTCATTTAAGCAATTAGTTAATTCTAAATTTTTCTTGTTAGGGTTACTTAATTATTGTTTAAGGTTAATTTAGTTGTTTGTGTATTCAATTTTTTAGCCTAGTTCTGGTTTACCCTATTTAGATAATTTCCCTATTAGATTCTATTTTTGCATAGTTAGTTATTTTTAATAATGTTAATTTCCCCTTTTTCTAGATCAATAGGTCTAATTTTTAGAATCAAATTAGGTTTTGATCTTGCTCTCTTATATTGCATGCTTCCTTAGTCCAATTACAATAAAAAAACACTAAACCAATCATATCGTACCCTAAAGAACCATACTAGCTTTAGTGCCTCCTCAGACCCCGTGTATTTGACTCCTATCTTGCAACATCTATATATTAAGCATGTGCACTTGTTGATAGTATTAAGTGTATGCTAAATATGGTGACATATTTTTGGCCTGGTGGAAAAGTGCATCAAGCTTTCTAACGCCATTTTTGGGGACATATGATAGACCTAGTTAGTTCTTCTTATTTGAATCGTTATACTTTCCCTCACCATTTCTTATGCATTACTTTTTGTGTTGTATTTGAATTCTTAGTTTATAAACTTTCAAGTAACAGTGCATATTTTTTTGCCTCTCTTTGTCCTTGGAAACCTTCTTTAAAGATAAAGTCATAAGACGTAGAAGGAAAAGAAAAAATCACAACCGCCATGAAGAAGAGGTAGAGATGAATAATGCTAATGGAGGACCACCTTCCTTCATTTTCTAAAATTGCATACCAGCACCACATGATTCATGAAGTTCAACAAAATCCTCATGTTAATGATCCCCCATCACCTCTAAGGCCACAAAAATATTAGTTCAGTACTAACAACTACACGTCTGCAATAGCTACTAGAGTGGGACAACTACTAGGAAAAGGCTTCTCAATTAAACCCACTCTAGTGCGACTTTCCCTCACCTTTATGGTCTTCACAACAAAAATCAATATTGTATGTGGATTCTTTCTAGGAAGTAGGTTATACTTTCAACACTTCCATAAACATGGATGACAATATTAATTTGACTATGTTTCCCTTCTCTCTAAAGGACATGGCCAAAGAATGATACTCCCTTAATACTAAGGTTATGGCTTTGGAAAAGGATGAAGAATGAAATTCTCAAGAAGTTCTACTCGATTTCCAAGATAACTCAAATGTGTAGGTTCATTAAATATTTCAATCAAATGAGTAATTTGTGTGTGGGGGGGGGGGCTTTTGAAGCTATTTAGTGAATATTACCACCATGATGTATCTCTCTAGAAGCTTGTACAATCTTTTAATGCATCATTATCTTAGCTAAACAAAATTATGGTGGATTCTTCTTGTGATGCAACCATCAGAATGAAGCCTTAGAGGATTCATGGCATTTATTAAACACTTTTCTTAAAAATCAAGGCGTCATTCTTGTAGTGCTTTCAATTTGTTAGATAGAACTATATGTGTTTCTTCTCCCAAGATAGTTCCTCCACCTTCAAATGACACTAATCAACAAACGATGAAGCTTTACGGTGAAGCCTTTAGAGGAGTCATGTGATTTTTTTGAACACTTGGATTCAAAATCAAGGCATCATTCTTGTAGTGCTTTCATTTTTTTAAAATGTATGTGTTTATTCTCCCAATATAGTTCCTCCACCTTCAAATGACACTAATAAACAAATGATGAAGCTTCTCCCTGATATGATGAACGTGATGAAAAATCAAGGAGGAGGTTCAGCCAATCAGAAAAGGCCATGTCATAAAGGTGTGTCTTTACCTTGTTTCCCACATGGATCAGCAGAACCAATAGGCCACAACCACCGCTGCATGCGGCCCACTTGGGTGGCAGCCTAAGTCAGGATAGTACAAAGACTCTTTTTCCCCTATGCCTCTGAGTTTGAGACGTCACACACCTTGGGCAGGAGGGTACTATTACCTTATATCATCTTCTAACTTTGATCATGTGAGTCCCTCTCTTCTACTTGTCGTGGACATGAGTCAAATTCCGTGTTGACTATTTGCTCTGGAGATATGGCGTCAGAATTGAAGTTGTAGGTGTGTTCATCTAGGCCCTCCAAACTAGTTTGACACATTTGTGGCGGTAAAGGGTGGCTAAGGAAGTGCCAGCCATGTTCTAATCGGGGATTAGGAAAAAGCTTAATAGGGAGGTTAATACAACATTGTTTCAAGGAAATTAGAGGTAGAGAGGGGTCCCTTATGAGGTTGGGATATCATTCCATTCTTCTCGTCCCTCAATCAAAGGGTTTTCAAGCCTTATATATGCATGGGTGTCCACACTCCCTTTATGGATTTTTGACCCCATTTGAAAAAAGGGTGAAATTCACCTAGGTCTCCAAAGCATTTATTCCATATTATCTCATAAAGGTGTGGTAATACCTCAAATTCTTAGTTATCCTAAAATAATTTCAACTTATCTATTTATTCGTCATATCATGTCCATTCCTAATATGGCATGTGTCTATTGATGAATTCGTATTCATCATGAAATTCAATCACCATTCTATGCTCATTTCAACTCAATACATCTGATTTCATATCCTAAATCTCACAAAATGCAAAGTTGTTTAATTGGTTCAATTGTCAAGACTATTAACTGAGTTTATGTTGATTATATGTAGGTCATGATGATGTTAAATAATCAAATGGAACTCACCTTCACTCAAGCCTCTCAGCCTCAGTCCCAATCAATCAATTTTGACCAAACAGTTTGATTATTTAGTCTTGCACCTAACAGTTAGCCCATTCGGTCTGCCCAACCGGTTTTGATCCATTGGTCTCAGAACCATGAGCTCATCACACCATTGTCTTCATCAACTTCACCATCAAACCAACTTCTTCTTAACCCTAATACACCCTTTTCTCGCTCACTTTCCACCAATCGTCATTACCATCCCTTACTTCATAATTCACCTTCACCGTCATCGATTCACTTCAACCGTCTGATAGAATATTTATGCCTCCTTGCGGTTTGGCCATCTAACTGGTTTTGCCCATCCATACGATCTCAAAACCGTATGAGGCCACATGGTCTCAAGACCGTGTGAATCCTCACAGTATGAAGACCGTATGGGAAACAAAAACTGCGTCCCTATCCTCCTACTTATCATCTTCTGCTTCCATGGCTCCGATCTGAAACCCTAATCCACTAGTGCAACAATGTTATTCACAAGGAGGGCTGACACACCTGCATCATCATGATACCACTGCAGTACCTCTTCGCCTCCTCCCGTCCTCCTACTACCTAACTCCTCTGGCGCCTGCCTCCTCAGCAACCCCACACTCCACCTGCAACCCTAAGCCTACCACCATCGCTACCTCCAACCTGCAACTCCTCTCACGGCCCCCGCTCAACCTGCTCTTCATCAGTCTTAAGACCGTGAGGTAGGGATCAGTATCCAAACCAATCGCAAGTCACCAGTCTCGAGATCGTTAAGCCCAAGGACCGATTAAGTAAGAGAAGTGCATACCGCGAAGAACTTGGGCCAGCAAGACCGTTTGGTCATTGATCGGTCTCCGAGACCGTTTGGGCACGAGATCATTTAGATGATAGGGAGCCAAAGACCGTTTCAGTGTGGGAATGTTTGGGAGCTCAAGACCGATCAATGCAAACCGTTTGGAATCCACAAATACAAGACTGTGTGAGCGGAAGAAGTCAAGACCGTTTGGAGGCGGTTCTCGATCACAAGGCCGCGATCAGTCTTACAGATCGGTTGGAGTCGAGATCACATGAGGAAGTGATCTCCAAGACCATTCGATGGAAACCGTTTGGATCGCTGGCTCAAGACCGATTGGATATCCTAAGGACTGAAGAACGCTTGGAGGAAGAACTCCAAGATAGTTTAGTCATTGATCGAACTGCAAACCTGGTTGTTGCAGACTGTTTGCTCCTCTAAAGCACAAGACCGTTTGAGCCTGAGACACCCAAACCATTTGGAGGAAAATATCTCAAGACCTTTTGGGAAAAAGTCCCCAAACCGTTAAAGCAAACTGAGAAAATTGCAACAGGGTCCAAAATGTCAAGACCCCATCCTAGGCTATAAATAGGACCAACAGGGTCCTCATTGGGGGCATCGGGTCCAGGATGCCGACAGGCTTCCTGAGCACATGTCCAATCCAGATCATCACGCATATTCACTTGTTTCTCCTGCTGCGATCGAGAGACTGAGAAGAGAATGAAGGAGGAGTGAGAAAGACTGTTTGGTCTATCTTGGCATCCCTCGTTCCTTGTCTATATCTACTTTGATATGATGTAGAAGACCACATCATCTTCACTGAACTATGACTACCTTCTGCATCATGTTCATGGCGAAATCTTCCCTCCCTCTTGTTCTTCTTATTTCTTGCATCATGAGCGAGTAGTTCTTTTTCAATGGGGTGTGGGGACTAACCCCGCTGCCCATGCTTTCATGTCTTTTCATTTAACATTCCAAGGAAATGTATATAACTTTTCATTTCATTGTTAATCGTTAATGTTTGTAGATTAGTTACCGGCTTGCTTTCATCATGTTTTTCCCTATGTTGTGAGAACTTCTATACGTAGGGTAGAATTTTGATTAATGAGGTTGACTCCCAAACTAGAAATAGAATGGGATTCCTTGAGGTCGTAAGTGTATAATCTATGAGGGGACGAGCCATCTAGCCTATGGTGACGCTTCTGTGGCCCAAACATCCCTCAGGGAGGGCCACAACCTTAGTTGGATTTTGTATCTTCTTTGTTAATTGTCGATGTATGCTTGTAGATTAATCACCTTCTTGCTTGTTAATTAGCACGGTTGACTCCTTGACGAGAACTTGTGATAGGATTCCTTGAGGTCGTAAGTATGTGATCCATGAGGGGACGAGCCATCTAGCCTACAGTGACGCTTCTGTGTGCCTAACGCCTATATAGGGGGGCCACAACCTTAGTTGGATTTGTATATCTTCAGAGCCGTAAGTGAGTGATCCAGGGTGGTGACAAGACATCTGATACCTAAGGTGGTTTTGCAGAAGCTCCATTTGGATGGTTATATCTTTCCTGGATGTTTGATGATAGGATGTGTTTGCATGTGTAGTGGTGGTGAAACCCGAGACCATTCCAGTGATTCCATATTCATAATCTAGATCCAACTTTAATTCTTCTATTTACTTTCTTGCAATTAGTTTAATTAACCTCAAATCAACCAATCGTTCAAAATATTAGTCTTGCTTGAGCTAGATTCGACTAACGATGATTCTTAAAAATGTTGTCTCTTGGGATTCGATCCTCAACTATACTGTGATAAGACCCGTCTGCTTGCGGATGGTATTATTGCATAAGGTTTTGGTAAAGCTCGGGGATTTCAACCCTGAGTGAATTTGTTAGTGCGATAATATTCCATGTCAAATGCTGGCGTCGTTGACGGGGACAACGGAATCAGTTTAGTCAAATCTAGTTATTTTGAGGCTAATTTAGGTCTCTGCTTTTTCTTTTGATAAAATTGATCATATAATTGAATTTCACTCTACTCCATCAATCTTACTTCAGATCTTTTCAATTTCAGGAACCACCAAAGACTAGTGTATGTACAATTTGAATAACCCCGGACTCTCTACTAGCTTTGACCCTAAGATATATAGAACTTTTCATCGTGAGAACAGAGAAAATCAAGCAAGAATGTCTCAAGAGGAGGAAATAGCCCGAAGGGTAGCTCAAGCCCTTAATGCACAAAGAGAAAGGTTCATGCAAGAAGCCAGAGTTGCAGTTCAAGAAGAAATCCAAGCAACACAAGCAGCAACACTAGGGAATTCTCAATCCCTAAAGCTTTTGGCGTACATCACCCAGTGCAACCACCTCCCATAAATGCCCCAAACTTTGAGATAAGGGCACATTGGATGACATTGCTTCAAAATAGCCCATTTTATGGTAAACAAGGCGAAGATAGTCAAGAACATCTTCTGAGGTTTATCGATCTATGTGCTATAAAAAAGCAAAATGGAGTCTCAAATGATGCTATTCGACTCTGTCTCTTCAAGTATTTTCTCGCTGATAGAGCTATAAGTTGGTATAACTCCCTGCAATGCGAACCCATCACTACTTGGGAACAAGTCCAAAATGTTTTTTTGAAAAAATTCTACCCTCCTTCCCTCACCTATGAAATTAGGGGTCAAATAAAAATGTTCACTCAAGCCCTTGGAGAAACCCTTGCTGAAGCATGGGAAAGGTATAAAGATCTTCTACGCAAGTATCAACATCATGGAATCCCTAAGAATCAGCTTATTGAAATCTTCTATAGGGGTGTGGACGATGATATCAAGAGGTTTTTAGACTCCTCATCTAGAGGAAACTTCATGCGACAAAGTTACGATAGTGCATGGAGGGTTGTCACCCTTGGAGATGAAAATCAAGCTAATTGTGGTAGATTTGTAGGCAAAGAAGTGTTGAAGGTAGCTATGGCTGAACTTATTCCTAAATACAAGTCAATCGTTGAAACCCTCAGACTCCTAGTTACCAAGCAAGACCATATTGAATCATCCCTTGCTGCATTTGGAAGAGGACGTTCACCCCCTCAACAACAAGAACAAATCAAGTCAGCTTCACTATTCTGTGAAGCATGTAAAGGTACTGATCATTAGCATGTAATGTTCTCGACGATGTTGTTCTAAGAAACACTTATGGCCAAGGAGATTATAGTCAAATGGAAAATGTTAATGCGGTCAACACCATCCCTGGTCAAGGATGTTACAATCCAAATCAGAATAGGAACCATCCTGGTTTTCAATATGGAAATCCTTCAGGAGCGGAAAACTCACGACAACTTGGTTCAAATAATCAACAACGAGGCCCACCAGGATTCCACTACAACCAACAACAAAATTTCAGGAATTAAGGAAACATTAGGGGTAATTTTTAGAACAAGAACTTCAATAATTATCAGAAGAATTCTCAGTTCCATTATCCCGACCAAGTCCCCTACCAACAACAACAAGGGAAACACGCCAGCCCCATCTCTCCTAATGACAAGCTATCGACAACTGAGAAGATGTTGCAGTCGCAGTAGACAATGATAGCTAACCAGCAAGCCCATCAGAAGGCTATTGAATCTCAACTAGCTCAACTTGCAACTAGCATGAAGCCACCTGCTGGAAACTTTGTTGGCCAACTAGAAAACAATCCTAAGCACCCAGAGCAAATGAAGGTTGTCACTACCAGGTCTGGAAAAGACTATTATGATCCTCCTATCAAGACACTTGTGGTTATTACAAACGAGGATGAACCTGTGATTGTCCAAGACTCAACAACACCTAAGTCTCAACCTAAAGAACCAATGACTTCTTATAAGATAGATGAGGAAAGTTCTGAAAACCTGCTACAGTAGATGAAGAAGCAACACCAAAACCTAATATCCATGTATACAATCCTCGTATACCTTTTCCAGCTTGTCTAAGGCAAATAAAGCTTGATACCCATTTGAACAAGTTCAAAGAAGCTATGAAAAAGCTTCATGTTGATATTCCCTTTTTCGATGCTCTGGCTGAGATACCAGCCTGGACCAAGTACTTGAAGTCACTTCTAACATGAAAATATATAACTGAGGAATATGAGAAAGTAAAGTTAGCGACAACCACTTCAGACATCATCCAAAGTAAGATGTCAAAGAAACAGAAAGATCCAGGATCTTTTGGAATCTCTTTCCATATTAGTGATTCTTCATGTAAGAAGGGATTGGCAGATCTTGGTACTAGCATTTCCATCATGCCACTTAGCCTCTACAAAAGGCTAGGGTTTGCTGAACTGCTCCCAACTGGCATGACCATACAACTTGCAGATAACACTGTGACTCTACCCTTAGGAATCATTGAGGATGTCCCTATCAAGGTTGGCAAAGATTCTTATGTTCCTTGTGACTTTTTCATCATGGACATAAAAGAAGACACTAGATACCCTCTTGTCTTTGGACGTCCATTTCTCGGCACTACAAGAGCTCTGATTGACATTGAAGTAGGAACTTTGCTGCTCAAACTAGGTAAAGAAACCCTAGAGTTCAAAGTTTTTGAAAGTATGTGAAGACCAAGTATGCAAGAAGAAGTCTACCTGATCGAGTGCATTGAGAAGATGTCACTTCTCACGCAAGAGGATTATAAACAAGAAGATCCCTTAGTAGTGGCCCTAACTAATCCAAATACAGCTAGCTCAGTTTACAAACAAGTCAAAAGTTGGGTTCTCAACCTCGATACTGCTAAAGAAGATCCCGAGGCCAAAATTGAAGAACTCAAAGCTATGGATGTTACTGAAGAACCATATGAAAAAACACAAGCTCCTGAAATGAAACCCCTACCTGAGGGATTGAAGTATGTGTTTCTAGATGACCTCAAGATCTGCCCAGTCATCATAAATTCCGATCTAATGGTAGAACAAGAAGATAAACTCTTGACAGAATTAAAGGAAAGAAGAAAACCCATAGGTTATAAGATGAGTGATCTCATTGGGGTCAGTCAAGCACTATGCATGCACAAAATCCCTATGACGGAAGATCACAAGCCAACCATTGAACATCAAAGGAAACTCAATCCAAATATGAAAGAAGTTGTCCGCCTTGAAGTTATAAAGTTTCTCAAGACATGTATTATCTATCCGATCTCCGATTCACCATGGGTAAGCCATGTGCATGTTGTCTCGAAGAAAGGTGAAATTACCGTGATTCAAAATGAAGACAATGAACTCATCCCCACTTGAACATGTCACAGGGTGGATGATGTGTATTGATTACAGGAAGTTGAACAAGGTGACTCGAAAGGATCATTTCCCAATGCCTTTTCTTGACCAAGTCCTAGAAAGGTTGGCCCACCAAGAGTATTTATGTTATCTCGACGGTTACTCTGGATTCTATCAAATACCTATACATCCATATGACCAAGAGAAAACAACCTTTACTTGCCCATTTGGAACATATGCCTTCAGAAGGATGTTGTTTGGACTCTGCAATGCACCTACAACTTTCCAACGTTGCATGGCAGCTATATTCACTAGTCCAACTGAGACTATCATGTACATTTTTATGGATGATTTTTCTATATATGGAGATTCATACGGCTCATGCCTAAAGCACCTCTCCCTTATCCTTAAACGGTGTGAAGAAGCATATCTTGTGTTGAATTGGGAGAAGTGTCACTTTATGGTGAAGGAAGGTATTGTCCTTGGTCATAGAGTCAACAATCGATGAATCGAAGTGGATAATAGACCAAAAATCAAAGTAATTTCCAAACTCACTATTCTGATAAATGTAAGAGAAGTTCATGCATTCCTAGGTCATGCAGGCTTTTACAGATGATTCATAAAGGATTTCTCTAAGATAACCAAGTTGATGAAAAATTTGTTACTAAAGGACGCTGAGTTCCATTTTGATGAAGAATGTGTCAAAAGTTTTAAAAACCTAAAACATGCCCTTACAACAACATCCATCATTAGAGCTCCCTAACGGGATCACCCATTTGAAATTATGTGTGATGCCAGTGATTATGCTATGGGTGATGTCTTAGGCCAATGTATATAAAAGAAACATTATGTGATCTACTATGCATCGAAGACCCACTATGAAGCTCAGAGGAATTATGCAACTACTAAGAAAGAACTTCTTGCAGTCATGTATGCATTTGACAAGTTCAGATCCTACCTCATTGGCTCAAAAGTCATTGTCTACACAGATCATGTAGCTATTTGTTACCTCCTAGCGAAGAAAGATGCTAAACCCAAGTTAATTAGATGGATTCTCCTATTGCAAGAATTTGATCTTGAGATAAGAGATAAAAAAGGGTACAGAGAACGTTGTACCAGACCACCTAAGTTGCATCCACACTCTGGAAACCGAGAAGATCCCAATCAACAATTATCTTCCGGATGACCAACTAATGAAAGTTTCAGAAGCTACCCCTTGGTACTTGGACTATGTGAATTACCTCTCCGCCGACGTTATCCATCCTGAATGCACTGGAAATGCACTGAAGAAATTCATGCATGATGTGAAATAGTATCACTGGGATGAGCCATACCTGTTCAAACTTTGTGTTGATGATCTCTACAGACATTGTATCACTGAAGAAGAAGCTCAACTTATTTTAGAACAAAATCACTCAGGCCCAGTTGGAGGCCATATGAGTGCTAAGAAATCTGCCTTGAAAGTTTTACAATGTAGTTTCTTTTGGCCAACCATATCCAAAGACTCCTACAACTTTGTTTAATCATGTGACAAATGTCAAAGAACGGGTAACATTATCAAGAGAGATGAAATGCCACTTAATATGTGGTAGGAAGTTGAAATTTTTGATGTTTGGGGTGTGGACTACATGGGTCCATTCCCATCTTCTCATGGATTTTCTTACATCCAAGTTTTGGTTGATTACGTTGCAAAATGGGTTGAAGCCATACCAACTGTCACTAGAAATTCCAAACATGTCATCAAGATGTTCAAAGATATTATTTTCCCCCATTTCGGAGTCCCATGCACTGTGATATCCGACAGAGGATCTCATTTCCTGGAAAGTAGCTTTGAAGAATTGAAGAGGAAATATGGTGTAACACACAAGGTAGCCTCACCCTACCATCAACAAACAAGTGTACAGGTAGAGGTTTCTAACCATCAACTCAAGGCTATATTGGAAAAGATAGAAGGCCGCAACTGAAAGGATTGGTCAGTGAAAATCAATGATGCATTGTAGACCTACCGAACTACTTTGAAGACTCCTCTGGGAACTACACCATTTCAGTTAATCTATGGGAAGTCATGCCACCTGCCTGTAGAACTTAAACACAAAGCATGGTGGGCAATCAAACAACTGAATTTTGATATGAAGAAAGTTGGCCAAGCCAGGATTCTGCAACTTCAAGAGCTTGATGAACTCAGGATGACAACTTATGAGAATGCAAGAATCTACAAAGAACACACGAAGCTTTGGCACAATGGTCATCTGAAAAAAAGGACATACAAGTGGGAGACCAAGTTTTGTTGTTCAACTCAAGACTGAAGTTATTCCCAGGAAAACTCTGTTCTCGTTGGTCTGGACCTTACATTGTCAAGAGCATCTCCCCACATGGTGCTTTCTCTTTATGGAGTGAACAGTCAGGAGAATTTGTAGCTAATGGTCAATGCTTGAAGAGATATTTCACCTCACCTGACACAGGCACCAAAGCAATGTTGGAACTCACCTATCCAATAGACCCACCATAATGTTGAAGGATTCAGTCGAGCCATCGACATAAAACAAAGGCGCTTGTCGGGAGGCAACTCGATCAATAAATTCATTTTACTTTTAATTTTGAATTAGAAAATTTTCCTTAATGTTTTTTAAATTTTAGATAATTTTACACTAAATAAATATAGCATCGCAAGATGCTATCTCAAGTTCTGATTAATCTTCATTTCTGAGATTTTCAGATGAAGGACGCACACTGATTGGAACGCAACCACATTTGGTGATTCAACTAGCATGAATTTCCCCCTCCATCTCGGGTTTAGGGTTTGCTCGGGATGAGAAAATTTCTATGTTCAGGGTGGAGGGTCGGTGGTACATACTTCACTTTCCACTTTCACCCATCTATTTCTGACTAAAGATTTCATCGTTGCATTTTTGATCTCGTTGCATTTTTTATCAACATTTTCAAAAATTTTAAAAGTTTTCAAAGAAATTAAACTGATACTGGATGAAGTTTTGACACTTTTTGTTTCTCTTTCTATGCATTTTGAATCATTTCACCCTCCTTATTCGAAGCAGATCCTCAAATGGACCACTTTTTGAAACAAGCCCTTTGATTCAAATCATCTTGTGAAGCTTATGATTCATAACATCATGATACTTATGCAAAAATGACAAGTGTCTGTCGAACTGATAGGGATCAAACACATCGTGCTTCCTAACAGACTAGTGGAACAATAACATTAAATCTCCACCCGATCCTCATCAAGTCATTATTTGAGCAGAGTACGATAAAGAGAACGACCCAGTGCACTAAATTGTAAATCAAGTTGCATTCTGATCTAAACTCTCTTCTACACTTCTTCTATCATCTTCGTACCCCTCCATTCATCAAAAAGAAATAAAAATAGCCAAAACAGTGCCAAACCGAGTTGAAAGTATTCATTTGGCAACTGTTTTAGATTTTGTGTTACTCAAGGATGAGAAACGTTTAAGTTCAGGGTGTTTTGATGTATCAGTATTCATCATGAAATATAATCTCCATCTTGTGCTCATTTCAACTCAATACATCCGATTTCATATCCTAAATCTCACAAAATGAAAAATTTCTTAATTGGTTCAATTGTCAAGATTATTAACTGAGTTTATGTTGATTATATGTAGGTTATGATGATGTTCAACAATCAAATGGAACTCACCTTCACTCAAGCCACTCAGCCTCAGTCCTAATGAATCAAATTTGACCAAACAGTTTGATTAGTCAGTCTTGCACCTAACAGTTAGCCCATTCGGTCTGTCCAACTGGTTTTGATCCATTGGTCTCAGAACCATGAGCTCATCACACCTTTATCTTCATCAACTTCACCATCAAACCCACTTCTTCTTAACCCTAATCCACCCTTTTCTTGCTCACTTTCGATCAATCATCATTACCATCCCTTGATTCATAATTCACCTTCACCTTCATCGATTCACCTCAACTGTCCGATAGCATATCTATGCCTCCTTGCAGTTTGTCCATCCGACCGGTTTTTCCCATCCATAGGGTATCAAAATCGTATGAGGCCACACGGTCTCAAGAACGTGTGAATCCTCACGGTCTCAAGACCGTATGGGCAACGACAACTACATCCATGTCCTCCTACTTACCTCTTTCTTCTTCCCTGGCTCTGATCTAAAACCATAATCCACTACTATAACAATGCGATTCTCAGGGAGAGCTAACACACCTGCATCATCACAATATGACTATAGCACCTCTTCACCTCCACCTGACCTCCTCTGACGCCTACCTCCTTAGCAACCCCGCGCTCCACCTGCAACCCTAAGCCCACCACCATTGCTACCTTCAACCTACAACTCCTCTCATGTCCCCCATTCAACCTGCTCCTCACCGGTCTCAAGACCGTGAGGAAGGGATCAATCTCCAAACCGATTGGAAGCCACTGGTCTCAAGATTGTTAAGCCCAAGGACCGATCAAATAAGACAAGCACAAACCGCGAAGAACTTGGGCCAGCAAGACCATTTGGTCATTGATCAATCTCTGAGACTATTTGGGCATGAGATCGTTTGGATGATAGGGAGCCGAAGATAGTTTGAGCATGGGAATGTTTGGGAGCTTAAGACAGATCAGTGCAAACTGTTTGGAAGATACGAGCGCAAGACCGCATGAGCGGCAGAAGCCAAGATCGTTTGGCGGCGATGCTCGATCACAAGGCCGTGATCAGTCTTGCAGATCGGTTGGAGTCGAGACCACCTAAGGAAGTGATCTCCAAGACCGTTCAATGGAAACCATTTGGATCGTTGGCTCAAGACTGATTGGATATCCTAAGGACTAAAGACTGTTTGGAGGAAGAACTCCAAGACCATTTGGTCATTGATCGATCTGCAAAACTGGTTGTTGCAGACCGTTTGATCCTCTAAATCACAAGACCATTTGAGCCTGAGACACCCAGACTGTTTGGAGGAAAATATCTCAAGACCATTTGGGCAAAAGTCCCCAAACCGTTAAAGCAAACTGAGAAAATTGCTACATGGTCCAAAATGTCAAGATCCCATCTGAGGCTATAAATAGGACCAACATGGTCCTCATTGGGGGCATCGGGTCTGGGACGCTGACAGACTACCTAAACATAGGTCCGATCCAGATCATCACGCATATTCACCTGATGCTCCTGCTGTGATCGAGGAGACTGAGAAGAGAAGGAAGGAGGAGTGAGAAAGACTGCCAGGTCTATCTTGGCGTCCCTCGTTCCTCATCCAGATATGCTCTGACATGATGTAGAAGACCGCATCATCTTCACCAAGCTGCGACTACCTTTTACATCATGCTCATGGTAGAATCTCCCCTCCCTTTTATTCTTCTTGTTTCTCGCATCATGAGCGAGTAGTTCCTTTTTGCTGGGGTGCGGGGACTAATCCCACTGCCCATGCTTTCATGTCTTTTCATTTAACATTCCAAGGCAATGTATATAACTTTTCATTTCATTGTTAATCGTTAATGTTTGTTGATTGGTTACCGGCTTGCTTTCATCCTATTTTTTCTATGTTGTGATAACTTCTATACGTAGGGTAGAATGTCGATTAATGAGGTTGACTCCCAAACTAGAAATAGAATGGGATTCACTTGAGGTCGTAAGTGTATGATTTGTGAGGGCATGATCCATCTAGCCTACGGTGACACTTCTATGGCCTAAACATCCCTCAGGGAGGGCCACAGCCTTAGTTGGATTTTGTTTCTTCTTTTTTAATTGTCGATGTTTGCTTGTAGATTAATCACCTACTTGCTTGTTGATTAGCACGGTTGACTCCTTGACGGGAACTTCTGATAGGATTCCTTGAGGCCGTAAGTGTGTGATCCATGGGGGGACGAACCATCTAGCCTACGGTGACACTTCTATGTGCCTAACGCCTGTATAGGGGGACCACAACCTTAGTTGGATTTCTATATCTTCAGAGTCGTAAGTGAGTGATCTGGATGGTGACAAGACATCTGATACCTACGGTGACGCTTACGCAAGCCTAATGCCTGTATGGGGGGTTTTACAGCAGCTCCATTTGGATGGTTATATCTTGCCTGGATGTTTGATGATAGGATGTGTTTGCATGTTTGGTGGTGGTGAAACCCGGGACCATCCCAATGATTCCATATCATTAATAAAGATCCAACTTTAATTCTGCTATTTACTTTCTTGCAATTAGTTTAATTAACCTCAAATCAACCAATCATTCTAAATATTAGTCTTACTGGAGCTAGATTCGACTAACGATGATTGTTAAAAACATTGTCTCTTGGGATTCGATCCTCAACTATACTGCGATAAGACTCGTCTGCTTGCGGGTGGTATTATTGCACAAGGTTTTGGTAAAGCTCGGGGATTTCAACATCGAGTGAATTTGTTAGTGAGATAATATTCCATGTCATCTACCTAGTCTCTCACACTCATAAAAATATAAAATAAGCATTTGGCTACATTCCAAATGCAAATCTCATCTCATTCTAAGAGTAGAGACAGTGCATCACACATTACCATTTTAATTTCATATTTAGGTTGAATCCCTCTCAACATGACTCTAAACCATAAATTCTTTTCATTTGCAATATTCTCATCTTTCTTGAAGTCAAAAGCCTTCCTCACTCTAGGGTTTGTGTAATTTCATTATTACTTGACTTCTTATATATTTTCTCATCATCCTTAGTCATCTCCTCAAGTCTCTTAGGTGCTGGTACCTTTAGAGTGATATCATCCTTAGGCTTCTAGGGATTGCCTCTCACATTTTCCCTTTAGGACACGTGAACTCATGAAGGTGTGGCCGACCTCTTAACCCATGGGCCTCGAGCAAACATAGTTGCTACCTACATACCATATGGTCTTGTGCATTCTGGGAACAATCAACTCCTACTCCCATTGGCCTCAACACTTCTTGACCTTAGGATTGACTTAAGGTTCTATTGAGATGTCATAACTTTATTTTATTTCAACCCACATTCTACTTATGGTTTCTCTAACAATATCCAAGCACATTGCACCCTTTAGAATTCTTTCACCCGAATTTCCTTCATCTCTTAAGGCACATTGTTTTCTTTATGTCTTGTCATGGGGATCATGGTGACCTTCCCATCTAGACCTACTCCCCTTATATCAGTCACTCTTGTAGTGACTTTTCCTCATGTCCCTTGGAGAAGTCCTACATGGGTGCAATTAATAGTAACCAATATATGTGTTTTTATGCTTCATGCACTTATTCTCTCAAGTTTTTAAGTGACCTCTATTGTTACATCTAATTTTTGAACCTCTTTAGGAAGGGTCCTATCCCAATACAAGGTAAAACTAATTCTTAGAAATACCAAGAATCACAAAACATAATTGAATCCAAAAATGTTATTAGAACATGTCCCTTAGGTACATTTCCTTTTATTCTATTCATGCATTTTCTACCTAGGATCCATAATACTATACTATGTGAATACCATTAAAGAATTGGATCACCATCAAATGCTTTATTTCTAGTTTGGTTACACATTATTTGAAACTTCACATTTCTCATGCGTAAAACTATATTTATTCATTGAGTCATACATTTTCTAATACAAGGTGTACTACCACCTTTTTTAGGGATGGCCACTTCCTAGAAGTCGGTCTGCATCGGTCTAAGATTCCTTATCATTAGTGGCAAGAATGTGAACTTGTCAGTTTTCTTCATCAACTAAGACTGCCCCTCATGGTGCTGCAGCTACTGGGCTTGGTCCTCAAGGGTCAGGGAGAGGGAAGTCAGCCTAGATATGTCCTTCTTTTCTATAGAGACAACATAATTTATTCTCATAGTGACATATGTTGTAATGGTTCTTTCTATAGGTACAAAAGGAGGGTTTGGGATTCTTGCATTGGGGATTTTCTTTTCGATCATTCATTTTCCTTTTGTGGTTGTGGCTTTTCCCTTTTCCATTATCATTTCCTGAGGTAGAAATGCCTTTTGCAAACCCTAGATATCCTTCAGGTGGATTCTGAACATGCATAACATTTTTCTCCATGTCCCAGGTGAAGTAGGCAGAGAGAATGGTGAGGAAGTCCTTCTAGGCCATTGGTTATGTGATCAGATCTTGAATAGTGACATAATTCTCCCACCAAAGATTTGTTGTTCCCTCAAGTAGGTGAGCCGCAAAGAGAACCTTCATGTTGGGTTGCACCCCCAGAATATGAAAACCATTTTCCACAACACAAATCCAAGATTCCACCTCAAACTTGTCATCATCCCAATTTCTTTCTATGCCCAACTTGATGAAATCAAGGACAATGGCTTCATAACAAGGACAGATGGGTAGGGGTTCATCATTCTCATCTCTAGAAACATTCTTGGGTGCAAAGGCACTAACAGTCTCAGTGAGTTCCTTTTGTTGTCTTAGCCAGAGAGCATCAAGCATATGAACTTGCCCAACTGTAGGTTCAGGACTAGCAGCATGGTTGGGGTCATCCTCACGCTGACTTCCAATATAGGTTTGCACCTAGGATCTAGACTATCATCAGGGTTCAGTAATCTGAGGGGGAAACTTTGGGCTTGAGTCCTTCATCAATGGTGAACTTCTATAGCCTATTTCGTTTCTTGGAAGTCTCATCTTCCATAATCCTCGTTGAAGATCTTCTCTCTTGGTAAGAGGGCCTTCCTTCGAGGATGATAGTGATCTTGGTGCGGGCCATGTTGTCTCACATATGGTAACTTTATTAACCTCATATTCATACTTAGGCTATTAAAGCATCATAAAAATTATGTCCATGACATTTTGTTTATATGCATTTTATTATTTGGCAGAGGATGCCTTAATCCCTAATATCCATAAACCTAGTACTTAGAAAAAGATAAAGAGAGTAGTTACAAGAACCTATGGTTTATTGAGTGGAGGTAGAGAAGTGTTGAAAGTAGATGATAAATGGTAGTGGTATTTTATTTCGAGTGAAATCCTATTACTTTAGCTAGGCTAGATGCAGAGGCCCGAGAGTCCTCATAAGCTGACTAGCAGTGTCGAGGAAAGTATTGCCATCTCATAGATCGTGGTCCTTCCTAGACACCGTTGGCTTTGGAAAACACTCTAATAATTCCCTATGGGTTCTACAAAACTCTTAAAATTTAATAATTATTAAAGGTTAAATGGTAAACTAGTTCTGACACCAAAAGTAAGGACCCCCTTCCTCATTTATCCCCTATTTAGATGAACTAATAGGTCAAGGGCCATTACCATAAATACAAGATTGAGGTTTATCAAATAACCAGAAATAATTAATAAATTTACAGTATATTGAAATAAGTTTGGTACAAGATATAAATTCTCCATCATGGCTGTACAAAATATGGATTTCTAAAGTTTATCATATGAAGTACAACTATTTAACTATATCCTACAGAAGTTACATTACATTTCTTTATTTGATGCCTTCTTCTCTAGGTTTCCGTCTTTCAACATTAATTGTAGGATATCAACATATTCACCTAAAATGTCATGAATCCAAAATGGGGTCAGTATAAAAAGTTACATTGGTATGTGGGGGAAATAAAATATTTGCATCTAACTGTAACCACATATTCTCATCAATTATTGTTACATAAACAAAATTAATATTTTCTTAATAACATCTCCACCCATTTTTACTCAACCTCTGGGATACCCTTTTAGGGTTTGTCCCTGTAGTGTACGTTAGGCCACCTTATCAATCTAAAGTTAGGTTCCACGTTGGTCTTCCCAATCCGGGGCCGAACCAAATATGACATTCCCAATCTGGGGTTGGGTCCTAGTATTCTCAAATATAATCTTCCAAACATGTTGTGTGGTCACTCTCAATATTCTCATACATTCAGAGCTGGTATGAGGGGTTTGAGCAAGTTATAAGCATATAATGTGATATCCATACTTATTTTATAGATTATAGGAAATAAATAAATATGCAAGCATTTATTGGCAATCCATTTTCGATAGTACACAAAAAATATTGACAAACTAGTACAGTTAGTTATAGGCATATCCACATGCCTTTCTTAGGAGTATTTGATGTCCAATCAAACAATAAACAAGTGCAACCAATCAAGCAACTATACTGAAATTAAATTATAATAATACCATGTATTATTATTATTTTTAAAATCCAACATTAAGGACTGACTTGGGTCCAAGTTAGGGTTTTAGGGTCAACTTAGGGTTTCATTATGGTTTTGGCTTTCCAAACCATAGTCATCACTTTTCATGCACTTCTAGTTTACAAATCCTAATCTTATCATTATTTGTACTTTTAATATCAAGGAAACCTTAATTCATCAATTAAAGGGTTATTAATCTCAAACTAGGTCCAAGTTGTCCTTTTTATCCAAAAAGTTCAATCTTTGATTATAAAGATCCATTGAACATATTAATATTATCAAATCTAGAAATTAGGGTTCTAATGCATTAAACACATTAAAGATGGGATCTTTGGGTACTTTTTGAAATAGAGGTAGATCTAGGTTTTGATTATATTTTTATTACATTTATCATGTTTTTTTGGTCATTTTTCATTCATAACATGTCATAATCTGGTTATCCTAGGATTTATTATAATTTTCACAAGTTAAGCATAAGTCAGCCAATCAGAAAAGGCCATGTCATAAAGGTGTGCCTTTACCTTATTTACCATGTGGATAGGCTAAGCCAATAGGCCATAACCACCTTTACATGCGGCCCACTCAAGTGACAACCCAAGTTAGGGAGTACAAACACTCTTTTGCCCCTGTGCCTCTTAGTTTGAGACCTCACACTCCTAAGGTAGGAGGGTACTTCTACCTTACCTCATCTTCTACCTTAGATCCTATGAGTCCCTCTCTTCTGCTTGTTGTGGAGAGGAGTCAAATCTAGTGTTGACTCCTTACTCTGGAGCCATGGCATCAGAATTGAAGTTGTAGGTGCATTCGTCTAGGCCTGCCAAACTACCTTGACCCATTCATGGCGGTAAAGGGTGGCTAAGGCAACACCAGCCATGTTCTGATCGGTGATTAGGAGAAAGCTTAATAGGGAGGTCAATGCAACATTGTTTTAGGGAAATTAGAGGCAGAGAGGGATCCCTCATGAGGTTGGGGTATCATTGCATTCTTCTCCCACCTCAATCGAAGGGTTTTTGAGCCTTATGTAGGCATGGATCTTCACACTCCCTTTATGGAATTCTGACCCTATACGAAAAATGGGGGAAGTCCCATACAAAACCGGAGAAACTAGGTGTGGTTGGATTCAATTTCATCTCCTAAATCTAATGGGAGTAATTTCAGGAGGTCTCGGGTCCCATGGAGAGAGAGAAGGTGAGAAAGGAAATTGTTTAATGTATCCCAAGTTACCTATTTTGGACAGAGGTAGACAATAATATGACTATCATCCGATCCAGATCGGATGGTTCTAATACCATGCAATAATAAAAATGGGGCGGGTGAGATTCTGGTCACATTAAATGTGACAAAATATTTTCATTACTCATCAATCCTTCACTATAGGGAATACTATTAAATGCATAACTCTCTCCAATTTTACCCAATTGCTCTCAAATTTTAAGGGAATGTTTTTGATGATTTATTCTCAGTGTGGAAAATATTTTGTGTCAAAAAGATATTTCTTGATGCCCATTTTCTCTCTCTTAAAAAAAGGATTATAATTCATTTATTTTCAAGTGGATCCCTCTATCTTCAAGATTTTATATATGCTTCTAGGAAGCTCCTTTCTCAATGAAACTTGGAGGGAAACTCGCTAAAATCATTCCCAACCTCTATATTATTTGTGAGATTTATTGGAATAAGTTAAATATCCAAATATTGTTTCTTTTGCAAATTCTTAAATTAATTACTCACACCACATTGGAACTCCGTTCTCTCCCAAATTATAAAGGGAAGTTTCTAGAACTTATATCTAGGTGTGGGAGAGTAGGAGACTAAAATACATAAGTAAAATATAATTTTCTTTGTATCCTAATATCCCTTTTTATCTCATTATTTAAGGCATCAAAATATTTCTTTTTCTTTTAATAAATCCTTTATTTTGATTACCTTTCTTATTAGAAACCAAGTTAAATTGAAATCCAACCATTAGTGGTCATCCATACCACTTTCTTGATAATTCCACATGATTCTCAAAAGTACATTATTTATTATCTATTATCTCTTGCCTTTTTTATATATTGTATTTTCTTCTTCTTCCTTTTCCCTTATATCCATTATTAAATTAAGAAAATTACTAAGAAACCACGAAATTCACAACAAAGAGAAATTTTCTAGGGAAGACCATACTTCCAAAACAAAGCCTAACATATGTCCAATGTGTCCTTTTCACTCAAAGAATATATAGGTTTTAGACCTTTCTCTCTCTTCAATTTTAATAGAGATAAAGAGGGATATCAGAAACTATCCAATATGCCCAATGGTTTGTCGTCCATCTATGAAGAATAAGTCCCTTACTTAATGGGATCTAATAGTCACACCGCCTACAAATTTATCTTTGATATCAAAAACTTCCTGGCCAAATACTCAGGAGTTGCGAATTGCATCTCCATTATGTTGGAGTCTAAACCCAGCATCAGACTCGCTTATATAAGCAGACAAATGAACATGGAGGCAGACAAGCTATCTAGGTTTGAGGCTAAGAATCCTTGTAACATATTGTATTGGTCGACTTGCCCCAAATTCCTCAAGCCACTTTGCAATGAGGAAGGAAGGAATAGGAGACCTAAGTCTGCAATTATTGTGCCTATTTCTAGGGGCCAAGATAAATAAAATAGCCCACAATTTATCTCAAAAAATGTCCTTTTTATTGAAATAATTGCATTTCATTTATATATATTTATGTAATAAACCATGTTATAACAGAGGTGGAGATTGGGGAAAAATATGAGTCAAAGAGGGTAGAAACACATTGAGATCTGTAGCCCTAATCAAAATGACCTAAGGTATGGGACGACCTCATGGACTGTTAGAATGTGATCTGAGGGCTAGCTGGTGGGTCCCCTACCCAGGATGGTAGGTGGTTTGGCAGTGATAACTCGATTTTTGAACTAGGTCATGCTTGTGGGGGAAGTCCGTTAGCCCCCAACTCTAACCCAAAAGAAAATAAAGAGTATTAAAACATGGATTATTTGGTTATTACTGTATACAACTTAGTAAAATCATATCATGGTGTAGGGAGGTCTGATTAAACTAAAGGTTGATAATAGGATGCACTTAATGATTAGAACATATCTAAAAAGGTATAGAGAGGTAAGAGAATCTTTGATACTATTATAAATAAATTGATTCGAGGGTTAACTCAAATTATGGTTTGTAGAAAATAGATAAATAATAACTGATTCAACACATGAATTTTGATCTTAGAGGTATTGATAAGATTATTGATCATGGAAATTACTAGGAATGAGAAGATCAAGGTGATTATGGAGTAATAGAATAATTAGGTCGATGTTCATCACATCCATTCCCTCTTATGATGAATTTTTTTTCCAAAATTCAACATTAACCAAACATTTATTAGTTTCATAGTCTACATCATCATTCTTCGTATCATATTCATTATATCACATAATGATTAGTCTGATAATTGGTAATCCAAGTTCATAATTGCAACGATCAATTTGGTATAGTTAGAATATTAACATCCAAATCCAAATACAAAATAGGCTCTGAGTCACTAATAAGTGGAGTAAGCCCAACACAACATGGCATAACATTTAAAATTTCAAATATATGGTGATTCCAAATCACAAAGGTTTGTTTAGAAATATAAAAGAGTTTCATAATCAAAGAATTATGATTTCCTTGATGATTCAAAGTGGTGGCCCATTGAGGAGGTGGATAGGGTCACTACCCTTCTAGCAAACTTCTTTTTTGTATGATTGAAAATTTTGAATTTGTATAACTTCCCTTCCCCCATGATTACTTCCACAAATTTAGCATTTGAGCCTTTAATATAGACCATTTCCTTGGTTACAATTTCTCTATCCCTGAGTTTTTTTCCATTATAGTCATTTTGGGGTCTTTTCCCTTTCTTAGGATTGTCTATCATATCAAATGTCATTCCTAGATAAGATAGAATTGCGGTCATCAAGAAATGATCGTATCCATCTTGCAATGTGGTAGGTATGGAAGAGGCAACAAGTGTTTGTAGAGTCACATTGAGTCCCTCAACATAATGCTCCAATTTGTCCTCATGAGTCACGTTCTTTCCGAGACACTCCAAGAGGCAAAAATGTTAGCTATATTCAGATGTAGAGGAGTCACCTTGACTAAGGGCTGGTTACCATTCCATTTTCCCTTCAACATAGAGCTATCATAAAAAGGAAAATACACACACCTTATACAATGGAATTATTTGTTGTTAGTGGGTGCAATTTTCCCACCATAGTTTGGCTGCTCCCTTCAAGTATAGGTGAAAATGTCACTTTATTATTTTTAGGGTCCCCAAAACTCTAAAGGTGTTCTCCATGGTAACTATCCATGGATATGCCTTTTTCCAGAACATATTCCTTATCTTCACCAAAGAAAAATTCAACTTAAAAAAATAAGTTTAATGACATGTTTTGAATTACGAATACATATTCATCCAAGAGCTAAGGATGCATTGGGATATTACAAGTTGATCACAACATCAATGGGTACTTTACTATGTGCCTCTCAATCATCACCTCTAAGGCTTTTTTTTGGTTTCGTCGTCATCATCAAGTCCCCTACCTGTTTTTTGTCATTATTCATTATCCAATGTCTTTTCCCTTATCTTACTCAACTTCTTTTTTTTCCATCTCACTTTATTTTTCATCTCATCAGCTCCTTTTCCTTTTTCTTTTTAACTATTTCCTTTTCTTTTTCCTTTAATATTATGTTATCTTTTTATATTCCTTGTTTTTTTTAGCTTTGTCTTTTTGTCTTCCTCTTTTTCTTATCAGCCTTATCCTTCGTAGCCTTCTTGGTTCTAGAAGGTCTTGCTCCTTGATTGTGGGTTTTTGGAGTCATATGTAAGGTACTTTGTAGTATAAGTCCTTTTATCACATAAATTGACTCCAAAGTATATGAGATCATTGCACTATTTACTCCATAATTTTCAAATTTTGATTTCACATTTTGGTTATTTACGATACTACCCTATATTGGGAAATTATAGAGGAAGTAAATATATTTCATAAAAGAGAGAAATGTGAGAAGTTGCCTACTTCAATCTAATGGGTGGTTTCAGGGTATCCTAGAGAAAAATGAGATGTTTAAAGAAGCTTTAGGGTTTCAAAGGAATTTCTTCAGACCATTTTTCAATCAATTAAGTATAGATAGAATGGGGATTGTCATCCACCATAGCGATATGGATACAAGGTGTCTGAGCCTAGACACGTTAGTTTCCACCATTTTAGAGCATTAGGATTTCCTAGTTTCATTTGAGCTTTGAAATTTTAAATAGTGAAAAGGTAGAGGTTGATTGTCTCACTCTAATACTAGATGTCATAGACTCATTCTTACCCAAATCCCAATCCCACTTCCTAGATGGTGTTGAAGGGCATGTCCCTAAAAGGATTGAAAATCACACACATAGAAAATATAAAGATTAAATAAAATTCATGTTTATTTACTGAATGAAAATATAATGTTCACAAAAGGCACAAAAGGCAAACTTGAAAGATACAATATCACTTAAACTTACAACTAACCACCACTTTATACAATTAGCAAATTTCCCTCATGAAGTGGTAATGTAGTTTGTTCATTTCATCAAAGTAATTAATCGAATGCAGAAGAATCATCTTAATACTCCACTAGTTATGCCAAAAATCATAAAATGAAGGCAAATGATCAGTACAAATGCACTTGTACTCTATGTATTAAAAAATGTGGTTTAATATTAAAACTATATGCTTAGAAAGACTTATAAAATAGAATATATAAATTCTACACAAAAATCAACTCATTTGTGTTAGAAATTGTGGAGGTGGCAAGCATAGTGGAAACAACAAAAAATTTCTCCATGTATCCTGTAAGAAGATCTCATCAACAACAATTTTTTTAGAAGGAGGGTGTGCGGGGTATACCTTTGTTATGGAGCATGTCCAGTAAAATCCTCCTTATGCAGTGGTGTGCGGTGTTCCTCACGTGCATGGACAATCATGTTTGTCTCCCACGAATATAGTTTCTCAGTGCCTACATCTCTACATAGTCCACATGGATTTACTTGAACTGCTCATCGTAATGCCTAAGCTAGTGAGAAGGAGAAGTCTTCACTTGATGATGTGCTAGCACCACGTTCACTCTACTTCTCTCTCTCTCTCTATCTATCTCTCTCTCTCTCTCTCTGGGATGACAATGACTAGATTTCATGTAAAAGAGTGTGTGTGTAAAATTCAGTCTGCATGCCCATATAAATAGGAGAGGGAAGGTAGCAGAGTTTCCAAAAAACCCTAGGAAACAAAAGGTTGCAGTTGCATTTAAAACGGTCCACTCATGGACTATCAAAAAGACTTTAGAATATTATAGAATGAGTTCATTAACCAATTAATCATATTAATTAATTAACTAATTTACCATCATCCGAGGCTAGTCGTTTCTTGGGATTACTTAGTTGACTTAACAATTTAAATCCAACTAATTGGCTTTAATATTTTAACCAATTAACTTAGATTATATTCGAATATTATTCTAGTAGATTACCTAAATGCATTAGTAATCAATTTGACTCAGATAATTTCCAATCATGTATGCAATTATACTCCTATTCCAATACATCCTATGTGTGACATCCTGTAGGCTCCAAACTACGTTGGTAGTGATTTATAATCAAATTAGGACTTCACAAGAAGTGATTGGTATCTAGCAGGAATTCATTGCTGCCCAAGTAATTGGAGAAGTTGCAGAAAAACTTAACCTAGTATGGTAACCGGGTTACAATGATTGTGTAATCCTTTATCTCTAATAGCTAGATTGAATCTAAGGCATGGAAACATCACCCTTTTTAATGTTCAATCTTTGTTCCTTTATCTAGAGTATACTGTTGAGATACACATCATCTAAACATCATATATTGACTCACACGAGCATGGTACTGCATTTCATAGTCTCAATCATCAAGTTGCCAAGACATCACTCCAATTGGGGGGGGGACAAATTCCATCTATGTCAGTCACAATAATACACGTGTCACAATGCACCTAAGCACTATCAATATAGCAACCCTTTTCAAGGTCACATTGGGTAGTGTTAAACCACATTGGACAACATGCAATGATTTAAGTGACTATAGGTCTAAGGACAACAATCACCATTGTCACACTTAAGATGTGATTCTGACCACCATTATTGGATTCCATATATCACACTCAAGGTAGGTTTGACAAGTACACTTGCTCAAAACAAGTACCTATGTGTTTGATTCAATATCCAGTATCATGACTAATGAGACATAGTCATCAATCAACACACATACTAGTCTTGATGTATTACTGTTATTCTAATATTGACAATAATATCCAAGTAGGGACTAAGAGAAGAATGAATATTCTTAACATACACATGATCTCATGTTTACATCCTCAACCTGAACTCACATGTCATTGAGTCATACATTCTTTAGATATTATTATATTTATTCATTATCTCATATTGAAACAAGCATAATAACTAGAATTTCCTTTATTAATAATCAAATTAGTTACAAGATGTTCCATTAAAATCATCATATGATTGGCTCTCCAGACATATCACCAACAATCTCCCACTTGTGCTATAGCTAATCACTCATGAATCCAATTCCAAGTGATTTAACTTGACCATCATCCTTCTACTGTGAAAGTTCTTTCATCATATGATGAACAACATTGCTTTGAGTTGGTACTATGCAAATCTTGACATCTCCTCATTGTACAATCATTTGTATGAGATGGTAGCATCATTGTCTGTGCTTGGAATGTTGATGCGATCTGGGTTCCTAAGTTTGTGCAATAGCTCAATTGTTGTCAAAATATATCTCTACCATATCATACATGGATGGAACTACTCCTAGTTATCCAATGAACTTCTTGATCCATACAACTTCGTTTGCTACATTCGAGGAAGCAATGTGCTCAACTTTTGTTGTAGAATCAGGCATTGTCTCTTATTTGGAACTTTTCCATCTTACAGCTCCATCGTTGAGGAAAAACACAAATCCTAATTGCAATTGATCATCATCCTTGTCAGTGTGAAAGGTCGCGTCAATGTAACCATTTACCACCAACTGCCCCACACCACCATAAATAAGAAATTGATCCTTCGTTCTTCTCAAGTACTTAAGGATGTTCTTTATGACAGTCTAGTAACCTTCATAGGTATCTAATTGGTACCTACTCATCATGCTCAAAGCATACATAATGTTGGGACGTGTACATAACATTACATACGTGATAGATCCAATTGTAGATAAATATGTAATCTTACACATGTGTGCACCCTCTTCAGAAGAGTTGGGAAACTAATCCCTAGAGAGAATTATTTCATGTGACATGGGTAAGTTTCCTCTCTTAGACTCTTGCATGTTGAACCTTTTTATCACTTTTTCCATGTATATACTTTGACTTAGACCAAGAAGCCATCTAGATTTATATCTATAGATATTGATTACTAGAATATAGGATGCTTGTCTTAAGTCCTTCATAAAGAAGGTGTTTCCCAACCATTTTTTACCAACTATAGAGTAGGACCAAACGGGATCACCCTCTACCATGTTGCACTTAAACAATGCCTTGGAGACATCATATGTCTCTTGTCTTGCCTAATATGGATACATGCTATAAAGATGTGTGACTATATCTATAACTATCACGTTCTCATGTTGCTTCTAGAAATCATGGTTCATGGAGCACCACATGAGGCATTGGATGTCTATTGTGTCATCATCACACTTATGACAAGCATCTATTTTTTCCCTAGGTACATTCTATAAGACCCCTACCTAGATTATTGCTTGATCTTGCTTTCTTAGCTTAATAAGATGATTGAACCATAATCTAATCATGTGATGCACATTAATAACATGTGACACAATTATGTTTTCAGTTTGGTCCAATTTGGTTGATGTTTGAGCTAGCTATGCTTTATGTGTGTTTGTTTTGGACCATGTTGTGATTTACCCATGTTGAGGGTTTATCTTGCAATTTGTCACATTTTGGATGTAACTTTTGTGCCTTAGCATCATGAGAGAGAGAATGATGCATATGGGTGACTTGTTTCCATGCTTGATGAGGTGGCATCATGTGTGTTGATGCTAGTGTTTGCATGGTTTGCATGGATGCATGAATTAGTAGTGTCGACCATGTTGATGATCATTTTTGAGTAGATGTTGAAGGTTGTATGTGATTCTAGTGTTTTTTCATAGAGTCCTATGTGTTGTCCCTGTACTCTCAGGTCCTTGGGAGTTTTTGTAGATGTTGTACATCAAAATGAGGTTTTTGGCAGTATGCCATGGTTATACATGCATGGCTTCTATATATGTGAACATGTTATATTTTATAATTGATTTGTGGAAGACTGGCCACTATGCAGTGATCTATATACCTTTTTGGTATGATATGTGATACATGTGGAATAGTTTATGGACCTTGATGTTTATGTTTCTTCTTGAGATGGTTATATCAAATCATTTTTAATTTATTGTATTTTTTGGTAATGTGGTTGTTAGTTGATAGTTCCGTGATTTGTTTTGAGTAATCTTGTTCGTGTGGCATCGAGATGTCACATGAAAGGTTGGTATCAGAGGTTTAGTTTGCTGTGTCTACAAGGACATAGGACTAGGGTTTGTGTTCGTTCTTACATTATCTGACATATCTGATTGCATCTTATGCCTATGTAGAAGAAGATATGTTTGGAGAACACAAATAACATGCTGAAAGTAGTGTTGTTGCACCAGTAGGTAGTTCTAGGAGGTAGGTAAGAGTAGATGGACTGTCTGAAGTGCCTCAGTTTGACCCAGGAACTGTGGCCAATCCCGCTTTCCAGTCCATATTTGGACAGTTCATGGCCCCTATGATGCTTATGGTGGATACAATGCCCATACCTCAAGCAAGGGCAGTTGTCCCTAATGTAGAATCCCAAGGTTCTAAGAAGACCTTCGAGAGGTTAAGTCATGTGGGGGAGATATAGTACACTAGTACGGTGGACCAACTGACATAGAAATGCGGCTGATAGAGTTGGAGAAGGCCATTAAGATCCTCAACATCACGCAAGAGGTTAAGGTGAAGTGCATAGTGCACATGTTGAAGGGCAGTGTTAGCCATTGGTCGGCCATCGAGGAGGAGGAGAGACCCATATTGGTGATCAGTTGGGAGGAGTTTTAGAGGAAGTTTGTGATTTTATGCTTCTTAGAGACATATCTATATGAGAAGATCTCATAGTTTCAGAAGATCTAGAATGGATCTATGAAAATCAATGAGTATGAGGCTAACTGCATGGAATTTTTGAGGTTTTATCCTCACATGGATGCAACGGATAAGGAGAGGATTTGACGTTATGATAAGGGCTTGATGTTATAGTTGATGATGATTGTATTAGCTTTGAAGAATAGAGAACGTTTACTATGTTTGTGGAGTCTGTGAGGCGGATTGAGTGGTTGGTGATAGAGAAGCGTGGAGCTAATGCCAAGTAGAGACCATCATAGTTGTAGAGACAATCTTCTCAAGGATTCAAGATGCCTAGGTTTTTTGCACCTCAGTCACAATGGAGGTCAGTGGTTCAGTCACATTGGTCTCTAAGCAAGGGAGGGGTCGTAGTTTTCCACTAACATGAGCTCATAGTGGGACATCAGTATCAGTGATAGGGCCATATAGGTCGCAGTTTGACATAAGGAGTTGTTATAGGTGTGGACAATATGGACATCAGAGTTTGTTTTGTCAAATGAAGGATGAGGAGGTGACACAATAACTGAGACAAAGTCAGCAAGCATCACAACAACTATAGTTCAACAATGGCTGTGATAGAGGGCATTGCTATGCATCATAGGCTGGTTTGTTTGGGCTGGCTAGCAGAGGAAAGGGGCAAAAATATGCAACGACTCAATTCTATACTATGAGTTTGTGTAAAGAGTGGGACCTGATAGATGCCGACTCAGTGGTACAAACATGAGCCATGAAATATTTAAGCAACGTAAAACATAACTATTTACAAAGTTACAATTTTATTTCCATGTACATAAGTTCTAACCCTAAGGGTGGTATGAAAAGATGAAAAGGTTACCACTATATACACATATGCACATATGCAGAGGGAAACAAGGATATCTCAAGTTTTCCTTATGTTCACTATTGAGTTCACGATCATCTTGAGTCTCTGCCCTATAAAGTACCTACACCTGGGTGGAGGAGAAAACAAAAAAAGGAAAATATGGTATGAATCAACAAAAGTTGAGTATGTACATTAGAATAGTAACTAGGCCATTAATTATTTCATAAGTAAAGTAAGATGTTCCCATCAAAAAGGGGTGCCATTAAATCTAGGTAATTTTCAATGAGAAGTACCAAGAGAAGGAATTTACAAAAGAATGAGGCAATATAATTAAATAATTAAAATCACAACTCTTGCCATTATCAATCATCCAATCACAAAAATATTTGCATGCTGATATATTTGACTAAAGTAACTATTGTAGGGTCATGACACCACTGAGTCATTGAACTAAGTAAAATGGGTGGAAGTAGAGCACCCTAGGTGGAAGTAGCACGCTTCTATATATATATCAAGGTGGAAGTAGCACACCCTGGGCAAAAGTAGCTCGCCCTAATGGTTACGCATCATCATCTACAATAGTTAAACTAGTCAAATTATCTAACATGCATAAATAGAGTGGAAAGATACACCTTTCACAAACATATGTGGCATGATTTACGCACAATAGAAGGTGGGGTCATTGACCCAATTCATCATTATAATAGAAATTTTAGAACAATAACAACAAGTCCAATGGAGAGTATATGATTTGTCCAACCAAATGGAATAAGAGAAAGTATTTCAAAAGCTACCTAATTATGGAAACATTTAGTCGTATAATGCCCAGTTATAAATAGGGAGGAGTACATACCTCATCTTCATGACTAAAGTTAAACTTAACAGATACTTGGTCCCCACAATTGAGTATATATCCTAGAAACCCATTACATAATGTATTCAAAACCAAAGTAATTTGTGTATAGATTCCTATTTTGTATTTCCATATTATTCTTATCCTAGTCCAAATCACCTAATTTCATATTTAGGTTGTCAATCTTATTAGGTGGATATATGATCAGATATCTACTTTTGTTCTAATATACATCTTTAGCCACATTTGCTTAAGTATGTCTAGTTCCATATATGTGTGGGTAATTATATTCATTCCTAAATATTATGATCTCATTATCTATTGGGGTTGTATTTATAAGAGTGACATAAATCATAATTACTAAAATTACCCATTAACTTCATTAATCATGATCCATGCATCTAACATGTGCTACTATATTATAAGTATTTGTATATGACCCTATAATTTGACTTATCATAACGACTACATATTATACCAATATTGATTAGATTTTTTTACAATATACTATGTCATTCATGTAGGGTTTTTTGAATTTAGATGTCACAATATACCCAACTCCATTTACCTATTTTCAACATATGTAGTAGTATCTTAACGTAGGTTTTATTGGTTAAATAATCTAGTTGGCTTCTATACTTGGATTTAACACTTATATTAGTCTTAACTCAACCTAATCTACTGTGTACTATAATAACATTACAAATTTATCTGCAAAGTTTCAGACTTCTTATTTACTATATTACATTATGTGCACTACACTTATCATATTAACTTGTATACAAATGAATTGACTAATTCCTATAGACATGTCTAGGTTTTAGGGTTGCCAAGATACCCTACCAAAATACATGTTAAAATATAACGCTCCCTTCTTGTATTTCTAGAATTAGATATCATAAGAGAAGGATTACATACATGTAGATCTTGTTGGACTGAGGTCTATTTGGCACTGATCATATTTGATCATCTCTAGGTTGGATTTTGAGGGATGAAGATGGTATGAGGCTGAGTTTGTGGTTCTATCCAAATGTAGTCTTGAATTTGTGATGGTATTCCTCCTAAAAAAGGTAGTAGCAGTCAAGCAGACTTCACTTGTAGATTACTACTGCTTCTGGAATTGAAGAAGGTTGCAACAGTGAGGGGGTTGGTCTTGGTTAATGTTGAGAAGTACAGGTGGAGGTGGCCAGTGGTCTTGGTGTGGGGGCATCAGGTGGTGCCCTACAGGTGCCACCATAGGTGGATGTGATCTATTTCTGTCTGGGTGGAGCATCATTGGTGACTTCTTCACTAGGTGTTGTCTCTGGCGTTGGTTTAGGGTAGGCACACGAAAACAACTAGAGGAGGAAGTATAAGGTCTGGGAGATATGTATTCCCTTGATGATGTTGACTTCCATCTTCTTCATGATACTGAAGATGGTGAGGATGTCAGACCTTAAGGGTTGTAGGTTCAGGCTATTGCAAATGTTGGAGTAGGTTGTGTGACTGGTGTTGTGGTGGAGATGCTCAACGATGGAAGCCCAGACAAGTGATGTTGGGGTGGTTGCACTCTTGATGATGAAGTTGTAGATCTTGGCTCACAATGTCATCTCATGTAGAGGCAACACTAGATCACCGTGAAGGTATGTGGAAGCAACTATGAGGATGGAATGGTTGCTTTAATGTAGAAGGATGATGTTCGTGGCCAGTGACATCCACAAATCTTCATGGTTACAGCCAACACTGTGGATGGGTCATTGGGTGTTGACTGATGAAAATGGTGACCATATCTAGAGTTGAGAGGAGGCATCAGATTGATGAGAAGAGGAAAGGAGTAGGACATAGAGGTGAATTAGGAGATTTCCACTGAAGATAGGCAGCACTACAAATCTGTAGTGCGAGGAAGTGGGGGAAGGAAGCCTGATGTAGAGGGTGGATGTTGGCCGTTGTAGTTCCAGGCATTGGTTATCCCTCTCTTTGTATCCCACTCTCTGATTTGATCTCAGTGCAAATGCAAGGAAGGACAATTTTATCAAATACGGGTTATAGAACCTACAAGAAAGGATGGAGGAGAAGAAGAGAGGAGTAGGTGATTTTTGGTTGTATTTTGGCTAGCATGCGTCAATGTCCATGGAAGCATGCCGGCAATCTGCTTGTTGGCTAGTCATACTCAACACTAGTGGCACCAGGGAGATGAAGAGGATGAATCTACAACTTATAGAAGGGAGGTAAGGGTTGAGGAAGGGGAGAGGAAAGGGGGAAGAAGTGAGGGGGAAGAGGAGATGTTATGGGGGAAATGGCCATAGGTTAAGGCCACATCCACCGTCTTTAGAAGGAGGAGACATATTCATCATCTAGAGGAAGGAGGCTTACAAGAAATTAACTAATGAGAATTACATTGATATACATTTTATCAATTATATCAATTAATGTCTCTCTTTTCTCCTTAATTAATTTGAGGAGCAATTAAGCTCCAATTGACATGAAATATAGGAATATACTAATTTAAGTGTGAGGGGTTCAATTTGAAGTTAAATATTAATTTTTAAAAAGCTTGGTATTTTATTTTATTACTTGGAAGTCAAGTACTCAAGTAATGAATATAATGTATTTCTTGATTAATCAGATCCATTATTTTACATATAATCTTATATAAAAGGTGATATCTTTGAATATTGTATTTCTTAGCTCCAATAACTCTTAATTAAACTTATTTATGGGAAAATCTACTTGATTCTAACTTAATTATAAATGGGATGAAATGTTGAGATAAGTATCTAGATTTTGGGTATGTTATAGTTAACCCGAGGGAGTAGTCAACCCACAGGTTGTGACCATTCTGATTTGTTTGCTTCCTATTTTATATCTGTTTTGTTTGACCTAGGCGCGACACACTTTTTTATCACTAGAGAAGTGATAGCTAGGTGTTCTTTGCCTGTTATTTGTAGATGTGATAGTCTTCTTCTGGAAACCCCTTTGGTTGGTTCCACTGAGTTGTGGGAGGTGTGTCCATCTTGCGTTCTTTCTTTCTCCTGATGCAACATTCAAGTGGACTTTATACCACTTGACATGCATGAATTTGATGTGATCCATGGGATGGATACTTTGGAGAAGAAGCGGGTGGTCTTGGACTATAGTTACAAGGTGCAGACTTAATTCATGGTGATGGTTTGTGGGTTGTCCAAGGAGATAGGAATATTCTTGTGACATTCTTGGTGTCAGAGATGACAACAGAGAGGCTGATGAGGCAGGATTGTGAGGCTTTTCTGGCCCATGTGGTGGATACTAAGGTAAGGAGCCCTTTTATTCAGGAGGTACCTATTGTTCGTGAGTTTGAGGATGTGTTTCCTGATGAGTTTCTTAGTGTTCTCCCACCTTGAGAGATTTGATTTTGAGATCAATCTGGTTCTTGGTACACATTTGATAGAATAGACACCATATAGGATGGCACCAGTGCATAAGTTGAAGAAGAAATTGTAGGAGTTGTTAGAGAAAGGCTTTATCAGATCGGGCGCATCTACTTGGGATAATCACATGTTTTTTGTGAAGAAGAAGGATGGATCTATGAGGTTGTGCATCGACTATTGATAGTTGAATAACGTGACAATCAAGAACAGGTACCCTTTGTTGCATATAGATGATTTGTTTGATCAGTTACGAGGTGCCATGGAGTTCTCAAAGATAGATATGAGGTCAAGATATCATCATTTGCGTATCAATATGGGTGACAAACCCAAGTTATCTTTTAGGACTTGGTATGGTCACTATGAGTTTGTGGCTATGCCGTTTGGGCTAACCAATGCACCAAACAACATTTATGGATCTAATGAACAGGGTATTCTGGCCTAATCTTAATTAGCTCATAGTTGTGTTCGTTGATAATATCCTGATTTATTGCAGAGACATCTGGTAGCATGAGCAACACTTATGACATGCTTTGACATTGTTGAGACAACATAAATTGTACACCAAGTTTAGCAAGTGTGAGTTTTGGCTGAAGGAGGTGTCTTTCCTTGGGCATGTGATATCTGTTGAAGGTGTTCATTTAGATCCTAAGATGGTTCAATTTGTGTTAGAGTGGAAGCAATCTAAGACACCGATGAAGGTTCGTAGTTTCCTAGGCCTAGTAGGTTACTACCGAAGGTTTATCAAGAACTTTAGTGCCATAGAACTACCCCTAACGAAGCTGATGTTGAACAGTGTGCCTTTTGTCTGAGATGACAAGTGTCAGTATTCTTTCCATCTTTTGAAGGAGAAGTTGACCAGTGCAATAATGTTGGTGTTTCTTGAGCAAATGTTACATCATCGTTTGTGATGTGTCGAAGAATTGTTTTGGGTTGCATGCTAATGCTAGATAAGAACATGATTGCTTTACTTCACGATAGCTTAAGAAACATGAGGAGATCTACTCGATGCATAATCTAGAGCTTGATGCTACATTCCATGCCTTGAATATTTGGAGATGCTACCTTTATGGAGAGAAGTGTCAGATCTTCATCAACCACAAGAACCTTCAGTACATCTTTTCAAAGTAGGAGTTGAACATGCGATAGTAATACTAGATGGAGTTGATCAAAGATTATGATTTCACCATAGACTACCATCCCAAGAAGTTGAACATGGTGGTGGATGATTTGAGCAGGAAGTCTTCTTTGTCATCATCTACTGATAAGATGCAAATATGTTCCTTGTTATGCCATAAGTGAGACATGTTGGTGTCTCTTCACCACATGAATGTGGAGTTGGAGGTCTCCGTGTTGGCAGGCTTATTGGATCAGTTACAAGTGAAACCTACAATGAGATAGTAGATCAAAGATGTGTCATAGGGTGATACTGTGATATAGAAGATCCGAGAAGAGTTTGGCAGTGAGAGGCATGATATCTTTCATGAGTTAGAATATGGGACAATGTGTTACCATAGTAGAGTGGTGGTTCTTGATGTTGATAACCTCAGGAAGTTAATTTTGGAAGAGGATCACTCTTCAATATACACTATGCATTCAGGAAGTACCAAGGTGTACCATAATTTGAAGGATTTGTATTGGTTGCCTAGTTTGAATCATGACGTGACTGAGTATGTGGCAAGGTGTCTTGTGTGCCTATAGGTCTAAGTAGAGCATCAGAAACTGATAGGGTCGTTGCTAGAATTTCCTATACCACTGTGGAAATGGGATCATGTCACTAAGGACTTTGTAGTTGGTCTCCAAAGACAGCCAAAGGTTAGGATTCCATTTGGCTGATCATTGGCATGTTGACCAAGTCAGTGAATTTCCTTCCGATGAAGACAACATATACAATAGAGAAGCTTTCTCAGATATATGTTGATGAGATAGTTCATTTGCATGGTATCCCAACTACCATCGTATCTGAAAGAGGTCCTTAGTTTTTCTTGTTAGTTTTGTGAGCATCTGCACACATCAATGGGTACACAATTGTGGTTCAACATGTCACTTCACCTGCGGACATAGGGTCAATCTAAGAGGACTATTTAGGTATTGGAGGATCTGTTGAGAGCATGTGTCTTGCAGTTGTTGGGCAGTTGGGATGTACATCTAAGTTTGATAGAGTTTTCTTACAACAATAGTTGTCAGAATAGTATCTACATGGCATTGTATGAGGCTTTGTATGGGAGAAATTGTAGGTATCCTATGTGTTGGTATGAGATGGGCGAGTATCATCTTTTGGGTCCTGAACTTGTATAGCATACGACAGAGAAGATTAAGATGATATATCAGCAATTAAAGGCAACCCAGGATAGACAGGAATCTTATGCTGAGAATCACCATAGGCATTGGAGTTCCAAGTGGGAGACAATGAGTATCTCAAGGTCTCTCCTTGGGAAGGTGTGTTGAGGTTTGGGAAGATGGGTAAGTTGGCCCCCAAGTTTATGGGACCTTACCCTATGGTGGCACGTGATGGGAAGGTAGCATATAAGTTGGAGTTACCACCTAAGTTGCACAGGTTGCATCCGATATTTCATGTTTCTATGTTAAGAAAGTGTCACCCTGACACAAAGCTAGTGTTCCAGCCCGTGTAGGTTGAGCCAGATGAGGATGCGTCGTATGTGGAGGGTCCCATGTTGATCTTGGACAAGAGGATGAAGAAGTTGAAGAAGAAGAATATAGTGTTGGTTAAGGTTTTTTGGGATCATTGTGGCATGGAGGAAGCCATGTGGGATCTTGAGGATGAGATACATAGGAAGTACCCGTCTCTTTTCGTGTAGGATTTTGGGGACGAAATCCTTGTTAGGGGTTTATGGTTGTAAGACCCCTAACCTAAATTAGTGCTTGATCTTTCTTGTTTTGCTTAATAAGATGCTTAAACCTTAATCTAATCATGCAATTCACCTTAATAACATGTAACACATTTATGTTTTTAGTTTGGTATAGTTTGGTTGATGTTTGAGCTAGCTATGCTTTATGTGTGTTTGTTTTGGACCAAGTTGCGATTTACCCATGTCGATGGTTTATTTTGCAATTTATCACATGTTGGATGTACTTTTTGTGCCTTAGCATCATGAGAGAGAGAATGATGTATAGGGACGCCTTGTAAGACAATTGTTGATGAGGGCATCATATGTGTTGATGATATGGTTTGCGTGGATGCATGAGTTGATGGTGGTGTCAACCACGTTGATGATCCTTTTTGAGTAGTTGTTGAAGGTTGGATATTCTTCTAGTGTTTTTTAGTATGTTTTGTCCCTATATTCTCAGGTCCTTGGGAGTGTTTTTTAGATGGTCTACATCTACACGAGGTTTTTGGAAGTATGCCTTGATTGTACAGGTATGGCTTGTATATATGTGAACATGTTATCTTTTATAATAGGTTTGTGGTAGGATGGCCATTGTATAGTGATGTATATACCTTTTTGGTATGATATGTGATAAAGGTGGCATAGTTTGTGGACCTTGATGTTTATGTTTCCACTTGAGATGGTTATATCAAATCGGTTTTAATTTACTTTTTTTCTGTAATGTAGTCGTTAGTTGATAATTCTATGAATTGTTTTGAGTAATCTCATTCATGTGGCATCGGGTTGTCACACATTTGGTCCTTGTTCCTCTGGTACTAACGTGTCGAGGACATAGAGCTTACGCTCATCAGTGAGAACAATTCTCAAAGTCATGATCCAGTAGTGGAAGTTATTCCCATTAATTTTTCCTTCCCAAGGACCGATCACAATAAAAAATCATTGTTGTTGTTGTTTTCCATTTGACCTACAAGATAATATGTGCATGAGTCAATAAGAGATTTGATTTTACTTGAAAATATTTGATGATATTAATTAATACTTTAATTACTTACCACTCCCACTATTTTATTAAAAGTAATATCCATCGCTATTAATTTGCAAATATTGAAGCATATAATCTTCTAGTGCATCAAGATCCATATTTTATCAAATCATGAGTTAGATTTGGTTGATCACCCACAACCTGATTCTTTACATATACAACATTTGTCAATTGCATAATATGCAACTCTTGATAGATGGTATGTACATCATTGTCAGATTTCATCTCTATACTTCTAGTCACTTAATCCTATTAAGGTCACCTAGTTAAGCCTGAAGAAAAAGCCAACACAATAAAATATGAACCCTTCTTTGGCAGACCCACATATCTATTCTCACACTTCTATGAGATAGAAAGCACACCATGCTTTGGCGTGCCCACACATAGATGATCAAATTTTACATGTGTGCTTCTTTTGGAAAGCATCTGAGACTTAATATTTTATTTGAGGGTTTTTATCTGTAAACATATACATATCCAAACACTACATACTTATAATATGTATCGTATACACATTATATCCACAATCACAATCCACAAACATGCAATCCAAAAACATATAGGCATTGATTATGGACATACTTCTGCAATCCTTTGGAGCCACAAAGGATCATTGTCCACCTATGGTCTTTTGCATCTTATGCAACATCAACCTATGAATTTCCATAGGAACCTGCATTTGATCAGCATCATGGGGAATAACTTCACGGACGTTCCTTAGGGTTGGATATTCAAGTTGCCTTCCTATGAACGCTCCTTAGAGTTGGATATTCAAGGCACCTCTCCATGGAAGCTCCTTGGAGTTGGATCTTCAAGTAGCCTCTTCATGGAAAGTCTTTCAATATTAAATCTATTCCTATCTAATATTACATGATATATAAAAGGGAGAACCTCAAGTTAGATTTGTGTGGATTTTAGTGGGAACATTATTCCTTACACTTTGAAATAAAAGATGATGCTCGACATACAACCTGAGTACTTATACAAAAAAAATCCATGCACGACCATTCACATCCATCCATCCATCCATAACATTCACATCCATGCATAAGATGGGTCCTAGGCCATAAGCATGCACACATTCACCACATAGAACATATTTCAAGCGCAACATGTATGATTTAGTAGGTCTATCTATCTCACACACACACACACACACACACATATATATATATATATATATCCTTTTAAATGTAGGACTTTCCCCATTAAACATTTTTGACTTCATGTAGATTAGGTGGGGTACACAGGGGAAGCACCCCTAAAATGTCTGTGCATTTTTTTTGGTGAACCCAGTGTTTTACTCTTTTTATTCCTTAAAACAATATGTACATAGGAAAGAAGAAAGAAACAAAAGAAAGGTTGTACATACCACAACTATCTGTATAAGGGTTCAAAATCAACAACAACCTGACTCCAAATATACATAATCTTCCTCCTATTGCCAAGGAAGATCATATTGTTTCTTTCTATCCACAAATTGTATAAAAGAGTATAGAGAATAATCTTGATGTTTCCATGAGAGTTCAACATATCACCCAGAAAATAAGGTCCGCATGAGCAGATCTGTTGGCATAGATTCCATAGAAGACTAGAAACTCTGCATTTGAACATAATATGATCCGTAGTTTTAGTGTCCAGACAGCAAAGAGAACATCTCAAAGAAAGAGAGAACTTGAACTTCTAAAGAACATCTTCATGATAAGTCTATTATGGAATACCTTTCAAAGAAACATATAAATTCTTCTAGGCAAAGAAACATCCCATATCCATCTTCCCCAAGGGGGCTCATTAACACATACCCTAATCAAGTTCCAAATCTCCTTACAAGTAATACTTCTCTTTCCATTAAATAAAATGGTATCCTTCATTAACTTATTTGGAACAAGAATCAAATTTAAAAACTTATTGATAGAATCAACACCTCGTCTTTTAGGGAAGGCCTAAGATCCATTCACAATATAGACATTGTCTTTGCAACCAGTCCCAAAACCAAGCATGTATATCATATGTCCATCCAAATTGTCAAGCGGAGTGGTATTACGAGAACACCACATACCAGACCAAAGAAGAAAGTTTTCACCATCTCCCACCTTCAAAACTAAAATGTTATGAAGGAACTACCTCTTCACGAGAAATCTATTCAACAACCAGGAGTTATTGTTCTTTGAGGAGATTGACCAGATAGAAACATCCTTGATATACCTCTCATGGATCCACTTAACCCAAAGAGACTTTTTATTACTAGCAAAGTCTGAAAGGTTCTTGACCAGACTTGCTTCAACTCGGTCAGAAATATACTTGATACCCAAACCAACTTCAATTTAGGAGTCCAACCTTCTCTTGATTTTGTCCGTATGGAGTTAATTTCTGCAGAATTTTACTTTCATGCACTAGAAAAAATTGAATTTTCCCATAGTAGACCCCATCTGACATGTCAAAAAAATAGATCTACAACACATGTAAAATTAGGTTAGATATGCACATTAATAGTTTTAAGTTCACGTTGTATGTAACCACAAAAATAGTATTTAGAAATCTAATCATATAGAAATAAATCCAAATACATTGTAGACTGATGTGGCTCTGATACCACTGTTAGGTTTTGTGGAGGCGGCAAGCACAATAGAAACAATAAAAAAATTCAACGTATCCTACAAGCAGATCTTGTCGACAATGATTTATTTGGAAGGAGGGTGCATGACTATATCCTTATCATGGAGCAGGTACATTGACATCCTCCTCTCATGGTGGTTTGTGGTGATGTACATGGACAGTCCTCATTGATGTCCTATGAATGTACATAGTCCATGTGGATGGACTCAAACTAAGATAACTTTATGGTTACTCTCATTCTCTCTCTCTCAAGAATGATGTCAGCTAGGTTCATGTACAAGAGTGTGTGTGTAACTGATCATCATGCCCTCATAAATAGGAGAGGAAATGAAGCAAGGTTTTCAAAAAACCCTAGGAAACAAAAGGTTGTAGGTGTATTTCAAACAAACCACCCATGGACTATCAAAAAGACAATTAGAATATTCAAAAAATATTTAATTAATCAAATTAAATTATATTAATAGATTAACTAATTTTTTTGTCATTCAAATCTAGTTAGTTACTCGCGATTAGCCGATAAACCTACCAATTTAAATCCAATTAATTTGCTTAAACATTTTAACCAATTAACTTAGATTATATTCCAATATTATTTAGTATATTATCTAAACATTTTAGTAATCAATTTGACTAAGATCATTTGCAATCATGTCTAAAATTATACTCTCATTCCAATACATCTTATGTGTGTGACCCTATAGGCTCCAAACTACATTGGCAGTGATAGTCATAATCAAATTGTGAGTTCACAAACAATGATTGGTATCTAGTAAGACTTAATTACTACCCAAGCACTTGGATAAGTTAGAGAACAACTTAACCTAGTATTATGACCAATGTTACAATGATTGTATAAACCCTTTGTCTCTAATATCAAGATTGAATCCAAGGCATGGAAACGTCATCCTCATAATGTTCAATCTTCATTTCTTGATCTAGAGTAGACTATTGAGATACACATGAGCTCAATAACATAAGTTTATTCACATGAGCATGACCATGTGTTTCATAGTCTCACCCATCAAGTGGCTAGGAAATCACTCCAATGAGAGGGAAAAATTCCATCTACATCACTCACAATAATACACATGTGTCACAATGCACCTAAGAACTACCTAAGTAGCACCCCTTTTCAAGGTCGCATTGAGTAGTGTTAAAGCACATTGAACAACATGTAATGATTGTAGTGACTTCGGGTCTAAGGACTACAATAACCATTGTCACACTTGAGATGTGATTTTAACCACCAATGTTGGATTCTGCGTATCACACTCAAGGTGGGTATGCCCAGTACACTTGTTCATAACAAGTACATGTTTTTTTGGTTTGATATACAATATCATGACAAATGAGGCGTAGTCATGAATCAACACACATATTAGTCTTAATATATTGTTTTTATCCTAATATCCATAATAAAATCTAACTAGGGACTAAGACTAATGATTACTCTTAACATACACATGAGCTCATGTTCTTCTCCTCAACCTTAAATCACATGTCATTGAGTCATACATTCTTAGGGCATTATTATATTTATTCATTATCCCATATTGAAACAAGCATAATAACTGCAATTGACTTTATTGATAATCAAATTAGTTTCAAGATGTGCCATTACAATCATCATATGATTGACTCTCATGCATATTACCAACAATTTGAAACCTTATTATTATAATCACAAATTATTTCATTTTATTAAACAAGTCAAATAAGAGGAAAGAATAATTTTATTCAAGAGAAAAGATCTTAGAATGATTTAGGATTCACAAGATTGATTAGACCGTGAGAAACAAAGTGAGGGTCAAATAAGAATTTTTAACGATATAGGTCACAATGATAAATCAATTAGGATTTTTGAATCCTTATAGTACCTTTAGATGCTCTACTCATCCTTCATCCAAAAATTAAGTTTTTGAGTTATCACCATATATTTTCACATAATATTCATCATCATTTTAAAGGATGGTCTCCACCTAATTTATATAGTATAAAATCCTAAATTATCATCTCGTGGATCAACTTGTCATTATATAGTAAAGACACATGATGAATTTTACAAGATGATTCAATATTAAGACAATAATATCAATTTTTTCTCAACATGATTTCCCAAATTTAAATAGGGGAAATCATAAGATTTGATAATCCTTTGAATCACTTATCACAAAATTAGGGATAGAAGTCATAATAAAAATTCATCATAATTTCATTAATATAATCACTAACATGAGTTTAGCAGTGGCTTGATGCATCAATATTTGGGTTTATTCATATGATTAGTCTAGGTCAAGTCATCATGGTTTAGATAATCAAAAGTTAATGATTAGAGTCGAAATTAAGGTTCCAAAGTTATAATCACCATGATGGATCCATTAGATAAAAAGATGTACAAGTTTAATTTTAAGGATATAAGTTGAGTAGCAAAGAGAATTAGTCTTTAAAACTATTTTTAATAGAATCATTGATTTTCTTATCAAATTAGACTATTATTTTATAATATTGAGGCAATCATATCCAAAGGTATAATTTTTAGAAGATAAAAGCCATTTCTAGCAATTTGTAGTAGAGAGGGAGGGAATTATGGAAGAAAGGAAAAAAGGGGGAAAGATGGGTCACCAATCTCCTAGTCAACCCTTGATCAACATGCAGCCTAAAGGAGGGAAGCCCACTCGAGAAGTTGGTGGAAGAAGGAGAAAAGTTTGGTAGATGTGGCGGAAGACCGATTGGAGGAAAATAAGGGAAAGAGGAACCAAGAAAGAGAAAGGGAGAGAGAGTTCTAACAAATTTTGAGGAGTGATAAAAACAAAGTTGATTAGGGGGTTATGCATAGGTGTGGGAGGCTCGGCTTAGGGTTACTTGTGGGTGAGATCATCAATGCAGGAGAAGAAGGAGAAACTTCTTGAAGTGATTTGATTAGGGAAAAACACTGGTGTACTTGGTTCAAAATCAAGATAGGGAGAAATTAGTCCAAAATACAAGTAAAATGGGTTTGATACATGGTGAGACTATGGAAGAGGGAAAAGACCTCAAGAGACCACTGACCTAGCCGATTTGAGTGGTGGGGGGACGTTGAAGATCGTTGGATGGTGATCTGAGTGAGAGTCAGTATGTCCCTTGGTAGGGCATACAGGTGGCACTGTGACACTCAAACGGTATTTAACCTAGTCCATGCATATGTGGGCTGGATATTAGCCCCCAATAGGAAAAAAGGGGAATAAGTTATAGATTTTTATGGTAATTTGTGCACAAAACATTTGAAAATTACATATGGCTGCAAGATGTTCCAACAAATCCCAAAATTGGACCACATGCTCAACTTAGGGATTAGCATATAGGTAAACATTTTAGAGTCAAAATAATAAAGGTGATAGAGTTGTCCAGCCATAGTAGCCTGGGTGGTAAGAGCTCGATAAGTCCCAATGATGGACTTGGAACCTCACTGAAGGAACTTTGCGAACAACAATCCATGCTGATTTGGCACGGGAGGGGGTGACTGGACCACACCCTCTCATGCCTTGAGATTTTACCATGTAGGATTCTCCCAGGGTGGGCTCTCTCGGTCACCAAAAAAATGTGATACAGTTATAAATAAGGTGATTCTGTATTTAAATCAAACTAGGGTTTGTAGGAAATAGGTATATAATAACTAATTCAACAAATGAATTTTCGTCTTATTGGTATTTATAAGATTATTGATAATGGAAATTATTAGGAATTAGAAGAGAAAGGTGAATGAGAAGAAATAGAGTAATACAGATCTCTATGTAGACTCAAAATGGGAAACATTTAGCCTCATTTCATTGAAAACAAGGGGCAAAAAAAAAAAAATAACATATCCTTTTGTTATGTCCCTTGTTTGTTGTAAAAATGACAAAATGTATCTCATTTTGAGACCCAAAACCGAGTCTACATAGCATTTTCCATTCTGAAACCCCAAAATATATTCTATTCAATGAGTATTCTTCAAAGTTTTGACAAGTGGTTAGACATGCCAGATCAAAAGATGCACTCATGAAAGAGTTTTTATTTCTTGTCAGAGAGGGAAAAGGCTACTAGTCATAATGTCAGAGGCAATATGTACATTTTTCACAACAGATCCTGGAAGGTTGCTGATCTATGGAGTTGTACATGCTGGGAAATTTGGGTAGCTTGTAGTCGGTTGATTATCTTACATTCAACTATTTGCATATAGATACATTTATGCACATAAATGTTGTTTCTTGTACCTTTTTCTCTTGTTTAAATATTCCCTTATCCCTCCTTACATTTGGAATTAGTCTTGATAGTAATAGATGTGGCACACAGTCTTGCAACCTTCAAATTGAGTTATAAATAATTTTTAAAAGATATAAAATAAAAAAATCTTGTTCAAGACAACTTCTACAATGTTCATTGTGTTTATTTGCAACTAATTATCAAGTCAAACTTTTACACTTAGAAAATGACATACCACAAAAAAATGTGATACTATGCGTATGGATTTAAGTACCTATATATCCAAATATTTGACCATGTTCACTTCATTTTTATGTGGCATCGTACACATAAACATTTCCTTTGATATCTTGACAATTGCTCTCAAGTAATGTTGACATGCACGCTTGTAGAGCTTGTTCTTTGTGTATTTTACAAGTTTGATATACTTGATCATAATATAAATTTGACATGGATCAAGTTTGTTGTTCTAATTTTTCTCTATACAAATTAACATAACTGTTTACTATTGGGATGAGTTGGTTTTTTGGGTAGATCTATGGTTGAAATGTGCGACGACATGCTTGCACAAAAGATGAACTCTCAACATGGACTATCCTAGTAGTGATAAAATAATGACGCATGCAGGAGAAAGGATAGTAGAAAATTGAAAACATATTTCTGCCATATCTATATTATATAAGAAGATTTGGCCATATTTTCTAAACATACAAGACAATAACAAACATCATTATGTTTGATTGTTACAACTATTATATATAGATTCTACCAGGTCACTATACAACAACACATTATTTATGTTGCATAATTTAAAAGGATTTTAATGTCTACATTGAAAACCAAACCCAAAGCTTCTTAGAAATAAATAAGGAGTAGACTGGAAACTCTAGATTGGGAAGAAGAAGATGAAAACCAGGAGGGCAGAATGAAAGAGAGAAATGAATAGAAGCTATCTTTCATTCAAATGAGGACAAAGTCATGGTTATAGTCTATGGTGCCCCCTTAGTCATCTTTATACAGCTGTGTAACATAGAGTGGCACACAATAAATGTATATTTTACACAAGATATCCATATGAATACATATATTACAAAGAGAGAAAAGTACTAAGTAAACTAGACTATCCAATATACCCTTCAAATGAAAAGTATCTTTGTTGTATCTAAGATAGTCCTTCAAAAACCAAATTGACTATGTGGCTATAGTCTGGTTGGAATATTTGCTAACTGGTTATGAGAACAAAGATGTATAGTAAAAACATGTCCAAGTGCTACTTTCTCTCATACAAAGTGATAGCAAATTTGAAAGGTCGTTGTTCTAGCATGTAGCACAAGATTAACAATAAGATGTAGAGTGCTTACATCATCACAATAAATATAAGATGGAACCTTAAAGAGAGATATGAAGATCCTTAAGAAGAAAAGAAATCCATAAAATATCAGTTGTAGTTAAAGTTAGTGCTCTGTACTCAACTTCACAACTCGATTCAACAATAGTAGATTCTTCTTTGCGCTCCAGGAGATACAAGTTCATCCTGAGAAAACAAAAGCATGCATTTGATCTTCTAGTATCAGGATAGTCATCCCAGTCACTATCACTATAGCAATATAGGTGTTGGGATGAAGTCACATCAATGAAAATATCCAGAGAGGAGCTTCCCTTGAGATATCAAAGAATTCCCTTAACAAGAAGAAAATGGTGAACTTTGGGATTTTGCATGTTCTAACAAGCTAAGTTAACAACAAACAAGATGTTAGGTCTAGTTATTGTGACATATTACAAACACTGGAATAGTCTTTTCTAAATAGAAGGATCAAAAACAGTTTCTTCTATATGTTGTTTATGAAAATTCAAAGCAATCAAAGCATATATCAGTTTATAAACCCTCATCTTAGCTTGCTCAAGAACATCCAATATGTATTTTTCTTGTCTTATAAATAGACCATCTTGTTGCTTAGTTACTTGAATTCCTAAGAAGGAGTTCATTTCACCAAGATCTCATAGACCAAACATATTGATGAGATCATTCTGTAATTTATAAAGGAGAGCTGAGTAGTTTCCTATGATGATAATATCAACCACATGCAAAAATAGGTATATGATATTCGATCCAGTAGTGAGGAAAAATAGGGAAGTATCATAATCACTTCAAAAAAATGATAAGAGGTTAGATACTCAATTAGCTCATTAAAAGAGGCCATGGGTGCTTGTTTCGTCCTGTATAAATCTTTAGTTAGTTTGCAAATTTAGGTAGGACAAGAAGTATCAATGAATCATATAGGTTGTTCAATAAATACAGACTCAATAAGTTCACCATTTAAGAAAGCATTACAAATATCAATTCGCACTAAGGACCATTTGAAACTGATAGCTATAGTACAAAGAACTCCAATTGAAGATTCTTTCACCATAGGAATAAAGGCTTCAAAGTAATCAATTCCTTCTTCTTGAGCAAATTCATTTTCTACTAGTTTGGATTTTAATCTCTTGAGTGAACCATGAAATTTGAGTTTTGTTCAAAAAACCCATTTTGAACCAATGGAGTTACCGCTAGAAGGTTTTGGAACAAGAGTCCAAGTAGTGTTCTTGGGTAAGGCATTTATTTTTTGTGACATTACCCAAACCCGCATAGGATTGTTTAGAGTGTTTTAGCATGGTGAGGAAGATAAGGTACATGTCATGTTACCAATGCATATCTAGGATTACGCTTATGAATTCCACTCTTATCTCGAGTGATCATTCCATGGGTAGGTTGCAATGATTCCCTAGGACATGTAACATCAACATTTAAGTTAGTAGCATCTGAGTTATGCTCCTTCATAGTTTGACTGTGAGCCTCATTGCTATAGGTTGATACATGTGAGTTTTCATGCATCATATCATGATCAGTAACTTGAGTTATGTATGGTGGAGAGATAACAACAGGTAAGTGACAATTCATAGTGTTAATTAAATGACATTCACCATAACATTTTGTTGTGAAGTGTTGAATTGATCAATTATATCATCTAAGAAGACATCACTTTATTGTTTTTTAACTAGATTATCAAGACAATTGGAGAGATATACTATATTTTCATCACTCTCATTTAGAGAATTAGAATATATGTTCAGTTTCTAAAGATCTACATTATGTGTTAGTTGCTATTCGAAGGGAAATACATGCTTGTTGACAACAGTAGGTCTAGAGAAATATATCTTGTTAATATTAATGTGAAGAGACATGTATCACTTAAACATGTCATTGTATCCAAGGAAAACACATGCTATAGATCTTGGTTCAAGCTTGTGTTTAGTATAGTCCCAAAGGCAAGGAAAACACAGACAACCAAACACTTTGAACATGTTGTAGTCAGGGCTTTTCTTGAATAATATTTATATAGGTGACTGATACTCATGAACCTTGGTTGGACGGCGATTAACAATGAAATTTTCCAAAGAAAAGGCCTCAACATAGAATTTTGTAGGTACATTTTTTTCAACTAGCATTGATGCCAACAGGTAAGAGTTACTTCGGTGGAAGATTAATGGATGATGAGGAGGCGTGTTTCGAGAAGGAAGAGGATGCCGTGAAGGATGCATTCTCGGATCGAATTGCTCGGATAATACTTTAGAAGTTGAGAAGGAGATTGGAAACCGTAGAGTGGGACGAAGACGATGAAAACCAAGAGGGCAGAACAAAAAAAAGAAAGGCGTGGAGGCTATCTTTCATTCAAATGAGAATAAAGTCTTGGTTACAGTCTATGGTGCCGCCTCAGTCACTTTTATACAACTGTGTCGCATAGCGTTGGCATACAAGAAATGTAGAAATTACACCATATATCCATTAGAACAATTAAATTATAAAGAGGGGGAGATACTGGATTAAACTAGACTATCCAATGAGCTGGACCCTTTCTGTCTCTATGTATACATAAAGACAAAAAGATGGAGGAGGTAACAAATAGATCCCTCCTCTTTTTATGTTTATGCATGTCGTAAACACAAAAAGTGTTCAGTTTTTAGATTTGATTTTCACTCCACACAGCATTTTCTAATTTAAAAACCACAAAAATTATGTCTTCCTCCCATTGTTTACCTGGCTCCCTCCATAGTGAACTCTACGTATGTGTGCGTTCAGAAACGAGTGGGGCGTGACGTTGAGCTGCGTGTTTACGTCCCATTCCGCAGCAGTGCCGCATGATTAGCTGCAAGTTGTTATCTGTTAATCCTGGGTTCCAGTCTCAGACTTTCTTTCTTTATGGGGAAGGAACGAGATTAGCGTGTGGTGGCTTCATCCACGTACCAATAAATTCCGTTTCCTCTTCTTCTTCTTCTTCTTCTTCAAATCAGCAAAGAGTTTAACCCCCCGTTGATTACCGGCCACTAGCACCAACAATGTTATGTTAAGACAGCTGGGCTAGAGCAAAGATGATCACCTCAAGAACGTGTCGCTTCCGTGTACTCCACCACACGCGTAGCATGAAAAGCGTGTGGGTGCGAGATCATGTGGGTAAACAGTTAGAGACGGCTGATGAAATTGAACAACGTACTGCAATACGCGACCGCACCGAACCCCACAAGTTAAGCCAGCTACAATTTCCAGCAATACTACTGTTTCTAATGGCAACAGATAATCACATCCAAACGGTCGTTTGCTTGATTGGTGACATACGGACGGTAAGGGATATAAATAGGATAATGGGAATCACTTCTAATACTTTTGGTGAAATGAAAATGCTTTTCTACTAAAGTGAGGAACTCATTCACCCTATCCGCTAACCGATGGTCAAGATTAATCCTTCTTAGTTGTACGTTACACTAATAATAAGATGCCACTACTTGATACATCAAATTGCTGAGCTATTACTTATAAAATGCTTTGTTATAATTCTCTGTTTCATCTCTCCACAGCAAATTGGTAGGATAAAAGGTAGAGAAGAACATTCATAGATCATTCTCTTTACGGATTATTTTTATTTAGAGACCAAAAGTAAGTCTTTAGTTCCCATATTTTCACATCTACCAAGCAATATATATATATATATATATATATATATATATATATATATATATATATATATATATATCTTCGCTACCCGTGCATCAATTTTGTAATGGGATGACACATATATGTAATGAGACAACCAAATTTGTAATGAGACAACCGAAATTGTAATACAAAAACTCGTTTTGTATTACAGCGTTGTAATACAAAACAAGTCTTTGTATTATAATTTCGGTCGTCTCATTACAAATTTAGATTGTCTCATTACAAATGCATACCTTCCCATTACAAAGTTGATGCATAGATTGTCTCATTACCCTATATATATATATATATATATATATATATATATAGGGTATATCTTCGCTACCCGTGCGGGTAACTAAGATTCGCTACCCTTGCATCAATTTTGTAATGGGAAGGTATGCATTTGTAATGAGACAATCCAAATTTGTAATGAGACGACTAAAATTGTAAAACAAAGACTCATTTTGTATTACAGCGTTGTTACAATAATAAATATATATTTATTACTGTAACACCGTTGTAATACAAAACGAGTCTTTGTATTACAATTTCGGTTGTCTCATTACAAATTTGGTTATCTCATTACATATATGTGTCATCCCATTACAAAATTGATGCACGGGTAGCGAATCTTAGTTACCTGCACGGGTAGCGAAGATATACCCATATATATATATATATATATATATATATATATATATATATATATATATATATATATATATATATATATATATATATATATATATATAGAGAGAGAGAGAGAGAGAGAGAGAGAGAGAGAGAGAGAGAGAGAGAGTCAGGCTAGAATACACTCGAGTGTATCCGGAGCAGAATACACTCAAGTAGTTTTTCATGATGCAATATTTTTTTTGAAAACCTAATCTGTTGATCTTCTTAAACATCTCGTGAACAACTCATACGCAAAATTTGAGCACATTTATATATGTATAACTCATGTTATAAAGACCGTAAAAATTATACATTTCAAATTAGTTTCGCGCGTCGATTTTGTTGCCCTTGGATGAGTGACTTACACTCATCCAAATGGGCTCAAAATTTGTATGTAGCCTAGTTATAGTATGATGGTGAAGATCAGCGGTTTACATTTTGTAAAAAATAGTCTTTATATGCAAACACACTTGAGTGTATTCGTGCGATTTGTACACTCGAGTGTATTCTAGCCTGACTATATATATATATATATATATACGGGTATATATATATATATATATATATATATATATATATATATTTTTATACCCTCCCCCTATTTTGGTTACTTTTTTTTAGTGTCTTACTTTTGTCATGTAAAGGGTTACTTTACCTTGTAAACTGTAAAGTTGCATGCATAGATAGTTAGGTTTGCAATAGCAAATTCTAAAACACGGTTATATACATATCTGCTGTGTATTTTTCACGGATTTACTTTTTTAGTCGCATAGTTACTTTTTTATCAAAATAGTTACTTCTTTTATAGTAGGATTACTTTTCTGACTAGAAAAGTTACTTTTTTGGCTGTCGGGTAGCGAACTCGAGGTTACCCGTGTGGGTATTAAATGAACGCCCATATATATATATACATATATATGTATATATATGTATATATATATATGTATATATAAATATATATATATATATATATATATATATATATATATATATATATAGTTAGGCTAGAATACACTCGAGTATATTCAGAGCACAATATACTCAAGTAGTTTTTCATGATACAATATTTTTTTCAAAAATCTAATCCATTGATTTTCTTAAATATCTTGTGAATAGCTCATATACAAAATTTGAGCACATTTGGACATTTATAGGTCATGTTGTAAAGGCCGCAAAAATCATGCATTTCAAATTAGTTTTGCACATCGATTTTATTATCCTTGGATGAGTAATTTAAACTCATCTAAATGGACTCAAAATTTGTACGTAGACTAGTTATTGTATGACAGTAAAGATTAATGGATTACATTTTTCAAAAAAATAGTCTTGATATGCAAACACACTTGAGTGTATTCGTACGATTTGTACACTCGAGTGTATTCGTACTATTTGTACACTCGAGTGTATTCTAGCTTGACTCTCTCTCTCTCTATATATATATATACATACATACATATATATATATATATATATATATATATATATATATCATTTGAATTAAATTTTGATAATTACATCTATTAAAAAATTGATTATACATATAATTAATTCTATTCTAGATTTACACACTCTCTCTCTAAGAGAGAGAGAGACGGATGTTAGGAAGTTTGTACTTGTAGGTACATGTAAGTTATGTGTACTGGCCATTAAAATGACATATGTGGAGTATATTATTTAAATCCAACCATATAGATTTAGTCAACATTGTTTAGATTAGATTTTTTTATGAAAATAACAACCATATCACATGTGTATTATGAGATGCAACAACATATCATCTAACGTTTTATGTAATTTCTACAACTTATCGTCAGTTTGGAAATATATATGTTCTTTCATAAGATGATCTAGACACTCGAGTGTATTTAGAGTGTATTCAGAGCAGAATATACTCAAGTAGTTTTTCATGATGCAATATTTTTTTCAAAAATCTAATCCATTGATTTTCTTAAACATATTGTGAATAGCTCATATACAAAATTTGAGCACATTTGAACATTTATAGGTCATGTTATAAAGGCCGCAAAAATCATGCATTTCAAATTAGTTTTGTGCATCGATTTTATTTTCCTTGGATGAGTGACTTAAACTCATCTAAATGGACTCAAAATATGTACGTAGACTAGTTATTGTATGACAGTGAAGATCAATGATTTACATTTTGCAAAAAATAGTCTTGATATGCAAACACACTTGAGTGTATTCATACGATCTGTACACCGGAGTGTATTCTAGCTTGACTCTCTCTCTCTCTCTCTATATATATATATATATATATATCATTTGAATTTTATTTTGATAATTACATATAATTAATTCTATTCTAGCTTTACACACTCTCTCTCTAAGAGAGAGAGAGACAGATGTTAGGAAGTTTGTACATGTAGGTACATGTAAGTTATGTGTACTGGCCATTAAAATGACATATGTGGAGTATATTATTTAAATCCAACCATATAGATTTAGTCAACATTGTTTAGATTAGATTTTTTTATGAAAATAACAACCATATCTTATGTGTATTATGAGATGCAACAACATATCATCTAATAGTTCATGTAATTTCTACAACTTATCGTTGGTTTGGAAATATATATGTTCTTTCATAAGATGATCTAGACATGTCAGATTAACATGATTATTGATACATATGGTATATAAGGGGTATATATTACATCCATAAGGTTATATTGCAATGTAATGTTGAAGAGTTCATTGAACTCCCTAATCCAGAGGGGGTTACGTTAACAAACATAGACAACTGGAAATTTATTTTTGATAATGAGACTGACTATGGAGACCAACCTGAGGATTCCAGTGCAGTTGTGATACCACCTCACCCTCCTTCTAATGGCACACAAACAGAGTATAGTTGGGCTATGCCAGACAAGAAACATCTTTGTGGGTATGTCCAATATTGTTTTGATCAACATGTTACCCGTCTACATAGCTGAGCCAGCAATACTCTGATATGCACAACATGTTATAGAGGATGGATATGTTATAGATCTCATAAGGCCACAATGCCATCCCTCCACCACCACCACCACCATAAGAGATGACCTCTACTCCCATTCCTGGTGATGATTATATTCTGAACCAGTATTTCCCAACTAGACATCAGGGCATTGCCCTTCACCTTGATCCATCCACTTGAGTTTGATTGATGTAGTGAGGACACTACAAATTTAAATCTTAGGGGGGACAAACCTATTGGTAGTTTAGTTTTAATTGTTTTATCTTACATGCCATTTGTTTATGTCATTTTATTATGTTGTGTATTTTTACAATTTGTTTCTATTTGTATGTTTCTCAATCTGTTTCACCCTCTCTTATTGAAATATTGCATGATGATGATCTGACAGTTTAGTTGCGGTCAATATCTATCCTATTGTTTGAACCATCTACCTGCATTAAGATAATGGATACAAAAGATAGTTGGGCATGAATCATTCTAATTGAAATTTTTTTAATCGTGGCTATACATCTCTACATTTAGGTATTAGGCTAAACATGAATTGTAATTCTCTCACTCATGAACTTAAATCATGTACTGATGCGATGATTTTGAGTCGCATTTATAGACCTGTTTGATATGTGTTTTATGATTTTATTAGTCATTTTTTAAGTTAATGTTGCATAATTCATACACTTTGGTCTCTACTACTATTTTATGTCAAATCCCCTTTATTTCATCATTTTGAGCATTAATTGTCGAAATATTATTATTTGTGTGAATTTATGTTGTTTCGTGTTTGAATTTCAGAGAAAACAAGTATCTGCTTCCGTCGATACCATCGACGGAAGTCGATACCATCGACGGAAGTCGATACCATCGACCGGACCACAGGTTGCCAGCCACGCGTATCAGCAAAACGTCGATACTATCGACAGTGATGTCGATGGTATCGAGCTACCATCAGGTTGCTGGTGAGGAAGCAGTCGATAGTATCGACACCAAGTCGATACCATCGACGCACGGAGGCTATAGAGACACAAAATGACAAAACCGTCGCTACAGGTTCGTCGGTACCATCGACCCGCGTCGATGGTATCGATATTTCATCAGGCGCTCAGACGAAAGGAAAGAAGGGTTGCCGCTACCATACTGAGTCGATACCATCGTCTCGCGTCGATGGTATCGACACCATAAGATATGTGTTTGCTTTGGAATGATCTTAATCGGACGGCCGTGGTTAATTAGCGACCTAATTTGGGAGATATACCTAATGACGGCGCCCCAGCTAGGGAAGGACGTCATTAGTTGCTGCACACATCCCGAAGAGCAAAGGAGAGAAGAACGGAGCACGAGAGCATGCCCCAGCCAATCCAGACGCCGAAGAAGACGAATTCCACCACCGAAAGGTGGCAGAACGTGGATTCCACGCCAAGGATCGATTTGACCTTCTCCGTTCAGGGGTTTCACCACTAAATTTCGTTTTTCTCATGTTTCCCCTTTTCTCTACCATGCTTTGTCTTGAGATGAACATGCGGGGCTAATCCCCTTTATCCTTAGGACCGGGAGTAGCCCGAGGATTCGTTGTATGACAATTTTATAATAGTAATTCATATCTTATCTCTTAAATCCGTGGTATAATTTCATTTTCTCAATATATTGTTATGCTTGATCACCATAATAATAACCTAATGCCCTTAATCACTTTGAAAGAAGGATTAGCGGCTGAAAAGAGACGGAATTCACATTAATCGACAAATCCCTTGAACAAGGTGGTGTAAAATTAATGGTGGATACTGAGAGATCGTTCATAATGCACCTAGTTTAGGGTATAGGTTACTACGACGGTGGACCCGACCTAGACTTAGGTAGTGAATTGCACCACGACAGTGGGCAATTCTGTTTTCAGGCCACTACCCAGATAGAGAGATAAAATTGAGGAATTATATAAAATCTAATACAATGAAAACTCACGGTGAAACTGCAATCCTAAAGATACCCTTTTTAATTGATTAAACCAACATTTAATCGATTGCTTCTTTTATTTTGTTTTTATTTTTCTTTTATTTTTAACAACAACTCTCAACTTGTTAATCAGATTAGCTGATCGCGAGTAGTTAGTAGGAGTCCCCGACGATTGCACGTATCCCTGAGTTCGACTCAGGCCTCACAAAGTCCTGTACTACTCGACGCGTTCACTTGCGTTTATACGCACGGTAAAATTGCGTCAAGTTTTTGGCGCCGTTGCTGGGGATACGACAATTTGTTGGCACTTCGAGTGCTGTGAGCGGCCACTCTAGGCCACCTTTTTATTCTTTTTATTATTATCATTCCAAAAATTCATAATCTATTTTCTAAATATTTTCAATCGTCAAGCACCGTACTAAATTTAATCTTTCCATTTTTAGGTACTGTGCATGGTGCAGACGCGTAGTACTGACTACGCAGGTCGCGCACCAGAGGTTCCGCTACTGACGGGACCTGAAGACGAGGACGAGTACAATCAAGATCATCTAGAGGATATAGATTCTGAACCCGAGGAACAAGAAGAGATGGAGGACGAGTCACAGACAATATGGGAGAAGATCAAGGCTTCTTCCGCATCCGCGTCAAAAGGGCCTATAAAGAAGCAAGCACTCAACATACCTCCCTATAAGATTGATCCAGCTTTGATAAATCTGGTGAAGTCCAATGCTTTTCATGGTCTCAAGATTGAGGACCCCGTCGTGCACATAAGTCAGTTTGTTGAGAACTGTGACATGGTTAAAATCGACAGGTTTCCACAGGACGCACTTTATCTTAAGCTTTTCCCAAGTTCATTGGCAGGAGCCGCGCGAGAATGGCTACACAATTTAGATGATGAGTTTGTGGAGTCTTGGGACCATATGGTGGAGGTTTTCTTTGAGAGGTTCTTTCCTCCTGAGAAGACCAACGACATGATCAGGAAGATCCATAACTTTACCCAACAGGAAGGTGAGACATATTCTGAGACTTGGGAGAGGTTTCAGGTCATGCTGAGATGGTGCCCGCATCACGGACTGGATAAAGAAACACATGTAAAGATCTTCTATTTTGCTCTCTTTGAGCACGATAGGAGCAACCTTGATTCAGCTGGGTCAGGATTCTTTTTGAACAACACGGACACCAGGTGTTGGGAGATATTAAAGAACATGGCTAGGAAACAATCATGGGGTGAAAGAGGCGCCGTGGAGCAGGTCCGTGCAGTAGGAGAATCTAAGGCAATAAAGGAACTGAATGAGAAGATGGATCTTCTCGCAAAGAAATTGCTTGCAAAGGAGGATAATGAGTCCGAGGATGAGGCTCAAGTGAAATTTATGAGGCAACAGCCAGGTTACAGGAACAATGACTACTCATGGAGGAAAGACAAGAAGTTTTCCTGGAAGGATCCTAATAATTTCTTACAGGATCCGGATGCTAAACCCCAACCAGCGGTGGAGGATAAGAGCACAGAGCTGCTCAATCAAGTTATAAAGCAAAACCAAGAACTCATGGCTACTTTTGGCCAGCAAATAAAGCAACAAGGAGAGTTCATGAATCAGTTTGGGAAAACACTACAGAGCCATGGGGCGCAAATGAGGACCATTGAGACATCTATGGCACAGATGGCAGCAGAGATAGCCAGTTTGAAGAAACCGGCACATCCAGGTTTTCTGGGAAATACCAATGTTCCAGGGGGAAACCAGCAGGCAAAAACCATCTTGCTCAGAAGCGGCAAGAAATTGTTAAATCCAAGGGCCGAGGAGACAAGCACACCACAAGTTGAAGTAGAAGGTGAAGCCAATGAGGAGCAGCCCGCACCGGTCACAGAATCAGTCAATGACATAGTTGTGGATTCTACTGAAGACCCGATTGTAGAGGAGGAAGGACCTCAGAAAAGGACACCCTATGTGCCACCTCATCAAAGGGCACAAGCGGTCCCGATCCCGTATCCAAACAGTACCAAGGCAAGGAAGGTAGATGCGCAATTTAAGAAGTTTTTAGACAGTTCCAGGAAGCTGTCAGTAAATATCCCTCTATTGGAAGCCATTGAGCAAATTCCGTCTTACGAGAAATTTCTAAAAGACATCATTACTAAGAAGAGGAAAATTCTAGACACAGAAGTTGTCGTGCTCAAGGAGCAAGTGAGTGCCTTCATCATGGGCACGTTGCCGCCAAAGATGCAAGATCCAGGCTGCTTTAACATTTCTTGTTATATTGGAAAAGTCAAATTTGGTGAAGCATTATGTGACTCAGGGGCAAGCATCAACTTGATGCCCCTGTCTACATTCCAAAAGCTGGGATTGAATGAGTCACGGACAAGCAACATGACTATTCAATTGGCAGACAACTCGGTAGTAAAGCCATATGGAATCTGTGAAGATGTGTTAGTGAAAGTGGACAGATTTGTTTTTCCAGCAGATTTTGTAGTCATGGAGATGCAGGATGAACATGGCAACGATCTATTACTTGGACGTCCTTTCCAAGCTACAGCCGACATGATTTTAGAGATGGGGAGAGGTCGTTTGACCTTGGGTATAGCCGATGACCGATTTGAGTTGGTCATGCCCTCTAGTACGGTGTCGTCTAAAGCAAAGGAACAATGTCGTGTGGTAAAACATCTGGATAATAATATTTCACTCTGTCTTGGGAAGCCTTTTTTGGACATGGCTCATGTGATGAGAAAAGTGGACAATGGAACCTTGGCTGTGGACATCATGGAAAAGACCAAGGTAGTATCTCTGTGTAAAGCTGTAGGGTTCCCTAATGATGAGGATGAGGACATTCCGCCTTCTTTGGAAGATGATGTTATTGCAATTTCTGTTTTTGATGCTTATCCTGAATTACCATTGGAGGCTTTCTTGGTAAATATTACACATGATTGGATGCGGAGGAAATCACTCAAGTAGTGCGCCAAAATGCTTCAGATGCTTCCATGCTTCTATGCAAGGCATTATGAAGATTTAGGTGAACTTCCCCCGCCGCTTCAATCATCTCTGGTCAGCCCCCCCGGAGTTAGAATTAAAGTCGCTGCCACCGCATCTCAAATATGTCTTTCTAGCTGAGGAAGACAAGTTACATGTGATCATTTCTGCTTATTTGAGTGCGGATGAGGTGGAACAATTGTTGATAGTGCTGAAGAACCACCAGGGAGCTTTTGGGTGGTCCGTTGTAGATGTCAAGGGGATTTCCCCTACATTATGTCAGCATAAGATTCGGCTAGAGGAGGGAGCCAAGCCCGTGATCCAACCTCAACGACGTCTCAATCCAAGCATGATAGAGGTTGTGAAGAAGGAGATTATTAAACTTATTGGTGCAGGTATCATTTACGCCATATCAGACTCGACATGGGTGAGTCCTACACAGGTAGTCCCTAAAAAGGGGGGAATCATTGTCATCCGAAATAGTTTAAATGAACCTGTCACCACTCGATTGGTAACCGGGTGGCGAGTTTGTATTGATTACCGCCGTCTGAGTGTCGCCACGCTAAAGGATCACTTTCCTTTACCTTTTATCGATCAAATTCTAAAGCGTCTTGCTAGCCGATCGCACTTCTATTTTCTTGACGGGTACTCGGGGTACAACCAGATTTCAATTGATCCTTTGGACCAAGAGAAATCTAATTTCACTTGTCCCTATGGGACTTTCGCGTATCGCCGAATGCCTTTTGGTTTATGCAATGCACCTACGACTTTTCAGCGTTGTATGCTCGCTATCTTTTCTGACATGGTAGAACGCTGTCTTGAGGTATTTATGGACGACTTTTCGGTGTATGGTGCATCGTTTGACGAATGTCTCTATAATCTAGACAAGGTTTTATAGCGCTGCGAGGACACACATTTGGTCCTCAACTGGGAAAAATGTCACATGATGGTGACTGAGGGGATAGTGCTAGGACACAAGGTGTCTAGCAAAGGTTTAGAGGTGGATCTGATAAAAATTGAGGTTATATTCAAGTTACCCCCACCAAATTCTGTTAAAGGGGTAAGGAGTTTCTTGGGACATGCCGGATTTTATCGTTGGTTTATAAAAGATTTTTCAAAAATCGTGAAACCTCTATCCGAACTGCTTGAGAAAGACGTTGTATTTGATTTCAATGACAAATATCTACATGCGTTCGATGTGTTGAAAGAGAAACTGATTTCTGTGCCGGTTGTTCAAACGCCGGATTGGACTAAACCGTTCAAACTCATGTGTGACGCTTCTGATTTTGCAGTAGGAGCCGTGTTAGGGAAGCTGGTGGACAATAAACCCGCCGTAATTTTCTATGCTTCAAAAACTTTGAATGACGCCCAATTAAATTATACAACTACTGAAAAAGAATTACTTGCCGTTGTTTTCACTTTTGAAAAATTTCGGCAATATTGAGTTGGATCTAAAGTAGTCATATGGACTGACCATGCCGCAATCAAATATTTAATGGAGAAAAAGGATGCAAAGCCTAGATTAATTAGGTGGATTTTGCTCTTACAAGAATTTGACATCGGAATCAAGGATAAAGCTGGGATTGAAAATGTTGTGGCGGATCATTTGTCTAGGTTAGAGAGGGTGGATGAAAAAGATTTACATATACCCATAACCGAGACATTTCCGGATGAACAAATTTTGAAAGTTAATTCTAAAGACCCTTGGTTCGCTGAGATTGTGAATTATTTAGCTTGCGGGATCATCCCGGAAGATTGGTCATATCAAGAGAAGAAAAGATTTTTCCATTCTTTACGATATTATTTTTGGGATGACCTGATTCTTCTTAAGCAATGCAGGGATGGTATCCTACGCAGGTGTGTGCCTGAGGTGGAGTACGAGAGCATTCTCCGTCATTGCCACGCACTACCTACGAGAGGACACCATGCGAGCTCTCATACGGCAGCTAAAGTTCTGGAGAGTGGCCTTTCTTGGCCAACCTTGTTCCGAGACGCGTACGAGTTTGTAAGGCAGTGTGACTCCTGCCAACGAGCAGGTAATATTTCAAAGAGATAGGAGATGCCCCTAAATGTGTTCCAAGAGGTGGAGGTATTTGACCTATGGGGTATAGATTTCATGGGATCCTTTGTGTCCTCGAATTCGAATTTATATATTCTTCTAGCTGTAGATTATGTGTCCAAGTGGGTAGAAGCAATACCCACAAGGACTAATGATTCTTCTGTAGTTTGCATGTTTGTAAAAGAAAATATTTTCTGTAGGTTTGGAGTGCCCCGAATGATCATCAGTGACGGGGGTACGCACTTTAAGAATCACAAGTTCTCGGCATTGTTGAAGAAATATGGGGTAAAACATAACATAGGTACCCCATATCACCCGCAAACTCAAGGACAGGTGGAAGTCTCCAATCGCAAAATTAAGAAGATTTTGGAGCTTACGGTGGTGTCCACGAGGAAGAATTGGAGTGTCGTTCTACCGATGCATTATGGGCGTACAGGACGGCTTACAAAACACCTATAGGCACCACGCCTTTTAGGTTAGCATATGGTCGGGCTTGTCACTTACCGGTAGAGTTAGAGCATAAAGAACATTGGGCACTTAGAAGGCTCAACTTGAGTTACGATGGAGCGGGGAGGAAGAGATTTCTTGAATTGAATGAGTTGGATGAGCTGCGGATGACGGCATACAAGAACTCGCGGATATACAAGGAGCGCACCAAGTTAATCCACGATCGCCACATCCAGTTGCGCACGTTCAAGAAAGGAGATAGTGTATTGCTGTTCAATTCACGACTGAAGTTGCATCCTGGGAAGCTCAAATCCTGATGGAGTGGGTCGTTCATAGTAGAAGAGGTCAAACCACACGGCGCAATCTTGGTGCGCGATGGTGAGACGACATTTTTGGTGAATGGGAAGAGGTTGAAGCTATATTTTGGAAAAAATTACAAGAGGAAGGTGAATGAGGTAAAACTCATTTCACTTTCAGATGCATGAGGTTCCCAAAAGTCGTCTAGCCTAAGACGTTAAATAAGGGCGCTTGTTGGGAGGCAACCCAACCATTGGTACCTTATATTAGTTCATTTAAAATTCATAGTTTAATTTGTTTTTTTTTACTTAGTTTTTAGTATAAAAAAGGTACCGTGATCATTTCTGTGATGTGCAGGTTTGAGGCAGGGTCAATACCATCGACCCTTGTGTCGATGGTATCGACCGTGGTACAGGTTATCAACTACAAGAGTCGCACTGCGTCGATACTATCGACGGCCTAGTCGATAGTATCGACACACTTACAGGTTGATTTTGGAGTCCAAGTCGATAGTATCGACATGCCAGTCGATACCATCGAGATCTCTGGAGATTTTCAGAACGATTTGTCTCAGTAAAGTCGATACCATCGACGGGCCTGTCGATGGTATCGACACTTTCTCACACAGCAGGCAGCGGCCGGGCCTCGCGAGGATTTTCCCTAATCAGAGAGTCGATACTATCGACTCTATCGACGCGCCACGTCAACGATCCGCGAGAAAGATCAACGGCATCGCGGCAAACAAAGAAGTCGATCTGGGGGATGGGTCGATACTATCGACCCACGTCGATGGTATCGACGCGTCAGCAATCCGGTCCCCGCAAATCCAACCATCGACAACCGTCGATACTAGTGGCGAGACGGATCACGCTACCCAAGTCGATACCATCGACTCGCGTCGATGGTATCGACGGGTCAACAGTGGCGCCGACAACATCTATTTAAGAGGAGGATTGCGTCAGATGACATCACACCTTCAGTGCAATCTTCCTCTACTTGTGCCGAGCGAGTTCCAGAGCCGTCCAAGCCCGACGACGAGCAGCACCGAGCGAAGGTCTTCATCGAGCGGAGATTCACCTCTCCAATCTTCACCGAGCTCTTTTTCTGATCCCCATTTCTCGTCGCAAACATGGTGCATGTGGTCGGAGCTTCCTCCTCGCGCGCGACTCCGATGGACATCCCAGAATTCATGCCACCACCGCCATCGTCGATCGCACGTCCCCGACTTGTCCATCCTTCCTTGGAGGTCCAGAAGATCTACGAGGAGATCATGCGGAGGAAGATAGAGCCCACTCGGTATGTGGATCGGGAGATGATCCGAGATCTCGGGTTCGAGGCCAACTTGGCCTACGTTCTACATGGGAAGGCCCGCCACGCACCCATAAGACCTGGCGAGCTAGAATTTCACCAAGATGGCCAGCCGTTCTTCGGTGACTGGCCCACGTACAAGGAGTTAGTGGCAGAGTTCATGGCATTGCTGGACGTCTGCGTCGTGCCCAACGACGTTATTGCCACCGATCGTGAGTGGATCAAGGGCCGGGTGTCTTTCCAGCTGTACAACCATGACTACACCCTCACGCTCAAGCAGTTCAACATGATTTTCAACTGGAACCATTCGCAATACGACCACCGACGGCCGGACAACCGCACTGACTACGACAAAATCTTTTCCGAGCTGGTGACGGTGCCGCAAGGAAAGTCGGTGAGCTACCACAATGTCGCGGTAGCCGATTTTGAGCATCCTTTCGTCCGGATCTTGCACCGGATGCTCAGTTCCACATTTTTTGCTCGGGGTGATCTGGCCCTCAGCAAATTTCAGGGGTCGGATCTATTCTTTCTGTATAAACTCTTGAAGAAACAAGAATGCAATTGGGGTGCCTTCTTTCTACAACGAGTATTGGACGTGAAGAGGAGTACGAGGAAAGTGCCGATTCACTTCGGCGGGCTCATCACCAAGCTGGCTTCATACCTCGGCTTGAATTTCCAGACCCTCACTCCTCTCTCTACAAGAAGCAAGGTGAACTTGCAGCATCTACACCGGTCCAATTTGTTACTTCTCCAAGATGGCGTGGCATTTGCGCACTGCCACTTAAATCAAGCATATCAAGAATGTTCTCTTCCCGACCCTGTTTTCAACATCGAAGGTGCACAGCATTTTCGGTGGCCAATCATAGGCATCGCCGACTCCGATGAAGAAGGTGACGACGACAGAAATGACGACGAGGCTGAGGAGGAAGAGGAGGCATTTACACCTCTTCGAGCACGAGTAGCACCACGAAAGCGTCCTCGGATGCATTCGGGTGCATCTTCATCATCCCAGCATACGCCGCCACCACCACCGCCCTCACAGCCAAGCGAGGATGTCTATTCCATGCAGGGCATGTACACTATGCTGCCTGATATGCAACAGTCGCAGCAGCAGCAAATGGGGATGTATACCAGTATTCAAGACACTACGAACCGAATACTGGACAACCAAAGGGAGATGTTTGAGAATGAGCACCTCCTCCTTGACAACCAACAACAGATACATGATCGGTTGTATCGGATGGAGACGCAACATGTGCCCTTCTACGACCACTATTGGAGCCAAAATTACTTTGGAGGCTATCCACAACCTCCACCCAGGGCCCAGTTTGATCCAAGCTTCCACGGGGAGTATCCTTCTTGGGACCCTACGACTCCACAGTACCCGCCTCCACCACAAGAGTAAACCAGTATCACTGTTCCAACCTTTGAGTTTGTTTTTTACTATGAGGCCATAGTTGAATTCAAGCTTAGGGGGGTAGTTGGAACAACTTTATCTTTTATTATTTTTAGTTTTAACTTTATTGTTTTTGTTCTTGTTATTTGTTTCTTGCAATTTTAGTTTTTGTAGGATCCACATGCTATCTAGTGTAATTGTGGATGTCATAAAGTTTGTGTCATCTCATTAATTGTGCATGGGAAAATCAAGGGAAATTTAAAAAAGGAAATTTAAAATTTTGTGTGTGTTTGGAAAGCCTGTCTTGTTTAACCTTGGGCACATATCCTACGAAAATGATTGGTTTTGTCAACTTTAAAACAAAATTTCACAACTATACTCTGAATGATTCATGAAAGTGGACGGAAATGGTTGTTTGAGCCTAAACTGACCAAATGGTAATGAGACTCTAATTGGATGTAAGAGAGAGAAACCTCTTAACTACTACACAGGTCAGTAAGGAGGGACACATAATATCTTTCAAAGGTTCAGTCAACTAGTCTTGTGATCTGTCCACCTCATTGTTTTCACAATCCACCAAGATTTGGAAGTAAAGTACGGTTTTAACTTCTTTGACAGCATTGCATATAGATCGGTCTTGCATTGAATTTATTTCCATATGTTTTGCATACAAAAAAAAGTAGAATAGTGATACTTGCACATTACCCTTAGGTGCATGCCATGTAGTTGCATTCATAATTTTAATGCATAAAGTATATCATGTATCTCAATTTTTCTCTAATGGTGAATTAAATTGTTCCATACCTTCTAAATAGTGCAAATTTCTAAGTATGAAGAAAAATAAGCCCAATAAAATATTCATTATAAATTATGGGTATAAGGGTTGAAAAAAAAAGAAAAAAAGAGACAAATATGAAAAATCTGCATAATGAAAAAAAAGAAATAAAAGAGTTATGTAGAAGCAACAAGAATAAGAAGGAGAAAGGAACAAAATATCACCTACAATTCAAGATAATTGAGTACATGATGTATCTTAATTAGATGTCCATCTTGTCTTGAGATGGATGGTTAGTGCATACATCATTCCACCCAATTTTAGGCATTAGGGCATTTTTCATGTGCATTTGCATCATTTAGGACATTTTTGTTTTATGCATGTTGAAACTGTATAATACTTCCACTTTCTTCCATGAACCACCCATCTTCATCCACCCGTTGCTCGGATTGGTAGGCCATCGTGAATTTCACCTCACTAAGGTATATCAGGAGAACTGCTTCCATGTAGATGGTAGTTAGGGCGAGAAACGTAGTACAGGAGATCACAAGATGCACCAAGTATGAACCGGCGAGTTTTATTATGTTAACTGCCTTATGTGATAATGTTCATCAGTTTTGAGGTCAATTTCTTTTATGGATGATTACTGTCGCCTTCAGGGTAATTACCGTTCCATGGTTAGAGAGGGTTGGTAGGTGAATGTCCGGTGGGAGTCATATGGGATGTTGGTTGTGGTGTGTTGTTCTTCAGTTGACATTAGCAATTCTATTCTAAGGTTTAGTTGCTCGAGGGTGAGCAACGTTCAAGCTTAGGGGAGTTTGATGCGATGATTTTGAGTCGCATTTATAGACCTGTTTGATATGTGTTTTATGCTTTTATTAGTCATTTTTTATGGTTAATGTTGCATAATTCATACACTTTGGTCTCTGCTACTATTTTATGTCAAATCCCCTTTATTTCATCGTTTTGAGCATTAATTGTCAAAATATTATTATTTGTGCAAATTTATGTTGTTTCGTGTTTGAATTTCAGAGAAAACAAGTATCTGCTTCTGTCGATACCATCGACGGAAGTCGATACCATCGACCGGACCACAGGTTGCCAGCCGCGAGTATAAGCAAAAATTCGATACTATCGACAGTGATGTCGATGGTATCGAGCTACCATCAGGTTGCTGATGAGGAAGCAGTTGATAGTATTGACACCAAGTCAATACCATCGACGCACGAAGGCTACAGTGATGCAAAACGACAAAACCGTCGCTATAGGTTCATCGATACCATCGACCCGCGTCGATGGTATCGAGATTTCATCAGGCGCTTAGACGAAAGGAAAGAAGGGTTGCCGCTACCATACTGAGTCGATACCATCGACTCGCGTCGATGGTATCGACACCGTAAGATATGTGTTTGCTTTGGAATGATCTTAATCGTACGGCCGTGGTTAATTAGCGACCTAATTTGGGAGATATACCTAATGATGGCGCCCCCAGCCAGGGAAGGATGTCATTAGTTGTTGCACACATCCCGGAGAGCAAAGGAGAGAAGAACGGAGCACGAGAGCATGCCCCAGCCGATGCGGATGCTGAAGAAGACGAATTCCACCACCGAAAGGCGGCAGAACGCGGATTCCACGCCAAGGATCGATTGGACCTTCTCTGTTCAGGGGTTTCACCACTAAATTTTGTTTTTCTCATATTTCCCCTTTTCTCTACCAAGCTTTGTCTTGAGATGAACATGCAGGGCTAATCCCCTTTATCTTTAGGACCGGGAGTAGCCCGAGGATTCATTGTATGACAATTTTATAATAGTAATTCATATCTTATCTCTTAAATCTGTGGTATAATTTCGTTTTCTCAATATATTGTTATCCTTGATCACCATAATAAAAACCTAATGCCCTTAATCACTTTGAAAGAAGGATTAACGGCTGAAAAGAGACGGAATTCACATTAATCGACAAATCCCTTGAACAATGTGGTGTAAAATTAATGGTGGATACTGAGAGATCGTTCATAATGCACCTAGTTTAGGGTATAGGTTACTACGACGGTGGACCCGACCTAGACTTAGGTAGTGAATTGCACCACAATAGTGGGCAATTCTATTTTCAGGCCACTACCCGGATAGAGAGATAAAATTGAGGCATTATATAAAATCTAATACTATGAAAACTCGCAGTGAAACCTCAATCCTAAAGATACCCTTTTGAATTGATTAAACCAACATTTAATCGATTGCTTCTTTTGTTTTGTTTTTATTTTTCTTTTATTTTTAACAACAACTCTCAACTTGTTAATCGGCTTAGCTGATCGTGAGTAGTTAGTAGGAGTCCCCGACAATTGCACATATCCCTGAGTTCGACTCGAGCCTCACAAAGGCCTGTACTACTCGACGTGTTCACTTGCGTTTATACACACGGTAAAATTACGTCATGTACTAATTCTAATGTGTTGAATCCCTCAACTTTATATCTTTGATTAGTAGTATGATGACATTGCCAACTTATAATGTATTTTTTGCTGCTCCACTTGAGATTTTTTTTTACAAAATGAATGACTTTCATCTTTTTGTATTATCCATCTGATCAGACTTGAGAGAACACCTGACATGTGGAGGTGTGTCCCAAAGGTGAATCAGACTTTTAAATCTATAACCTGAAACCTTCAAGGACTCTCACAACTCATTACAGAGTTGAAGTAGATATATAGGGTCAAACATAGGGACGTGGGTACATTTAGGACACTGAAGATCCCATTCTTATGTCAGTTAAGCAAATCCAAAAGTTGACATATGTAAAGAGCTTGAATGAGTCTAGCAAAAGGATACAAAAGAGAATATACAAAGTCAAGAAAATAGAGTCTGTCGAGTCTTACTATCAGGAGAAGGAGTTCCTGGATATGTAACCACAAGTTGGGAAGTTTATGCAACCGTTCTCGAGCACAGACAACCCTCAAACACCCTAGCCTCCAAATGTAGCATGTATCGTGGTAACTGCTATTGTGAGGGTCATCCCACTCTCTCTCACATGACGTGACTAAAACCCCATCAATGTTCAGAGACCAGTTTCAAAGATAACTGGTCAACACTCCCAAATATTCCAGATTCCCTCTCAAGTTTGGAATATTCATGGATGTTAGAAACAGTAGAGGATCTACACAAAACACATACTTTGAACTCGGGTATGTTGAGATGAACCCAATAGAATTCAAGGTTCATGTCAGATCTCTCCAAAATGTGTCATGTGTTGGTCCTCCCTTAGATGCCCCCTTCTCAAATTTCAATCGAAGCTACCTTCTCTTACCCATTTCTACAATGAATATCTCGATCTTGGTAGAAATGGAAGTTCAAGCAAGAAAGAGATCAACCAAACTAACAATCATAATCAAAAAAGAAAAGATAGAATAGAAAGTGCACTAGATCTAGAATAAAAATACTTGCTTAAGGTAAAAGTATATTAACATACCAAAAAATGAATACATAGCCAAGAAGGAGCTCAACTACCCATGGATAAGAATAGTTGGTACAGAACAAAGACGGAAAAACTTCATTTGTACAGAAACTAAGGAGAAAAGTAGAAGAAATAGGTCAAAGAAGAGATTTAGTCCATAGAGGAGAGGTGGCTCTCACACCTTAACCTTCGAAAGGGCCGGATCTCATCCTTGAGTTGTCCTCCTTAATTTTCTAACTCATTGGTCTCCTTTCTCTTGATTCCACCGCAAACAACAATTTTGGTAGTTGTATGGGGGTGGAAGGTGGTTGGGAATGGCTAAAAGTTGGTGAATGATGTCGGAAATGGTGGTGGATGGAAGAAAACCAAAGGGATGGAAGTAGGATGTGCTATTCATCCCTCTTAGACCTTGGATCTCTCCCACAAAGCTCTAGAAACAAATGGTGACTAGAACTAGAATAGGAACCAAGCGAACCAGGTGAGCCAGTTGAAACCCTTTGCTAGGTAGCAGGGCATGTACTTATAGGGATAGGTGGAGTGTATGTAGAAACTAGTCATTGGCTTCTCAGTGGTTGCTAATGATCTAAAGTTATTGCTGACGGACCAGGCTCAAGTGAACCCAATCAGGTTCATGCCTAGTGATCCCTAATGGTGTTGTGTGGTAGAGGTCACTGTTGTTTCAGTCTTCGGATGTCGTTGAGGTTTCAACAGTCGCTTATTGCTTGGTGGTCGTTGATGCTGGAAGATTATTGACTTTTAAGAGGTTGCTAAGATTATATTGACAACATTGAATGATGAACCTGACTAGATTGAGGCCAACCTGAATGGGTTCAAGTCTTCCATTTCAGTAATCATATTTCTTCAGTGAACACTAGCTCTTTGGCTTCAGTGATTGTTGGGGTTTTAGCAGTCGTTGATAGCAAACAAGGCTCAACACTCACTGAGATGTATGTCCAGTGATTCTAATGGTGAAGAGGTTCAACGCTCACTAACATTGACTGCTCCAAAAATTGGGTGATGAACCCGACTATGTTCAGGTGAACCAGACCAAGTTCATCCAGCAAAAACTTTGAAATTTGATTTATTCTCGAGTTTGGTGCATGCAAGTCCCAAATTGGCTAGTTGAGAAACTCTATTTTTTTAAAAGATATAAATTATAGAAAGATAAGAATCTAGAATTATTTTGATCACTTTAAAGCTATAATGGCACAAAATTTAAAATAAATTCCTAGCATAAACGCCTAAATTTGGGTGTTATCAACCACCCCAAGCTTAAACCTTTCTTATCCTCAAGCAAGACTATGCTCAAAGAACAAAAGGATAGCATCCAAATTAAGCTTGGAGATAAAAATTAGGGTTATGAAAAATAGTCTAAAACAACAATTCTCATGATCCATGTTATTTCAGAAGAAACCCCCACCAATCAAACTCTTCCTGCTAAACTATGATCAAAGATCATCCAAGCAAGATAAACCAAGTTCGCTACAACCTGTCTATACTCATGAGGTCATGACTAAAAATAATTCAGAATTAAAGCATTATCACATAGGTGATCAGGTGGGTGATGGAGGAGAGTAATGAACTATTATCATGTATTCACGTAGATCGATTAGGAACAATTTTTCTCCCACTTATTTGGGTCCTAAGAAGCAACAAAAAGAGAAAATATTGTAATGAATTCTAAGTGTCCTGATCTACGTTAGGTTGGTCCATGTAATGAGAAACAATCCATGTAGTCCAAGCCAATTGGCTTAAGCAATGAGACGAACTTTCTGTACTTTGCTCAAACCAACCCTACTACTAGGATGACCTCATAGGTCTCCTACGGGTTCCTAATGACTTCTAGTGAGTTTTTGGGGTGGCACTACCAGGAACAATGTATCCACGTTCATGAGCGAAGTCATACACTGGATGGGCACCCTCCTCAACTCTACTAAAAGAGAAAATAAGTGCTCATATTTTTATTATTACTCATTCTTTTATTCTTTGCATTCTAATTTATAGGGTTGGGTGAAAACTATTTTTGATATTTTAGGAATTTAAGGGCAGCCAAGCCTCTTTTGCAAAAAAAAATCATCGTTTTGACTCAATCTAAGGTGAGAGGGCACACAGACCATCAAGGAAAAACACTTCACCTAATTATAGCTCAAAAACTCATCATTATCCACTAGATTCCTCTGTAAAAAACAATAATTGTGATTCAAGCTCCCTTAGAGTAGAGGTGAGTCCGTGAATAATGCGTGTTGGAGTTTTGATTCAATTCTAGCTCTTTATAATAGTCCCAAATCATGGATTTCTCATTCACAACATATATCAAGGGAATAATATTTTAAGCTATATTGACCTTAGGTTGATCTCCAGTCTTAAGAAAAGAGTCAACTAAAACAAGGTCTTACTAAACTAAAATTTTTACTCTAAATGCAAGGGACATAAAAAGATAAATGTGCATGTATAAGGAAAGATAAAAGGTTAGTGGAAAGTTGGAAAGATAGAGGGTGGTACAACCTGCAACCCCAAGCATAAAATTTTGCACATCCTCGAGCAAATCTCTGGCTCAGATGGTAAGGGATACAACTACTTTTGGTATTTGATGTTGAAGTACTGGTTCAAATCTTCATTACCACCTAGCAATGGCTTGTATTCCGAGAACATCCCCTACTGATGCTGGAATGACTAGCTAAAGTCATGGGTTGGATGTTGAAATGGTTGGTGTTGCTGGAAGGGCAAAGGGGTAGTGGTGTAAAACAATGTCAAACTTATGTCTAAGGTACTACACACCCTACTCTAATGCATCAAATCATTGACCTGAGTATTCCTAGAAGCTCGTCAGCATCTCGAGAGGTCCGCCATGCCTAAGTTTGGGGTGTATTACTCAGGATTGGGATGTTGCTGATAAGAAGAAGAAGGGATCTCGGTACGGGGCACTTCCTGATGTGGGATGTCATGGAAGGTTGCCCTGATATGTTACTCTGCCCCTAGTATCTTGGTTCCTATGGTTTCAAAGAAGATGCACCTACAATACTGCCTACCTGACGTACATTGTCCTAAAATTCCAAAAGAGAAATGTCCATGACCAGTATCTTACATGCGAACCCCACAAACACTGGCAATAAGACCTTGTTCCTATTACGACTGAAGATATATAAAAATTATGTGTTGTAGTGCTTGATCATCACAAAATTCATAAGGTAGTCCAAGTCCAACTTCAACCACATAGCTTTGTCCTCCATGAATGGAATTTGGTCATTTTTGACCCCAAGATGGTACACCATAAACGTGATAACTCTGCCCTGGGCAAGAATTTTTGTTGCCTCTTAAATGAGTTGTAAAAGTGGAAAATTATGAGGGTCGCCCTATTCACTTTCCTTCTTATTACTACAAACCACATAATGTAGAGTTCAGCCATGTTGACAGCCCCCTGATTGTCCTGCTTCTCCAGGATGTAGTTCACGATCACTCGATGTAGATACCAAAGTGTGAGGTAGTGGATATGTGAGGATTTGGCAGAGCTAGTAGTGTATGCGTCCTCCCCAGTGATCATCATCCAGGCTTAAGGGGGGTTGAAGTCATTGTCTCTTGATTCCAACTGTCCCTTCGACATCTCTATGTAGTCTTTTGTAGAGTGTGGTAGCCAGTTGTTGAGTTGGTCTTCAGTGACATGTTGGTTTTGGTTCAATAGGTGGAAATGGAAGACCCTATGATACATGTACTCAGGAGGGTAAACATTAGAGTAGAACTCATAGTTGTTATGCATCACACGACTTGTATGCGAGGATGTCCAGGACGATAGCTGCTAGGTATCCATCAATCTTGTTTTGTATGCCCAACCGTACTAAGTTAATGGCATCGGCATACCTCTGACCGACAAGTTTTCACTTGTCTTTGATCAGTGCCTTGAATTGTTACTTTTTCTTCATGAAGCAAAATTGATGGTCATGAAGGATCCTCTGGAAGATATTAGCGGGAGTTGGTTAGGTCTTGCTGGTATGAGCAAAGTCACATGATGAAATCGATTGGGATAAGGATGATGACCTCTCTGTGGAATCTCGATGTTGATCCCCTACTGAAGAAGTTGGATGCACGCCCCTCTTGACAGACCTGTATGGTCTCCTGTTGTGGTGTTCAATCTGAAGTCACAGTGTGACCAAGACCACATCTCACTGAAAACATCATCCATGCCATTTACTTTGCCATGGAACATATCCATTGTCTTGCTAGAATAACATCTATAATCTGGGTCAGATTCATGTGGCCAAACCCTGTTGAGGCCGAATGTGGGGTGTCATCTTCATATTTCGGTTTCATGGTCTACATGGCCTGTGGACGGTATCATACATCATTTCCTACTGGTGAGGAAGAGCTCGCTTCTCCCCTCCTTCTAGTAACTATCTTCTTGAAGACTATTTTTCACTGCTACCAAGCTATCAATAGTGAAGGAAAAGAAATGTGACTAGAGGAGAGGATGAACCCAACTATTTTGGTGTGAACCTGGTTGAGCTGGAGATTTTGTTGTAGAAGCTGTAAGGGCAAAAGCCAATCATTTTGAGTTGAACATGGTCAGGTTGATGGAGGCGGAGAGGAGTCTACTACTATAGGACATGACTGAGTTCAGGTGGAAGTGCTCCGGTTGGCAGAATTATTGGAGGCATGTTGATAATGGTCCCAACTGTGTCACAATGGAAACGAGTGGGTTTTTCGGTGTTGAAAATTCTCCTACTGAAGCTTGATCCCACCCTATTTAGGTGGAAGTGATCAGGATCAAGGTTGGGGGAGGGTGGTTATGGGGCATCATATGCGTTGTGGTTGGCATTGGTTATCATTCTTGGTGGCAAAGCCAATCGGGGGCATAGACAAGGGCAACTGGTCTTGGCATGACTCTCTGTTGTTAGGTGATGCGGCAGGGGGTTGTTGGGCGTCGGTGTGAGAACACTATCATGGGTTTCTTCTATAGGTCTTTAGATAATGGTGGAGGAAACTGGAATGGAAGAGGGCAAAAGTGTAGGCGGTGGCTCTTTGATAGTGTTTTTGTTGGTAGGTCTGGACACTGACACCTGTGGTTGCTGGTCTCTGATTGTCGCTGCCAGCTGGAGAATATCACTAGAAGTTCATGATCGCTTATTTCTTCCTAAACCCTAGTTTCCATTTTTCATGTATCATTTGGTTACAAACCCTAATCCTTTATTAAATACACCTTTTTTTCAAGGAAACCCTAATTTACCAAATTATGGGTTATTGAACTCAAGTAACTTTGAAGTTTCTCTTTTAACGCATAAAATATCAATCTTTGATTAATAATAACAATTGGACATATTGTAATCATAAAATCTCACAAATTAGGATTCTAGTTCATTTATCTCATTATAGATTCCATCTTCATGCACTTCTCGAACTAGAAGCAAAAATAGACTCTGATTATATTTTAATTGAACTGTACGCATTTGTTGATCAAAAACCATATATTACATGTTCCTATTGGATAACCCTCCAATTGGTTATTATTTTTCTAAATAAATCATTTTATACCAATGAGAAAATTCCAGTTGATTATTTAATCTAATTTCAGCCGCACTAGTGGAGCCAGGCCGAGCCAATAGGCTCGTGCCACGGTGACACCCGCACTCACGTGGCAGCTTGCTCAGGTATCCAAAAAAGAAAACAAAAATACAACTTCACCCTTACCATGCCTAAAGAGAGGGAAGGGCAGAAGGGTCTCTTACCCTCATTCCTTCCTCAACCTCCATTCCTCCTCCTTTACAATTCCTTCCTCCTGATTGCAAGGTGAAGGCACGATCATCTTCATCTCACTCTGGCTGACTCGACCGTGCTCTCAATTTTACCGGAGGTGGTCTGAGCTGTTGTGATTGTGAGGATGATCTCCTACGAGGATGGTGGCAAGAACAGAGGTGAAGATCAAGTCCTAAGAAGGAATTGGATGCATGGATGTGATAGGGTAGTCAAGCAAAACCTCGCAGAGGTATTCATGTCTTTGTTGGGGGTCATTGACCACCCCCCCTCTTTATAGTTGCAATTCTTCAAGGTTGGTCATGTGGCTATGGCAATTTGGGCAAAGCTTCTAGGGCTTCAGAACTACATAATACCTAGGACCAATCTGTTCATTTTGTATTCTCGAATACATTGGGACACTTTTTTGATCTTCCCATGCATTGGTTTGCAAGGAAATTGTCCTCGAAATCTACCTGTACTAAGCCCATCTTCCTTACTTGATCTAAAGTCGGGGATAAGAGCTCCACCATTGGATCTCAGATCCAATGACCCTCATCTCATGTGTCAGAAAAAGGTTAACTTAAGGGAAACTCTAATTGTATTCCAAAACCATGATATTTAATGACATTCCTCTCTCTATAGGGAGTTTTCAAGAATCCATATCTCTCAAAACACACATCCTTTTAATCCCAAATTTTATTGGAAACTCTTTAATGACTTAAATTACTTCTGTGCAAAGTTTGGAACTGAAAATAAAAAATACAAGAGACTTTTCTTCATATGCAAGTCATCTACTCATAAGGCATATATTATGCAATAAAAATCCAATTTTCTCTTTCTTTCTCTTTTATTTTCTTTATTTTTATTTCTCTTCTTATTAGAAACCAAGTGGAACCTAAAACTAATCAATAGTGGTCATCCATACCACTTTCTAGAGAATTCTACATAATTCTCACTTTTTTTATGAATGAGAGAACCCACCTCGGGTGAGCCAGACATAGTAAACTCTTGAGGCATGAGAGGGTCTGGTCCGGTCATCCTCGTCCCATACCAAATCAGTGTGGATTGCCATTCACGAAGTGCCTTTGATGAGGTTCAAAAATGGGTCCTTCATTGGGACTTATCAAGCTCTTACCACCCAGACTACTATGGTCGGACTATATTTCTCACTTATGTACACCATTATCTTTTTTTTCTTTTTTTCCTTTTACTTATTTTGGTATTTCTTTTATCTCTTTCCCATTTTACCATTATTGGATATATAAAAATAGTATAAAAACAAAATCATGCATCCAAGGGAAAATTTGCAAAAGAATCCATTCTTTAAAAACAAAGCATACAAATTTTCCATTCAAATTCCTTTTATTTGCAAAATTACATTTCAATTAATACAAGCAAAATTGAGGTTATAACATCTTCCCCTATTATAGGAATTTTTCCCTCAAAATTCAACTAATCAAGCAAACAACTCAAGGTAAGACTTTTCCATGTCCGTCTTCATCTCCCATATGGCTTCATCCTCTCCATGGTGCTTACAAAGAACCTTTACCATCTCTATCTTTTTACTCCTGAGCTCTTTCACCTTGGTATCCAGTACCCTCATAGGTGACTCAGGGTATGTTAGCTTCCCTTGGAGTTCAATAGGTTCAATGCTCACCACATGGCTAGGGTCCTTCACAAAGCACTCTAGATTGGACACATGGAATACATCATGCATCCTACTATTATGAGGGGGTAGAGCTAAATGATAGGTAGCTTCGCCAATCTATTATAAAATCTCAAACAGACCCACATACCGGGGACTCAATTTTCCTATATTCTTAGCTATAGCTCAGAGGGGTCAGATTTTCATAAACACATGCTCACCCATAGTGAAGTACAAGTCAGTATGCTTCACATCAGCACATGACTTCTATCGATCTTGGGCTCTCTTTAGCCTTTGCTTGATCAAAGCATCTTTATCAGCATACAACTGTAGTTCCTTTGACCTCAACAAGATCCTCTCACCAATATCATCCCAGCGAAGTGGTGACCGACACAGTCTCCTATAGAGATCTTCATATAGAGGCATCCCAATACTGGCTAGGTAGTTGTTATTGTTAGAAAATCTCAGCTATGGGTAGGTACTGCCCCCATGATCCACCCCAATCTAGCACACATGCTCTCAATAGATCCTCTAAGGTCTGCATCATCCTTTTTGACTGTTCATCAATTTGGGAGTGATAAGTTGTGCTAAACTTCAATCTAATACCAATTTCTTCATGCACTTGCTTTCGCATCTTGGAAGTAAACTTAGAATCATGATTGAAAATAATTGAACTCGAAACACCATGCGGTCAAACTATCTCTCTAATATATAATTCAGCTAGGTTTGCACCTTGGTAGTGATTTTTAAGGCAAGGAAATGTGATGACTTGGTAAGGTGATCTACCACAAACTAAATTGCATCATAACATTTATTTGTCTTTGTAAGACCCACCACAAATTCCATGGTGATTTGTTCTCATTTCTACTCAGGAATCTCAATTGACTGGACTAATCCACTGGGACATTGGTGTTGAGCCTTCACCATCTGGAACGTGAGATAATGGCCACATATGTCACTATGTCTTTCTTCATTCCAAACAACCAAAAGTATCATTGCAAGTCCTTAAACATATTGGTAGTGTTAGGGTGTACCATGTACTTAGAACCATGAACTTCTTTAAAGATATCATTCTTCAAGGGTGAATCTTCAGGAACCCAAATATGACTCTTGTAACAAATTCCACCATCTACTCTCATTGAGATATGTGTTTGAGGTTTCTTTAACAAACATTTCATCTTGTCATATGGACTGGATAACTGAGCAACTACCAACTCTCACTACTACAGATACTACCTTTAACGTCAATTAAAATGGCCTTTTAATGTCTGTTTCAAAGTGACACCCAAATGGATGAAATAATGGTAGAAGCCTACAACGTCGGTTCTAAAACTGATGACACAAAGTTGGCCCCAATTGTAACCAAAAAATAACCAACACCAGTAGATCCATAGTTGTCAGTTATGTAAACAAAATTGATGCTTGGTGATTTATGTAAAACTGACAACTAACTTTGTTTCCAAACAAAAAGTGTTAAGTTTGTAGTCAGTTATGTCATCGGTTTTGGTTCAACTGATGCCTATGTCAAGGAATAGTCACCGATTTCTTATAGAAAATGGACTATGTATACTTTTATTGATAGTTATTATAATTAACCGACGACTAAGTGTCATTTTTCTTAATACCATCTTGTTGTCGAGCTGGTCAGCAGGATGCAAAACCTATAGTTTAGTTTTGAATTGTAGGTTTGTAGTATCTTGTGATTTTAGCCTAACAACAGGCCACAAATCTGCAATAACAAGATGATCAAGACTATATATACATCATGTGATTCAAACACATGCAGAAACAAAATTAATTCATTCACATGATTCACACACATATAAAACCTATAGTTCCATTCATTCATCAATTTTCACATTCACACACATGTAGAAACCTACAGTTCCATTCATTTTATCCATTTTCACATTCACACACATGTAGAAGCACATTCATTCATTCATCTTCACATTCACACATATGAATATAGATCAAATTTCAATAAGACAATTCAAAGAAAGTCATTCACAAATGTATATATAAGCACCACATACATATAGAAATAATGACATCAAAGTTTCGAAATGCCATTATTTATCATAAGTACCCCAATCATAATAAAAAATTGCATCCCTTTCAAAGGCTTGTACCCATTGTTCTCTTGTGTCATTTAATTGTTCTATCGTATAGGACATATGTACATCTAATAACTTTTCCCCTATATTGAAGTCACTAGTTTTGAACACCTACAAAGAGAATGGTGTATATATATAATTAATAAGTTTGATATTTTGATATTATCTAATGAGACTATACTTATGATGATCAAGACTATATATTACTTGTTGTATGTTTTTGATGTCTTGTGCAGCATATCTGACAATCATGTCCATATACCACATCTTGTAGTACCCACATGCCTAGCCATTGTTTTTGTATATCACACTATAAATTTCAAACAAAATGTTAATAAATAAAAATAAGCATAGTTCACATAAATAAAACATGCATTGGAGTTAGGAAAGTACATCCACATTCTTCTAAACTATAAGTTTCTTTTTCTTGTCCACATTTCCTCCGGCAATTTTGAAATCTTTTAAAGCCCTATACATTAATGTAACACATTGAATTGCATTAGTAAATAGTCATGTAATAATAGGTGTTAACAGATATAAATATAAAAAAATTCTCACGTGTGTAATGGCCTTTTCAGATCGTGTCCTAAACAGTCTAATTTGTTCCGCTTATAATTTAGATAATAAATAGTCATCGTCTCGGGGACAACAACTAGTAACTCTCAACACTTACCTCTAGAGATAAGAAAGTAAAAAATATATAACTCAAAATCCATAATGAAATGTAATTTTCTTGAGTCCAAAATATAAGAAAACTTACCCAACATTATATGGAGCTATTATCATGCTCTTTTATTTCTACCAAAATATTTAAAAGTGATAGAGGAATATAAGGTAACTGGTGTAGAGTCTTCATTTACAAAACTGATCAAGGATGGAACTGGAAATCCCACATGAGTCATTGAAAAATCTTTACATAACATGTGTAAGTGGCTACAAAACATGTATTATGTATGCATTAATATATAAGAAAATAGATCACTATATATAAAATGAGGTATATATATATATATATAAATTTATATATATAAATAAGGTCTCACCATATCCATAGTTCTATAATAAATGAATTTATCCAAGCATAATGAAACAACTCCAAAATATATTGTATAAATAAATTATTATCATATTATTGACCTATAGAATCCTCCTCCATAGAAACAATAATAGGTCAAATTTCAGAATGTTCACCTATCCATATTGCCATACCCCTACATTGTCTATTGAGTCGTATAGGTCCTTTGAAAGCCAACTAGGTACTTGAGGAAGAGGTGGAGGTGGAGGAGGATGAGTTGTAGTGGGTTTCTTCCCTTTGTCCTGCATATATAATTTCATATATCAATTTTCATTTATACACATATACCAATTAACATAATTTAAATGTACCATACATAATTAGTATAGATGACTCCTACTTCGGGCCACAAGACCACTCCGCCTTTTTCTTCACCAAGCATTTCAGCATCTAGGTGGGCATATGGCAATAGATGTTGCCTCCAAGTGGGGAAGACAAGCCTCGGTCTCATACGAACTGCATCATCGGGTACTGGAGTTCCATGAATCGTGTGCCCCAGAAGGCATGAGTAAGCCTCACCCTCTGCAATGACGATTTCTTTCATATTTATATGGAATGACCTAAACCTCTATAAGTTTACATAGAGTATGTTATATATATACATAAACATATCATCTTGAAAAAACTAGCTACTATGTCACTAAAATACTTACAGTGGATGTGCTAGGTGGTGAGTCTATAGGATTACTCCCAACCACCTCTGTAGTATCACTCCCAACTACCTCTATCATAGGGGAAGAGCAGCACGCTAGAGGTACTATCAGAGTGGCATCCTAAGATTCCCGCCACTTGCTCAGTGCTTCCTGGACTCTCTTATCAACTAACTCATCTAAACTATACATGGACAAAAGAAACACTTTTTGATTCTTGAATTCCCTTTCCAATAACATTCTAAAAAAGAATAGGTTACCTCATCTTTTGAAAGTCCCCCTTTTGGACATGTTTGTGTTGTGATCGCCCAAAGAATGCTCATAGGCCCACACCAACACCTGCATCCCTAACACGTCTAGGATGCTCTAGGTTACCGAGAGTAACTGTTAATTCATCCCTTGTACCCTCAGGGATGAATGATCCTTGTTTCCTCTGCTCATAAAGCTCCCGCTAATATTCATCAATAGAAATTGGTAAGTAAACACAACAATCATCAATACTAATTGCTCTGAGAGTTGAATTTTACCATTTTTATAGCCACCTTAGTAGTTGAGGGGTTGGTTATATCTCCTTTTTTGTTTTGCCTCCCAACTATCCACACATCTTGGTGATGAAGAGATGCAGGAGTATTGGAGGACTCAGTAGTCTCAGCAGTAGGAGAAGTAGGCTGTTGAATGGAAGACATCTGTAGTTTTTGGCGAAGGGATGCATAGCCACCTAGACCCATCATGTGGTCGTACACATTCAGTGCATGCCTTGCTCTTTGATCATCGTTGATAGCCTTGTTAGTAAACACATTTAATTGGTTAATAACAATCAAGGTCAATCGTGAATAGCTGAATTCATAAGAATGTATATTAATTAATTTGGGAGTGATGCTTAATGCCTTGAATTCATCGGCATTTCTCTTGGCAACAAACACATCCCACTTAGTCAGGTCCAGGTAGTTCCATTTCTCAAGGGATAGCTTCTTCCTCTTGTTAGCCTCTCATATGTATTGTCGGTTGACAGTTGTCCTATAGTTCCTTAGGACCCTGCTATAGTGTTGCATCACCTCTTTTGATGTAGGCTTTCATCCCGTTCAAATATACTCTGCAAAATTTCATATATTTAATAGAGTTTTCTAAAAAATAGAATTGTAAATAACTTTTAAAATATAATTGCAAATGATAATATCTCAAACATAGTTCTTTCCATACTAAGTCTTTCTTCCCATTAGGAATTGTATGCCAAGAATCTACATTTACACTATAATGGCTACGAGTAAGAACCTCAAGATATGAAACAAACGAGTTGCGGTTCATTCCAACTAGATTTCCTACATGATCAAAATCTACAACCAATTTTGGTCCATTGCCCCTTTATTGTAGTAACTTGTTCATCATAGTGATGCCCCTGATTTTTTCAAAATTTTTATGTTGCTCATCAAGTGGCACAAGGTTTTTATGGGGTACATCCTCAACCTAAAAATTGACAAAAAAACACATATAGGATATAACTTATAAATGGACAAATATATATCTAGATATATTGTAAAACTTACATTGTGAGGCAGCGCCTCCCCATCATGGTATTCATCATCATGGTCATAATACTCATGGTCATCCATATGAAAGTGTCATATAAAAAACAATCAAACATTTAACATTTAACATTTAATGAAATTAATATAACATTATAAATTTCACATCGATCTAACATTCAAAAAAATAAAACATTTTAAAAAAATAAAAATATGCCTCTAATATTGAGATTTTTTTATCAATTAACATTCTTTTTGTGTGATCTCCATGAACATATAAGTCATCATTAGCTTCAATATTTGGTGTTGGTAAGCCAACTGAGAATGGACTGGAGTCATCATACTTATCATAGTACTCTTCTTCATCTATAGGATCTTCAATGAACTGTCTTTTACCATGAAGAATAATAGACAATTTTTTATTTGTAGGATCTTCCATATAAAATACTTTGTTTTTCCTATGATGCCAATATGAACGGTTCACCCTTCTCGTCTATCTTTTCAAAATTTACAAATGTGAATCCCAATTCATCCACTATAACTCCTTTGGTGTTATCAACCAAATTACACTTAAAAAGCTGAATTCTGAAATCTACATAGTCAAACTCCCTTATGTCTTCAATGACACTGTAATATGACATTTTAGCTTCACATGGACTCTTATCTTTTACAGTAGAAAAAAACAATGAAGTCACTTGAAGGGTGACCCCACTATTTTGGACGACACTCTTATCATCTTGACGCTTTGTGTAATATGAGAACCCATTTTTGTCAAACCCTTCATAAGACATAACATTTATTTTTGGTTTAAAGGAAAGGCATTTGATATTTTCATCAATATTATTTGGTGTTTGAGATAGATGATGTAAGACTTTATCTTCAGACCACTTAATAAATTTCTTGTTATGCTCTCTAGCAAGCCACATTGAATTGACTTGAGGATATTGTTTTATGATTAAATTAGTATGTTCCGTGTTATAAACACTCACTTCATCAATGTTTTGTAAAATATACAAGTGAGCTTGTTCCCACAACTCACGACTGATTACTTTCATTTTTGCTCATATAGTCCCTTTTCCAGAATAGTCATCAATATTCCTATCATATATAGGAGTGCCGTTACCACTCAGAAAGTCATTGCAAAAATCCATAACCTCTCTTTCCACATAACCCTCAATAATACTCCCTTCAGGCCGATAATGGTTTAGAACATCACCTTTAAAAATGCTCATGTATCATTCGAAAGGATACATCCAATGCAAGAAAATTGGTCCCAATATTTTCACTTTCCTAGTCAAGTGGACAACAAGATGTACCATGATATCAAAGAATGAAGGAGGAAATACATCTCAAGTTGACATAGGGTAATAAACTCTTCTCTTTGAAACTTATCGAGATTCTTGGGATCAATAACTTTGCTGCATAGACTATTGAAGAAGAAAACAAATCTGGTGATTGTAAACCTTACATGCTTCGACAGTATAGATCAAATTTCCATGGGCAATATTTGTTACATTAGAGTGTGACAATCATGAGAATTAAGGCCTATCAGCTTCAGGTGTTTCATTGATACCAATCTAAAAATGTTGGAAGAGTAACCCTGTGGTACATTAACATTAACCAAGCAATCACAAAACATTTTCTTCTCCTTTCTAGACAACCTGTAACAAGTAGGAGGTAAATATGTTTTCCCATCACCACTAACTACTTCTATTAATTTTTTCCTTATTCCCATTTCACGTAGGTCCATTCTGGATTTGATGCCATCTTTAGTCAACCTGTTATATTCAACAAAGTGTTGATGCTATCACATACATTTTTATCAACATGCATGACATCGATACAATGCCAAACTGCCAAAGAAACTCCAATAAGGAACACCCCAAAATATTGACTTCTTCTTGAATAAAGATTTGTCACTTTGTGTGGGAATTGAAAAAGTCATTTACTCTTTCATAAACAACTTCCCCTAGTATAGGTTTAGGGGCACTCCTCTCCTCATTCCATCTATTGAATGCTTTGTGCAACCATCAATACGGATGGAATTTGGGAAGAAACCTTCGATGACCAAGATATACAGTCTTTCCGCCATGTTTTAGTCATATTAAATCGATGTTCTCTTCACATATAGGGCATGCTTTTGATTCTTTTACATAGTATCTAGAAAAATTCCCATATGTTGGAAAGTCATTAATAGTGGAAAACAACATAGCATGCAAACAATATGTCTCTCTATGTGAAGCATCATAGGTCATCACACCTTCACCCTAGAGTTTCTATAAGTCATCAATAAGAGGTTCAAGATAAATGTCAATATCATTTCCAGGTTTTTTAAGGCCCGATATCAACAACAACATAACATACTTATTTTTCATACACAACTAGGGAGTAAGATTGTATATAACAAACATAACAGGCCAAGTGCTATGTTGGCTGCTCATTGTTTCGTACGGATTCATCCAATCGGTACAAAGCCCAAGCCTTTGATTCCAGACTTCTTCAACCAATTTAGGGTATAATAAATCAATCTTCTTGCAATGTAGGGAATCAGACACATGTTGTAATATCCCATCATTATTTTTCTTAACCTCTACATGCCACCTTAAATTCTCCGTATCTATCAGATTGACAAACAAGCATTGAAACCGTGGTATTATATGTATATACCACATCACCTTGGCAGGAGAGCCAGTTGTGGACTTCCCCAAAGTTGTCACTTTATACCGTGACGCCCCACATTTTGGACAATCTTTTAAATCCATGTAGTCATTTTAAAATAATATACAATCATTTGGGCATGCATGTATCTTCTTAGCTTCCATTCCCATTGGGCATAAGATTTTTTTAACTCGTATGTTGAGATTGGAAGCTCATTTCCTTAAGGATGAATTTCATTCAACAAAGACAACAATGATGTGAAGCTTTTGTCGCTCCATCTACTGTTAGACTTCAGATTATAATATCTCAACACAACAACCGACTTTGTAAACTTAGTACAATCTGTGTATAATGGTCTCTCAACATCATGCACAATGTTCCTAAATAAGGAAGGTGGATTGGTGTGATCTACCCCAAAATTATCCAGCATCATATTGATGATGTCTATCAGAATCGGTTTGTCCACATCTACATCATCGACGGCAATTTCTTGTTCAACACAAGCACTGCTATTGACATCTACTGATCTTAGGTTTGAAATCTCTCCATGTTAGTACCATTTTGTATAGCCTTGTACAATCCCATTGCACATGGCATGACTTTTGATTTCGTCACTAGTGCTGACTTTGAAGTTGCTACCACAATGCCTACATGGACAATAGAACCTATCTCTAGGTTGTTTCCTATGTCCTTTACAAATCTAATAAATTGATCAAGACCAGAAATAAACTTTGGGGTGCAACAATTTGGAATGGAGATCCATGATCTATCCATTCTAGGATCAAAGACAAAAAAAGTATTAGGGTTTAGGGTTTACATATACGTTAAGGATTTATAGATTAGGGTTTAGGGTTAAAAGATTGGAGTTTAGGGTTGTATAATGAATGTGTGTACCACCTATCCCATTCTTGAACACCTAATCTCACTAGTAAGTGTATAATGTGTATTCAATTTTCAAGAAAATTTTGCCAATATTTTCCTACAACTCTCCAAGTACACTAATGTACATGGGCAAATGTCCACCACCATATGACTTAGAGAACAAATGTTGAAGTGCTGACAAAACATCTTGAAAACCAAATATACATTATACACTTACATCTTAAGTGAGATTAAGTGTTCAAGAACAGTCCCAAATCGAGGACTATCCAAGATGTACTCTAATGAGTAAATCTCAAATGGGTTTCTAGGCCACCTAAATACATGTATATATGTTGTCATTCTTATTCCTAAGATCATAGTTTCATCATTCATATCCTAGGTTTTATGTAACATCGTTTAATTCAATTCATCCTTCCATTTGGGTAAGTTCATTCATGCATCATTAACCCTAATTAATCAATATTAATCAACCAAACAATCTTGAAAAGAAATTATTGAACTAAGATAAATCAATCACTAACAAGAGATAAAGAAAGCAATATTAATTAATTAAATTCATTCATGCATCATTAACCCTAATTAATCAATATTAATCAACTACACATTCTTGATGAGCAATTACTGAATTACATTAAATCAATCACTAACAATATAGAAACTAAGTGTAAATCTAATTAATTAAGTGCATTCATGCATCATTAACCCTAATTAATCAATAATAGTCAACTAAACATTCTTGACAAGATATTATGGAACTATATTAAATCAATCACTAACAACTGAGAAAATAAGTGCAAATCCAATTAATTAAGTTCATTCATGCATTATTAACCCTAATTAATCAAAATCTACTTCTGATTAACCACTCATTGCAATGGTGGGGCGGCCGAAGGTGGAGGTGGTAATTCCACGAGGATGGAGTGGTGGTGGTTGGAGTGACGATGCAGGCTAGACGATGGAGGAGGCATAGCGGCGATGACGGTCAACTCAACAGCTAGAGGCGGTCGAGGCAGAGCAGCGACGGCGGTCAACTTAGCAGTTGGAGAGTGGACTGTAGCGGCAGTGGCTCCAGCATCCTCCTAAGATCTGGCATCCTCTTAAGAGAACAATGATGACAACGATAGCTAGAGGAAGAGTGGCGGTTGGCGAAGAAGCAGCGGTGGATGGAGGGGAAAATCACCAAAGAGACCTAGTTGAATCGCTATGAAATAGAAAATGGGGAAGAATCTATTTCACGCGGGTGCTATTAAGTTATATACAGTCATCGGTTGTTAGAAAAACCGATGCCTAACACTAATAGTCATCCGTCACTTATGAAAAACTGACAACTAAGTGCAAATTTTAATAAAAAAAGTTACACCTGGTTATGGTTTTAATCCTCAGTTTCTAGAGATAACAACCAACGTCTATTCACATATTGAAATAATAAATTTTGTTCTAGTGTTAGGACCATAGTTGTCAGTTTCCCAATACAAATCGACGATAAAGACAGAAATTGGGGGGAAAATATTTTCACAGGGACAAGGTGTGAAAACACCTAGTCGTCAGTTCCTTGAAAAAAACCAACGACTAATGAGGGGATAAATTTTGTCTCATGAAGGATGTTTAGTCATCGATTTTTTGGAACAACTGAAGAATAATGAGGGATACTTGTTTTTGTGGGGACATGACACGAAGCATGTGTCACCGGTTTGAGAAAATTGATGCCATATCGAAAATTTTGGACGAAATTTTTTTTCCCTGGAAAATTGTATTTCACAGGTAATTCTAGACGTCCGTTTCTTTGAAAAGAAACTACATTAAAGTAAAAGTGGTACCTGTGTCTTTTCTAAATCATTAGGACTTCACATATGATGACAATTGCCTTATTTAATCAATGTCTTTGTACTATGGCGTTGGTTTTTTGTGTGTAACCAACGCCATCAAAGGTGATGTTATATATCATTTATGTACTATTGTCGATAATCAACTAAGGAAGAATCTCCCATCCCCTTGCGCCCTCTCACTCTGGCGACTAGGGTTCCGCAAGTTGTGGACGTCCACCCCCTTAGATTAGGGTTTTCCCTTGCAAGTTCAAGTGTTGAGGCGTGCGTTGGGTCTTGGCTTCATGGCGTCGGAACTAGCAGACCGTTATGCAGGACTGAACCTATCGGACGACAAGGAGGAACTGATTGATGGCAACTTGTTAGGTAGCGGGGAGGAGGAGGAAGATCAAACTGAACTGGCGCTGGTGGGGTGCCTACTCATAGACCACACCTACAACCTGAAGGCTATGGAAAGGACACTGACTCAGGCATGGAGTCTACGGGAGACAGTGTTGTTTAAGAAGTTGGAGGGTGACACCTTTGTAATGCAATTCTCGCATTGGCGAGACAAACAACGGGTTACAGACGGCGCCCCGTGGAACTTCGACGGGCGTCTTCTGCTGTTCAAAGAGGTGGATAAGGAGGAACAACCAGGGCACCTACAAATTAACCATACACCCTTTTGGGTGCACCTCTATGGCCTACCAATGGGGTATAGAGGGGAGACGATGGTGTGGGAAATTGTGGGATGTGTAGGCGGTGTGGTGGAAACGGACAGAGACAGATCGGGGTGGGACTCCTCAGTCCGTGTTCGCGTGATGCTGGACGTGACCCACTCCTTGAGGAAAACCCTAAAGCTCAAGGTTAAAAGTGGGCTCATCGTTGAAGTGGACGTGAAATACGAAAGGCTAGCAATGTTCTGCTTCAATTATGGAATGATAGGCCATGTAGATAGGGACTGCAACAGCTACGCGGAAGGGGTCGAGCTACAACAACACTGGGGCAGATGGCTACGTGTGTCTCCATGGAAAAAACAATGAGCAGAGAATACCAGGGAGGAAGTTAGGGGAGGGATAAGGAGGAAGCTAACATTCAAGGGAAAGGGATCAACAGGGGGAGCCGAACGGAGGGTGACAAAGAAGGGAGTAGTGTAGGGGGGGACAAGGGGTGAGGGAGACAAGCAGGAGGAGGGCGCCGGACAGAGTGAGTGGCAAGGTTGGGAGGATGGGAGGGAGTTGCAAGGCGAGGCATGGAACGGAGGGCTAAGGCGTCATCAGGGGTGACGGGGCATCGTCGGGAGGCGGGGGGAAAGCACGAGAGGTGACAACAGATGAGGTGTTGGGTGGATGGTAGGGGGATCAGGTGGAAAATGTGATGGAGAGCATGACGCCGATAGTGAGGGGGAAGGCAGTGGCTTTCCACACAGATGGGGGGAAGGAAACGGCTGATACTACGGTAGAGGAAGCAAGTGAGGCTCAACGGTAGGACGATGATGACATAATAAGGGGGATAACAAGGAAGGAGCCGACGGTGCGTTATACAAAACACAACCTCTTGGGGATGAAAGGAGGTGTATGCATCGATGAGATTGCACTGGAGACAGAACCTTTGGGAACAGATGATACAACTCCAGGAAACGATGATCATGTGATACTCAGGGAACAGTAGGCCGATGTGGAGGGAGAGTCTTCTCGCGCACAAAAATGCTAACAGAGGGAAAGGAAGAAGGTAGAAATCGGTCTAAATGAGGGGGAAGCAGCCCAAATCAGGTATGGAGAGGAAACAAAGGAACATGAGAAATTGTATGGGTAAGAACCAAAGCTCAGTGAAGTTTGCAACGCAGCCAAGAACTACATTTCAAAAAGAGTTATAACGAGGGCACAGAGGAGAAAAGAAGCAGGTGTGAGAATGAAACATGGGAACAAACAGGCCAAGGGGAAAAAAGACATCAACCATGGTTCTATAAGATGAGTAGGGGGGCGAGATTGGGAATTCCAGAAGAGGAGGTGGTGTGGGAACAAACAACAGGAAAGAGGGGGAGGAATGCAGAGGTGTGTGACATGGACCTTGATGAGCTACCTATGAATGACTCAGGAGGAAAAAGATACATGATGTTCAATGAAGAGGCACTGGACAGATTTGGGGTCACCAGGACTCAAGTAGCAGAGATTGGCGGAGCCCAATCCCGCAAAGGACAATGAAAATCTTTAGCTGGAACTGTCAGGGGTTGGGCGACCCTGACACGTGCAAGGCTCTCCGAGCTTGGGTTTGGAGAGAACGTCCAAACATAGTTTTCGTGATGGAAACTATGATCGCTGACAGGAAACTGGAAGATGTAAAGAGGAGTTGTGGCTTTACTGATGGCTTGTGCATTTCTAGTGAGGGGCGGGAAGGTGGTTTGGGCTTCTGGTGGAAGGATGTTGAAGTGGAGGTGATCAACTAATCTTGAAGGCATGTGACAGTTGCGGTCAAGGATAACATCAATGGCGTAACGTGGAGAGCGGTGGGTATTTATGGATGGGCAGAGCAGGCAAATGAGTGCAAGACTTGGGAGATTATGAGGAAGATAAAGGAAGAGGAAGAGGTCCCAGTTATTTTCTTTGGGGATTTCAATGAGATAGTGTCAAATACTGAGAAGAAAGGGGGTCCACCCAAAGAGGAAAAATTCATGCATAATTTTCGAGATGTGATAGATGACTGTGAGTTGATGGATGTTGGTTTTGAGGGAAATACCTTCACATGGAAAAGGGGCCTTACTGAAAGAACACTTGTTCAGGAGAGACTTGATAGATTCCTTCCCGAGCTTGAGTGGAGGAACATCTTCACATACTGCAAAGTATTTCATCTGCCCATATACGAGTCGGACCATGCACCCATTGTTCTAAAGGCAGACAGGAGGGATAACAATAAGAAGAGAAAAGGACACTTCATGTTTGAACCAATGTGGGTGGGGGAGGAAAGTTGTGCCACTATCATTAAGGAGGCTTGGGAAGATGATGAAGGGAGCGAGTTGACAAAAAAGTTGATGAAATGTAAGGAGAGCCTAAAAGCATGGGCATCCAAAAAGTTTGGAGAAAGAAGAAGGAAGGTAAAGGAACTCGAGAACGAGCTTTGGGGGAAGCAACCTCTTCCCCCAGACCAAACAAATCTGGATAGGGCGGAGGAAAAATCAAAAGAACTCCAATATTGGCTATAGAAGAATGAAGAATACTGGGCTGCCCGTGCATGTGTAAAAGAACTAAAAGAAGGAGATCGCAACACTGCATATTTCCATCAAAAAGCTTCAAATAGGAGGCAGAGAAATAGAATTGAATGCTTAGAGGATGAGCAAGGGGTCATGAGGTCACAGGAGGAGGACATCAAAGCAATCATTATAAAACACTTTGCACAACTTTTTCATACTAGCAATCCTAGGGGTTTTAAGGAGGCTACAAAGGGGCTACGGGAGATGATATCAGAGACCCAAAAGGAGGATCTTGAGAGGGATATAGTGGATGAGGAGATATGGATAGCTCTAAAATAGATGCATCCAAATAAGGCCCCCGACCCGGATGGTATGAAGGCAATGTTCTACCAAAACTATTGGGGAATTGTTGGGAAGGATGTGGCGAGCTACATCAAAGGGTGGTGGAAAGGGGAGAGAAGTATAGGGGAGGTAAATGATACTCTTGTGGTTCTTATTCCAATGACTGATATGCCGAAGACAATAGGAGAATTCAGACCTATTAGTCTTTGTAATGTGGTATACAAGATAGCATCCAAAGTCCTGACAAATAGGTTGAAACTGCTTATGAACAACATTGTATTGGAGAACCAAAGTGCTTTCGTACAAGGAAGAATGATTACAGACAACACTCTCATTGCTTATGAAGTGTTCCATTCTATGAAGAGAGATAAGGGAAGGAAAAAAGGCAGCCTCGCTTTGAAACTGGACATGTCAAAAGCGTACGACAGAGTGGAGTGGAGGTTTCTAGATGTCACTATGGAGAGGTTGGGGTTTGGGCTGAAATGGAGGAACAAGGTCCAATAATGCATAACGTATGTCAAGCACACGTTCTCCTTCAATGGAGACAAAACCCAAAGCAAAATTCTTACACGTAGACTTCTCCAGGGTGACCCTCTCTCCCCCTATCTTTTCATTCTATGTGCGGAAGCTTTCTCAACTTTGATTTCCACTACTACTCGTGAAAACCTCCTACATGGCATAAAGCCAAGTAGGGGGGCACCCTGTATATCACATCTTTTTTTCGCAGTTGATAGTATACTCTTTGCTAGAGCAACCACCACTGAATGTCTGAAGATAGCTGAGATTGTCAGCCAATATGAACATGCATCGGGTTAAAAGATAAATTTTCAAAGACGGAGGTCGTTTTTAGCAAAGGGATAGAGGCAGATAAATAGGAGGAGCTGAGGCAGCTCCTAGGAGTGGACAGACATGCCAGCTATTTGGGCCTCCCGAAAGCCATGGGAAGATCAAAAAAATAGGTGTTCAGCTACATTAAAGATAGGATTTGGAGGAAGCTTCAAGGGTGGTCGGAGAAGTTGTTGTCCAAAGCAGGGAAGGAAGTACTCATCAAAGTGGTTGCTCAAGCCATTACCACATACATCATGAGCATTTTTCAGCTACCGACGGGTACCATAGCTGAGATACGAGGATGGTTACTAGATTCTGGTGGGGAGCAAAAGACAAAGAAAGGAAAATATCATGGATGAGTTGGGATAATATGTGCAGGCCAAAGCGATAAGGGGGTCTTGGTTTTAGGGACTTCCACACCTTTAACCAAGCCCTTCTAGCAAGGAAGTTGTGGCAGTTAGAAAACAACCCAGAATCCCTTGTGGCTAGAGTTCTCAAAGCCAGATATTTCCCAAGGATGACCATATGGGAAGCGAGACAGGGACATAATCCTAGTTACTCTTGGAGGAGCCTGTGGGGAGCAAAAGCACTTTTAAAAGAAGGAACACAATGGAGAGTGGGCGACGACACTAAGGTGAATATTTGGGAAGATAGTTGGCTGGCTAAAGAGGAGGAAATGCTAGCACATTTTAAAAGGGAGAATGGGCCAAATCTTAACACAGTTCGGGAGCTTATGACAGAGGATGGTATTCAATGGGACGCATGCAGAATCAGGGAGTGTTTTCCAGAGAGCTATGTTATAAGAATATGCGCTATACACTGCAGCATGAGAAACCCAGATGATACATTGATGTGGTAGCCTTTAAGGGACGGGGAGTTCACAGTTCGATCTGCTTACTGGTTGGGGCTGATGGGGAAGGAGGAAACGAGGAAGTTTGCATTTCAGTGTGGGGATTCACTATGGAAACATATATGGCATGATGGTTGGAGCCCCAAGATAGCCCACTTTATTTGGAGGGCAAGCACGGGAAACCTAGTGACGAGGGGGCGTCTTTTTGACAGACACTACGTGGAGGAAGGCACATATGTTGTGTGGGTCTAAGAAGGAAACAATTCCACACATGTTCTTCCGCTGTCCCAATGCGGTGGAAGTGTGGGAGCAGACACTGAGAGGAGTGAAAACATGGGTGGATGATGTTAGAGATGAGGATATCATCTCGTCCTTGAAAGTTGCGTTAGAGGGGAGGCCAATGCACGAGTCTGAACGGATAGTGGCGGGCATGTGGACGGTGTGGAAAGCTAGATGCATACGGACCTTCCAAAGCAATGACGTATGCAGCGGCTACCTGCTGCGTTGCACGTTGATGACGGTGCATCGAGGAGGCCAATTCCATGCTTGGACGGGGGAAGGGACAGGCTGAGGAAGAAACATGCAGGAGTAGCGACGTGGAGATGATGACTGACAACCGAGGGATGTGAGGTTAGACGGCGCCCAGCAAACACTATATAGGGAGGAAAGGTTTGAAGGGAGAGGAGGAAGAGACACTGACGTCCAACAGGTGGGGAGTGGGGAAGCAGGTACTCACCAGGGAGGAGACGGGGAGAATAACATCAAGGCACAGGATGGTCACTGCATGTGGAGGAAGCCAACACAGGACAAAATCAAAATTAAAGTGGATGGCTCGGTGGGTGAGGATGAAGGGGCAGGCACTGGACTGGTAGCAAGGGATGAAATGGGGCTAGTGGGCATAGCGGGGGAGAAAATCAACTCAGGGACGGGCATCATCATCACAGAAATGCTAGCAGTGAGAGCAGTACTACTATGGGCAAAGAAAGCGGGTTATGACAGAATAGAAGTGGAAACAGACTCTTTGGAGGCAGTTCATGCATGCACTAACAAGAAGCCACGACGGGACTACCTAGGAGTGATTGTTGAAGATTTCAAAGCTCTACAACATCAGTTTACTGCTTGTAGTTTACTTTATGTTAATCGTAGATGCAATGGGGTTGCGCATGAGGTAGCCAATCTAGCACGTAGAGGTCAAGTAGCTAGTTTTTCCTTTTCACATTCTTTCCCTCCAAACCTGTTATCTCTTGTGAACCTTGATTTAATTGGCTAATAGTAGTTTTTACGGGGAGCCCACCTTTTGGGTTTCCCACCCCCCTTTCAAAAAAAAATGTAATATTGTCAATCAATAGGTCTGATTTGATCTGAAAGTTATCCACACAGATTTGATCTTCTAACAACTCTGGAGTCCACCAAGCAAACTCTCCAAGTTCTCTTCACTGTCTAGATAAGATAGTTACACACCTAAGTTGTTTCTGAGTAAGAGTAAATGCTACTACATTAGTTTTCCTAGGGTGAAAAGTGATGGTGAAATCATATTCTCTCATATACTCCATCCATCGCCTTTGTCTCATGTTTAGGTCCTTCTGATTCAGAAGGTACTTCAAGCTCTTGTGGTTGATGAGGATTCTAAAAGTAGCTCCAGATGGATAGTGTCGCCAGATCTCCAGGGCATGCATAATCATTGGCAGTTCTAAATCATGTGTTGGGTAGTTCACTTCATTCATCTTGAGCTGTCTAGAGGCATAACTAACAACATGCCTATTTTTCTCTAGCACACACCCAAACCTCACCTTTAATGCGTCAGTGAAGATCATAAATCCTTCATCTCAACTATCTCTGGTTCATTTGGGTTGTTACAACCTTGGTCGGAAAGTCAGGCTTGATTTTCCATTATTTGGTACTTAAACTCTTGCATTTGTTATTCTGATCAACAAACTCTACTTCATAATTATATCCTCATTTGAAATCTTAATATGGTAATGATCTTGCTCACCCTATTGGTTCAACCCTATTTTAGGGCTTCATCTTGTATCATTCTGCATTGCAATCACATCCATACCTATTATATTACATGTCATCTCCCTCAATATGCATATTTGTGTAAAATACACTTATGGACATTATTTGCATGTTTTTCAAGCATTTGGACCACACTTGATGAAAGAGAAAGAGTGATCCTAGGGTTTCTCTACCCTTGGAGAGACCCAAAGTGAAGCCCGATGCTCCCTCAACCTACCCCTAGTGGCCAAAGATCCATTGCATCAAATATGTTTAAGAAAATCCAAAGAATCAAGTCAAAGTGTTGATCTAGAACCCAGCATGATCGTGGTACCACAAAATGGACATGCTAGGTAACTTCAAAATCAATAGAGTCATCCTCAATTGAAGTTAGAATCACCATGACTGTGCCACACAGAACGATCATGGTGAACTGACCCAGAATGGCCATGCCACCCAGAACAGCTGTGCTACAATAGAGGAAGAATGACCATGAAGCAGAGAATGGCCTGAGTATTTTGAGCCACCATGGCCGTGGTGACCACCATTGTCGTTCTACACTTAACCCACCACGATCGTGCTAGCTTCAGTACAAAAGTGACCCTCAACATGTGACTTTCACATTTTAATTCACATGACCATTCTACCCCACTATGATCGTGCTCACCCCTACCCAGCACAGTTGTGGTGATCCACCATGGCTATGCTACTCATAAAACCTAGCTACTGTTGCACTGTTTTTCCCATACAACCCCAACTTGACCTAGTGCTTCCCCCACACCTATATACACATGGGTGGTGGCTCCAACACGAGGTTAGATACCTCCTACCACCTCCTGGCTCCCCATTTTTTCCTCTTAACCATTCCACTCCATTTCCGCCTCCATTCCACTCCAGTTCACCATTTCCTCCACCAAAATACAAGTTTATCCTAGTTTGTACCCATAATCCCATTCATTCCGCACCCTTGCACCTTGTATGAAAGAGGAGGACATTTTGCAACAGCTGGAGAGGAGGATTACTCCATCTACACTGAGCTCCATGGCTTCTTCTACCTCTTTCTTCTTTCTTTTTGTATTTTCCATTTCCTTGAGTAGCTAGGCCCCCTTGGGTGGGCTGTTTTGGGTGTAAAATGTTACTCTTATACCATATTGGGGGAAAATGACATGTAAACTTTGTAATTCCATTTTCTAATGATTATGTTCTATTTCTATCTCATTCTCCATGAATTGCTTGTTGGTTTGTGTGTGAAATCACCTAGGAATTTAGAAAAATCCTTATATATGTGAATTTTGGGATTTGCCCCTAGGTCCAATTCTTGGATCCCTAGATTGCCTCCCACCTTCATACATCCTAATCAATATCCCTAAGCCTAAGTCAGAGATCTAAGTTGCTATATTAGGTGACTCTAGAGCAATTAGCACGGAGCCTTCTCAAGGCTAGAATGTGGGGGAATTGGGGTCCAAAACCCTAATTTCACCTCCCCATTACTACCCTCGACCCCTAATTTCCCTAGGAATGCCTAATCTAGAAACTTAGACTTAATTAGACTCTAATGGAATTGAACCTAATCCCTAACCCAATTGAGCCTCGCAAGGGTAGTAGGGAGTGTTAGGGACTAGTTCCCCTATACACAACCTAGCATATCCATGGCCAGTTAGTAGCTTAGGTTAATTCATCAGACTCTAGCTTGTGGTTTGGTTTGGATAATCTAAATGGAATCATAATGTTTATATATCACCCCCAACTTAAGTGGTAAGTATATCCCCTAAATAGCCCACACCTCTCTTAATTGCTTTAAAACCCTAGTTTTCATCCTACTTAACTAGTGTTAGCTTTGTTAGCTCTTTCCTTGCTTAGTTAGCTTCTTTCCCTATTTTTTCCTTGTTCTAGCTATTTTAGCTCTTTAATTGCTCTTGTGTTATTCTTGCGTGCCTTAGTGTAAATTGCCTTTTCATATCTAGCTTAATCTATCCTTGTTTAATTATTCTTAATATAATCTAGGGTCAACTTAGATTTCATTCCTGCCTTTAGTTGCTTTCCTATTTTATAGAAGTTGGGAGGTGGTCTTATTAATCCTGCCCTCCCTGTGCGAGCTAATTCAAAGGATAATTTACACAAACTAGTTAACAATCAAATCACCTTTAAACTCTTAACCCTAGTCTCCACAGAAGGAACCCAGCGAAACTAACCTACTTCTAGTTCCCCCTTATCTCCCTATGGATCGACCCTGTACTTGCCACCCTCCTATACTACGACACAATCCCATGCACTTGCGGGATAGTGTTTTGTAGACTTAGGTGTGTTTAATTCTAGGTCATTATAAATTTTGAAAGTAAATCCACCCATGTGCCTCCGTCCACGGAGTTGCATCCATTCAAATCTCAGTCGAGTGGTGTGTAATGCCACTGGTGGGGGCGCACCAAGCTTTCTAGTGTCGTTGCCTTGGAGAAAGGCGCTCGGCCTAGCTAGTTAGGTTTGCTTTGACTTTTCCTATTGCCCTTATGATGCGCGTCATTTAGCACACCAATCACTAGGAAAAATTATCCTAGAGTTTATCCTTTTCTACTTTCTGATAAAGGCTAGTATAGAAGGGTCGATCCACAGAGACGGCGATGAAGATGGTTCAGTTTCAAATCTGATTACGAGAACAAAAATGTAAAATCTGTTTTAAGAGTTTGTTAAAACTAAAATAAAAAGATGAAGTTACTAAATTAAAGATTAACAATCAAAATAAGGAAATATCGAAGCTAAGGGATTTTACCACCCTAGTCGATGTGAAACGAGATCAAAGAAATGATAAGAAAGATAAAAGAAGGAATGTGAAACATTTGTAAATGATTCACAAAAGATGAACACCCCATGAACCCATTGGTCCTGGCGTTCACGGATCCTAGTTCAATCATCCTAATGGGGACTTTTCCGAGGTCTCATCCAAATTCCCATGAAATCAATTTGGTTGTTCTAAATCTTGGGTTCCACGGTCGCATCCGCCAAGATTAACAAGCGATGAAAACGAGAGATCACTTTGTTAAAATCGTCGAGATCCAAATCAAAATCCATTTATCTAAAAAATCATATAAATCTTCAATCTAGTCATCACATGGCTAAGGGGTTATTCCCCTTGCCTCGATAGAAGTCTACTCACACATGCTTGTGGAAAACATGGAGGCGGAGGGGAGAAGCGAAATGGCATAGTCTAGCCCAACATTAGGAGTCAAGCCTTTTGCTAGAGACAATAAAATGGCCAATCTCTTCAACCCTTGCTCCAATCCACAGAAGAGAAAGAAGAAGAAAGGAAGAACAACTAGATCTATTGCAAGAATATAAATTGCAAGAATTAAAGAACATTAAGAAGAAATTCTATTGCTTGAATGATAGGAGAACAAATGCTCAGAATTCCGATACAAAAGATGATCCTTGGGAGGAGGAAGTGCCCTTCCTTTTATAGGAGAAGGAGGGGTAGGCTATCTAAAAAAGAGGAGGAAAAAAGATAGGGAGCCATCCTTTTGAATTTTCAGATCTAGTCAACAAACTCTTGATTGTCTTTCTTTAATGCAGATTCTCGCAGCAGAAATTTCGAGCGAATTTCCATTGTCCAGAGAATTTAAAGTGCGCCCAAAAATATGCTTTTCCTGTAGGCCTTTGAATTCTCTTTCCAAATCATATTTGAACATTAAATTCCGCCTTAGGATGTGAGATGTATGCTAATTTTGGTGCAAGATATGCATTTAAGTCAGCATTGCGGGAAACTGAATTGCCTCCTACCTTCATCTCTTCTTTTCTCGATTTAATTCTTAGATAATTCCTGAAAATTAAGAAAAATATCATAAGAATTTAGGAAAAGTATATCAAGAAGATGAAAGTCCTATTTATTTTTGAATTATCTAAAATTAACAAAAAAGTCCTAACTAATTATTCTAAATGAAGCAAAAATAAGAGATGAATATGCATTCATCAAAATACCCCAAACTTAAACTTTGCTCGTCCCGAGCAACATTAAAATCAAGAAATACTTTCAAGACATACTCTCAACCTATCATCCTCACTCTCCTAACAATCACTGGATTCCTTCCACCAAAATATGGCCAAGCGACCCTGACTTCCTGAATTCACAAAAAGTGACTTTTATATTTCCTACTTCACAAACTTGCATTTATTCAAGACCTGCAATAAAACAGATTTCATTTCACCTTTGCATTTGGTACTCCAATTTTTTTTAAAAGTTTTACGCAAGAACAGGGCTGATTTGGATGGTTGGGGTTTTTGTAGTTTTCCCCTGGGCAGGAAATTGGAGTGAAGGGGGTACGGAAGAAGGACAGTCTCTCCTCTATTCGACTTGAGACCTTTTTTATTTAGTGGACATGCAGTTACATTGACCACATTTTTTTTCTTTGATTTTTGGTGATACACCTAATTGCGTGGGTATGGAAGAAGCGAAAGAGGGGGAAAGGGTGCCACCCCAAACTTAGCCTTTTGGGCATTATTGGCTTTTTTTTCTTTTTGACGAATGGAAAGATTTGGAAGTGGTAGAAGAAGAGTAGAAGAGGTTGTTCTTGTGCAACTTTTTTTTTCATCTTTTTTTTAGGAGTACCATGGATTGGTTCAACTATTACCGAATCATGCGAAAAATCAAGAAAATTTATACAAGTTGTACATGATAAGAAAGCATCACTCTTGAATCCTATCAGTCCTCTATGGCTTGCCATCTTTTCCAAGGAGTGATTATTATTTGAGGTCCTAAGTGATAGGAGGATTTCTAGTCATGAAAGTTTCAAAATTTTAGTTGGAAGATAGTTACATCATTAAGGGGAGTATTTTGACAAATGATCATATCAAGGCCGACTAGATAAAGGCCATTTTGCAACAAAGGAAATAAAAATATGCCCGACTAGATAATGGCCATAAACAAAGCAACTATATGCAAAACCCAAAAAAAAGTAGAAATAATGCAAGAATAAAAAGATAAGGGGGTGGAATAGAATCATACCACCCACCTCCACCCCGGACTTAGATTTTTGCTCGTCCCGAGCAAAACCCAAACCCGAGATGGAGGGAAGAAATTTTTTGGGTTCACCAGGAGGTCCTGGTAGCTCAAAATATGTCCATCTGAAGGGAATGTCGATGAGGGCTGGGACCTTTATCTGAGGAGCCTCATAGTGTACCCTATGATAGGGTAATTGTAGAAGCTCAGTGGGGTGCTCGTATTTTATTTCACCTCGCATTCCCTCCAATAGGATCCAAAAATCTTCCATCAATAGAAGGGGAAGTGTTGAAGATGGATGTGGATTTGGGGAGCTTGGTGGGTACCCAACTAGTGACTCTAGTAGAGCAGGATGAAATGAGTTGGGTGCAGGATCTGGTTCAGGTTTTCCACCATCACGATGACTTGTATATGGGAGAATTGATGTTGATGAAAAAGATTTCAAATTATTTACAAAATTGTTTTGCTTCTCCTCAAAAATAATGTCATCAACATTGGGTTTGGTAAGTTTCATTGTTGATATAACATATGGCTCTAATTCTTTTGTATAAGGGGTCCCCAAGGATTCAGGTGGGATGAGGACGACTTCCTTACAAACAATAGAATGGGGTGTGTGAGCTTCTTCCAACGGTGGTATCTCCCCTTCTAGATCAGCCATGTGTGGGATGGAAATTGGCTGTGACGGCTCGGGAAGAATCATAAAGGGGGTTAGATTCTCATTATCCAAAATAGACTCAAAAGAAGGGTATTGGTCTATGGTATCATTCAGATTTATGTTGAGGTTGGGAGGAGTTGTTGGATCTTTAGAATGACTCTCATGCTTTGACATTTCATATTCAAGTAATAGAGTCTCTAAAGGAAAGATAGGGATACCAACGTCCTCATCACACACAAAATATGTCTCCATGGTTTGTTCTATTTCTTTAGGATCTGACATATATGACACAAAATAAGGATCATCGTCATCATTGTCAGGAAGAACCATCTTGGGTTGCTCAAGCTCTATAGGGGGAGTTTGTGATTGATCCTCTAAAAAGGTAGCTAACATGGCTTGACTAGATTCAAGTTTTACTTGTGCTTCTGCTACCCTCTTTTCTAGGTCCTTAAGTCTCTCTTCCAGTTCAAGATCAATTTGCATTTCACCATAGGATTTATACACCCCAAAATTTTGGTCATCCTCGCCACACTCCCCATAGTGTCCTTGGCCACAGTACTCCTCATATTGTTTTGGGTGGCATTGCTCCTCATAATAATCTCCAGAAGATGGTGGATTGTAATTTCCATTGCGTCCATCTTGGTAGGAAGATTCAATATTATAAGGTGTCACCAATTCATGAGGAAACATATTTGAACAATCTATATTTTGGGTTTGGGCTTCTACTAAGGTGGCCAATAAGGTTTGGCTAGTTAGGAGTTTTGCTGCCATATTCTCTAGGGACTTAAGTTTCTCTTCTTGTTGAGGATTACATTGGGTTTCATAAACATGTTCATAACCCCCAAGGTTTTGTTGGTTACACACCACAAAATTTTGTTGATCATATCCCCCATTAGAATATGGATAGCAAGGTTCCCCATAATGGTTCTCAGAAAAATGTGGATTCACATTGTATCCACCCGGATGAACGGGCTCGCAATTAAAAGGGGTGCTATTATAATCATGGGGTAGAGTCGGACAGGCAAGAGATGCATGGTGGTAAAAACCACAATAATAACATTGTGGGGGATATTGGGATGTACACTCCATTTGAAAAGAAAGGTTCCTGAAAGATATGTCAATCAACGAATGAGAGAAGAAAGATTGTGAGATAAAAAATTAGTCAAAATTACAAACAAAACTAAAAATTATAAAACTAAGAAATTATGAAATAACAAAAATTACAAAAAAAAAGTAACTAGAAAGCAGTACTGCTAGAATGGAAACTCAGCAGAAAGAGGAGATACACTTCCGGAATTGTGCTCGGAAGGCAAAAAGAAATTATAAAAATCTAAAAGAAATTATAAAAAAGACTAACGTTATGAAAGTTAGAGAATATGAACAACGATTATACAAGATATACAGACAACCAGATCTGAAAAACAACTGTGCCGTCCCCGGCAACGGCGCCAAATTGATGCACGTCGTTTAGCACACCAATCACTAGGAAAAATTATCCTAGAGTTTATCCTTTTCTACTTTCCAATAAAGGCTAGTATAGAAGGGTCGATCCACAGAGACGGCGATGAAGATGGTTCAGTTTCAAATCTGATTACGAGAACAAGAATGTAAAATCTGTTTTAAGAGTTTGTTAAAACTAAAACAAAAAGATGAAGTTACGAAATTAAAGATAAACAATCAAAATAAGGAAATACCGAAGCTAAGGGATTTTACCATCCTAGTCGATGTGAAACGAGATCAACGAAATAATAAGAAAGATAAAAGAAGGAATGTGAAACATTTGTAAATGATTCACAAAAGATGAACTCCCCATGAACCCATTGGTCCTGGCGTTCACGGATCCTAGTTCAATCATCCTAATGGGTACTTTTTCGAGGTCTCATCCAAATTCCCATGAAATCAATTTGGTTGTTCTAAATCTTAGGTTCCACGGTCGCATCCGCCAAGATTAACAAGCGATGAAAATGAGAGATCACTTCGTTAAAATCGTCGAGATCCAAATCAAAATCTATTTATCTAAAAAATCATATAAATCTTCAATCTAGTCATCACATGGCTAAGGGGTTATTCCCCTTGCCTCGATAGAAGTCTACTCACACATGCTTGTGGAAAACATGGAGGCGGAGGGGAGAAGCGAAATGACCATAGTCTAGCCCAAAATTAGGAGTCAATCCTTTTGCTAGAGACAATAAAATGGCCAATCTCTTCAACCCTTGCTCCAATCCACGGAAGAGAAAGAAGAAGAAAGGAAGAACAACTAGATCTATTGCAAGAATATAAATTGCAAGAATTAAAGAACAGTAAGAAGAAATTCTATTGCTTGAATGATAGGAGAACAAATGCTCAGAATTTCAGTACAAAAGATGATATAAAAGATGATCCTTGGGAGGAGGAAGTGTCCTTCCTTTTATAGGAGAAGGAGGGGTAGGATATCTAAAAAAGAGGGGGAAAAAAGAGAGGGAGCCATCCTTTTGAATTTTCAGATCTAGTCAACAAACTCTTGATTGTCTTTCTTTAATGCAGATTCTCGCAGCAGCAATTTCGAGTGAATTTCCGTTGTCCAGAAATTTTAAAGTGCGCCCAAAAATATGATTTTCCTGTAGGCCTTTGAATTCCCTTTCCAAATCATATTTGAACATTAAAATACGCCTTAAGATGTGAGAGTTATGCTAATTTTGGTGCAAGGTATGCATTTAAGTCAGCATTGCGGGAAACTGAATTGCCTCCTACCTTCATCTCTTCTTTTCTCGATTTAATTACTTAGATAATTCCTGAAAATTAAGAAAAATATCATAAGAATTTAGGAAAAGTATATCAAGAAGATGAAAGTGCTATTTATTTTTGAATTAGCTAAAATTAACAAAAAAGTCCTAATTAATTATTCTAAATGAAGCAAAAATAAGAGATGAATATGCATTCATCACCTTACCATTGCTATTCTTTACTCATTATTCTTTGTATTCTTTGTGTATATTGGTTTACTAACTTGTTTTCTTTTTTTTGGTTGTGCTTTGTGCATGTGACAAGCCATTCCAGAGGAAACAAGACGAAAGGCCAAAATGCTCCCTACAAGCCGCTTCAAGACTACTTCATGCTTAGAAACTACAAATTGGCAGTTGCTAGCAGGGTTGTCAAATGCCAGGGGAGAAATTCTCTATTCCTCTAGGTCTTCTTGGGCTCTTTCCCATCTTCTATGGCTCAGAGAGTGAGAACCCCTACAAGAACTTGGACTCCTTTCTTGAAGTATGCTCCCCCTTCAGGACGTTGACGGGTAGTGATGACACAATCTGGTTGACCTTGTTCTCTTTCTCCCTCAAAGATAGAGCCAAAGATTGATATGACTCAAGGAGGAACATCATGAGTTGGGAAACAATGAAGAATTCCTTCTTGAGATAATTCTACACTATAGCAAGGTTAACACAAATGCAACGTATCGTGACAAGTTTTAGTCAAATGGGGAATGAGAAGTTTCATAATGCATGGGAGAGATTTAAGAAGCTTTTGAGAGAGAGCCCACACAATGAGATCCCTTTGTGGAAGCTAGTTCAATCATTCTACTCTATTTATCTCTAAAGGACCAAGACACCGTGGATTCCTCTTGTGGAGGAGTTTTCATGGCTAGACCACCTGAGGAGATATGGCATTTGTTTGAGAAGTTGGTTGAAGGGTCAAGCATTCGAGCTTCTAGCATGATGAATTACTGGGATATGACTTTAGTGTGACACATCCTACTGATAATGACTCAAGCCCACAAGTGATGAAGATTGTTAGTGACATGGTGAGCTTCATGAAGAACCAGGTGACAAATGTTCCTTGCCACCCGATCATTTATATTGAGTTCTATGGTGAGGAAAAGAAGACACCTCACTCCTATAGCTACCAAGAGCCACCAAGTCCAAAATATAGCTCAAGGTTTGAGGAAGAGGTTCTCTCTAGATTGAAAATATTTGATGATGTTCAAAAAGATGTTGCAAGGCTAAAAGAGAAAGTAGAGCAGCTATCTTCCATAATTTCTCTCCAAGAAGAAAATTTGTCTTCAAAACCCATCATGAGCTACCATGAAGCAAGTGGACCAATGCCTTCTTCTCAATATTTCTATAGTCTGCCTCCCATGCAAGCGCATCCCATATACTATTTTCAAGGCGATCCCAAGCCTTATACTCCACCTCCCCCTCCATCACCACCATTTTCCCAACAATTCACTTGCCAACCTCAATTCTCCCCTCAACCTCAATTTCAACCCCAAGTGTCACCTCCACCTCCTCCACAACCACAACTAGCTCCCCCTCTCCACCAAGAGCAAGGAAGTATTGTGACAGTTCTAAGGAGTGGGAAATCTCTTGAGCAACCTGCAAGTCAAAGAAAGGTTGACAAAGCAAAGCAAAGGTAGCCAAGTGGTGATACTATGACTGAAATTGCCAAAGATTTTTCAGTGATACATCTTGTTGATTTTGGGTTACCATGTGCTCCACTTCATACTCCAGTTTCAAGCCCTACCATCCCCAGTGTTCCACCTCACATTGTTGCAAGCAAGGAAAAAACCAATGATCCTCCATTCATTGAAGCACTAGATGAGCCACCTGAAATGAGAAGGAGGCAAAAGAATAATGTGGATATTCTTGAGGTGTTTCACCAAGTGAAGGTGAACATTCCACTCTTGGATGCTATCAAGAAAATCCCATCATCTTCCAAGTTCCTCAAGAACCTATGCATTGTGAAGAGAAAGTCAACAAGAAGGATTTCAAAGAAAGTGAAGTTGACTGAACAAGTGAGATATGCCATATAACATTCACTTCCCATGAAGAGAAAAGACCCAGGAGCCCCACTCATACCCAGTTATATAGTGGGACATCGCATAGATAGGTCCTTACTTGATTTGGGATCTAGTGTGCATTTGATTCCATACAATGTCTATGTTGAGCTGGGCTTAGGCAAGTTGAAGCCGACTCATTGCACTCTGCAGTTGGCAGATAGATCCATAATAGTGCCTAGAGGTAGAGTGGATGATGTCTTCATATTATTAAAGATATCAATAATAATACGACTATAAGATTCCAAGGAAATAGAAGGGAGGCGGGCAACAAGCTGCACCACCACCCCTTTTTGAATAGCAAACTCAATCCTCCAAAACACCACATCCATAGATCTGGGAGTCATTACATTACTCTGCATAACTTGTTGAACTCTCTTAAGAAGCTCCACAACCTCAGGTGCTAGGAACCCAAAAATGTCAAAACTAAATGTGATAAAAACATGTTGATTATTGATACACGCCTTCTCATGTTTGGCCACTTTAGTAGAAACACCTTTATAGGAAGCATGTCCCACAGTAAAGTCGCCACCCTTCATACCAACCAATGGAGAAACTCTTATTAGATCTACACAAGCATGTTTTCTTCCAACCCAACCAAAAATAAGAACATGTGCTGGTCCAAGTGTTGATCTACCCTCCTACGGATCAGTCCAAAAGTTCACAGGAGCTTCCTTCTTAGATGCAACTCATGCATCTCTAAGAACATCATAAAGAACATCTCTTACAATATCATGCTGATACTTGAAGCCTGGGAGCTCCCTATAATGAACTGCATGCTCCCCAAAAGTTTCTAAGAAGGATTTGTGGCACACTGGGCTTACCTCATCAAAAGGAAATAGTGGAATCATAAGCTGATATCTGATAACAGTACGATATTCCACTGTAGAGATATGTAGTCCAAGGCCATCAATAATTATAGCAAGAAGAAAGTCATGAGCATGTTCATCCTGTAAACACTAGAAGACTACTTTCTGTCTTACGGTCATATCAAATTCAACATCCATGCCCTTAACGATTTTAACAAAAAGGGAACTCGCCAAAGCATTTTGGGATTTAGGGGGGATGATGCCCTTGTTAGCAAAGAAATTAATATTGAAAGATGGATTTGTAACATGTAGACAATCTAAAGCGTAGTTAAAATCAAAGTGCATACCATGTATCCCACTATCTCACAAAATATGGTCTGGGATCACCCAAGATTGGGCTCTAGAGGCCACGAAAGCATATAAAGAAGCCTCCATTGTTGAATATAGGACAAAACCACCGAGTCTAATGGGTAAGGATGACACACGCCATTGAAGATCCCCAAAGAAAGGACCTCCACATACCATAATATCCTCAATTGACCCACACAACCCTTTGTCAATAAAGGTTGCATCCTGATGTACATGTGTTGGTTGGCATGTCTATAAACTGAACATAAGCTTAGATGTACCCATGCAAGACCGTAACAACAAAAGCTCACTTTGTGGGTCATGCAACTGAGGGAGTAGATGCATCAAGTCAACAACTTTAGTAGCCCTTCTCATGGCCAACTCCTCAATAAAATCTTTGTTCTTGCTAACAACTCCTCCAAGTAGTTTAACACCTAACACAGGCCTCCCAATGTCCATAGGGAACAACCCTTTCTCAAACTTCCTTCCATCACAAGTAGGCCAAAAAACCTCCATTTTATGAATGTTCAAAACAAGCCCCCAACTCTGGACCACTGCGCTGAATAATGTCCAACACCTTGGCTACCTCCACAGTGTCTTCGATGACAGTCCCATCATCAAGATACTAGGCATGAACAAGAAGCTTACTATTGTCTCTAATCTCATGAATAAGTGGGTGTAATACAAGGGAGAAAAGAAGTGGTCCTAGAGGATCACCTTGTTGCACCCTAGTGGTAGACCAGATATGTTTATCTCCAATGTATAGCCTAGCTGCTTGAGCATAGAGAAACTCCACCCATAAAGAGATAGATGGACACCTCTTCCTCACCTCACAGAGTAGCGCAGACCTATCCACCAAGTTCAAAGAATTAAAGAATCTATTGTAAGCATGGGGAGACACCCGTCTACAAGATACACACTCAAAATCCTATTGACACTGTGTAAAACTACTTCACCTCCACCAGAGATGCCAACTTCAAATTGAAAGTCATTGAGATACTTAGCCATATCCTTGCCTACTCCTATCATATCAACTTTAGACACTAGCCATCTCCAAATAGTACCCACTGCAATAGGATAGATTCCATTGTCAGGCTTAAGTAATAGAGTAAGAGGTGCATAAGCTACAAACTCTGCTAAACTCAAAGGGCATCTCCCTACCAACCATAGATTAACAACTGAGGTGATAGCATGTAGAAGATATGTTACACCCCGATCTCACAATTTCCTCAAATCATGAGATTAGGGCGTAAGATAGGATTTATATTTAACACAAAGAACACCCTTAACTTTTTCTTTTCTTTTAAACTCTTGTTTCATCGCATTGAACCACATAACATCTTAACAAGGAATCTGAACATTTCTTCTACTAATCAAACTTTAATAGAAAAGATACATGTATAAGCATTCACGATGTCTTTCACGCATTATGCACATGAAACTTGCTAATTAGCATACATATCAAAGAGGAACAATATTACATATTGTAGTTACAACTCTCTCTCTTATCTCTTACTGAGGACCTAGAGTGACAAGGACCGACTGACTCAACTAATCTCATACTTGACTCCTGTGGCAGATCTACTCTGACGCTCTGATCATCTTCAAGTCCACGCGGTTAACCCTAAAATGTTTGAGTAGAGGGGTGAGCCTACTCGCTCAGTGAATGAGTAACTCATGGAAACAGACTTATGCACTAATGTGATTACAGATATAATTTGAATAAACAATATGAAATTTAACAACAATAAATACTACACTGAGCAGTTCTAAAACAATATAATTGAAATAACAAAGAATGTAAATATTGCATCCAAAGAATAGCTACTAGAAGACTATGCTTCTAGTCTTTCTTAATTCTTTCATTTATAAAGAACTCTGTGAACCTATATGATCATATTTTAGATTATGCCCTAAACATATGCAGTGTACTCTGCATATGAAGATCCGCAACAAGTTCATGCTACGGTCCCACCGTACAAGACTTAGCGACACACCCGGGAAATGCTAAGTCTGACGCCAGCCCTGCTCTGCTACAGGACCCCTGGCTCTCCGGCCAGAACATAGGCTCTACGGCCTCAATGCACAACCACGTGTGCTCCCGACTCCTCCTTTAATCGAAGTACACCGGCGGAGGGTCACAGGGTTACCTTCGTGACACACGCACGAATGATGTTAGATAACCAAGTTTTCTTTTTCTTTTTTCCCAGTGCCATCGTGACACACGCACGATTGTTGTTAGACACTGCCTTTCTTTCTCTCCTCGTGCCACCAGAATTACTCAACCGGTTGATGTTGGACACGAGTTTCACCCCTAAGTAACAGACCTTCCTTTAGGGGTTCTACGGTGTTAGGGCACTTAGGTCTATTAACTGATTAACGGATAAACAATTTAACAGAAATATCACATAGCAACGTCAAAACTCATGTATTCAACATATATCATATCTCAGTAACATCCCTTTCTAGGGTATGTCATATCTCATCACCTGCAATTTACGAGATATATATTGAAATATAAGAAGCCCTGCAGTATGTAGATATCAACTCAGAGAGAAAAAGCATATAAAGTTAAATGCACTAGAAACATACAATTCAACAGTTAAGTATCACTACATCTCATATCGAGACCTTTCATGTCACCATAACATGATTCATTGAACACCCCATCCTTAGGGTTTCATTTGCCATATTCATTCATCACATGCCAACACCCTACTCTTAGGGTTTCATTTGCATCATTCACTTGTCACATGGCTCTTATCATGATCTCATAAGATATAAGCATTCACTAAATAAAGACTGTTTCCAACAAATCTTATATAATCAATATAGATATGAAATCATGGAAACTTAACTAAATTTAGATTTTCCATATCATTTACAGAGATATCATTTATCAAGAATAAAATTCCATTAAGATAACCCATGAGATACATCCTAACCAATTATAGGATTACTAGTCCTTTTTCAATAAGGTTGAAACACTAGTGATGTCTCAATTAGGTTAAACCCTAATTACATCATTTGATATAAATCTGAAAAGCATTCTCACTGGAAAGTGTTGCATACGTTTTTGATATGAATCTACCATCTAAGAATCATTTAAAACAGAGAAGGAATCCATATCATATCAATTTGCAACAATCTTAAATCAAACAGACATTTTAGATTTTAGAATCACATACTAAGCAATTAGGGATTTAGATGCTATAATCAAATTCGTGCATTAGAATGTTTGAAGGAAGAACCCACTCACCCTAAGGTGTGAAAACACCTTAAAACTGCAGCTCAACTCAGGGAATCTCGAATTCCTATCAAATCCCTAGCAAATCTCCCAATTCTTCTTCTATTCAACTCGGAAACCTTGAAAATGAGGGATTATGAAGAAAAGGGTGAGAAAAAAGGGAATTTCGACATCATCTTGGATCAAATCAGAGCATGGACGGAATCTTGACATGAGAGAGAAGATTCACCATAAAAGTCTGTGCAAGGAATCCGAACTTACTTGATTTCACCCTTCCTGGAATCGCAAAACCCTAATTCAGCAATTCCCCCACTTTCTCCACTCAAGCCCTAATTCTCCCTCTCTCTCTAGGAGCTCGTTTCTCTGGAATGAATGACGAAGAATGAGAGCTGCTTGTGTGTGTGGTCGTTCATATAAGTCAATTGAGCTGCTTGGGTCAATTGCATATTGACCCAACACTTAACTTTAATTATATAGGCTGAATATTCAGTTATACAAAAGTTACTGTAATTCGTTTATTTCAGAGATCAAACATTCTCCAACAATTATGATAATTTAGCACGTTGTTTATAATTGATCTATAGAGCTTCATCTAAAATTTGAGATCATTTGGAGTTACCAATAAGTAATTAAAAATCGAACAGTGCACTGCTATATTGCAGTCTGCAGAATATATTCGGCCGAGTTTGTCCTGCACAAACTCGACCGACACCCTTACTGTAGGGATTCAAAAGTCATCCAAAAATTATGCCAATTTAACAGAGTGTCTAAAATTTTATTTATAAAATACTGTTAAAATTTGAGATCAATTGGATATACCAATAAAAAGATAAAATTCAATTACCACACTGCTGTAAGATTCTGAAATTGTGATCGGTCGAGTTTGAAACTCGGCCGATAAACAAGTCAGAGCATTCTTCAAAAATTCTGATATTTTCCATTGTTGTTCACATTTTATATATCTAAATCATATCCAAATTTGAAGTAAATAAGAGTTATACATAAAATACTAAAAATCCTTTAATGAGACATTCTACTTATTAAATTCTGTATTCATGTATCATCAAAACCCTATTTGGGCCGATTAGGGTTTATGCTTCTCAAACCCTAATTCTCAAGACCAAAGAACATTTAGACTTCTTATCATAGTTAAAACATCCTAATTGTGTTATCGTCATTAATTAGATTTTAAGAATGATTATTCCAATTAATCTTTGCAATTGTCTAGGTAAACCCTAGTTTACCAGTTAAGCTCAGATGGGGTCATAACAACTCTTTCCCCCTTAGAATGTTTCGTCCTCGAAACATAAACCTACAAGAAAGATACATTCAAGGTTATTCTAAACTTCTAAATCCTTCCATACCATTATATTCTTGTATTTCATACCTGAATGTAGTTTTCAACATTAGATCTTTTAATTCTTTACTAAATCACAACATATTTCAAATAGTTCTCAATGATATCCAGCAAATTCTTTATGCCACAGTCAAATATAGAATGCAAAGATAAACCACCACACTTTCGCTGCGTAACTCTGATACTCTGATACAACTATCTCACCTTATGCTGCTCAGAGAGTTCTATTGTTCAGTATCACCTTTAAACGACAAAAGCAAGTTCACCATGTTGTTTTAAACTTTAATAACATGCTACTCAGATAGCAAAACAGTCTTGAATTAAAAGACTAGATTCAACAATCAAATGCACAATACTACTCTTAGCATCCCCATTGGGTCATGGATGCATGAGGTGAAGCATTACCACCTCATTCCATACTATCCTGTTTCAATCCTGGGACCTGTGGGTTATGGGCCCACACACAATTCAAAGTATAACCATCGTATTATATCATTTTAGGGTTTCAACAATAGTAATAATGTAATCCACTATTGTATCAGTCATTCAAGCATTAATCATACTCAATTACCATCACTCAGTTATATTAGAGCTAGGTATAACAAGCTACACCTCATTAGGGTTACTTGTCCAGACAATCTAATTATCATCCCCTTTCTATTAATATGAGTGAATAAGTATGACTACCTTGTTCAGGGTATCTTTCCATATGTTCTGACATCATCCAAACTGTATCACCATATCACAAATACACAATACTAGGATGCATATCTGGTATGAATTACTTCAACTATCATACGCCTTTATTTAACATATAGCTTGTACAAATACCCTGAAATCATATGTAGAACCAGCTTTCATACCTTAGTATGCCTTCAACAAATCATACATGTAAAAACAAATTCACATATTACACAAAGCTAGTGCTTTCCCATATCTTTCTGCTCATTCATTACTCCTTTACCTTTTTCTACCTATCCTTATCATATGATTATATACAATAAATATCATTAACATTGAAGCATTTAAGATAGGAATAGATTATTCATCATTCTTGCTATCACACAAGAATTTTATTTCTTATCGCACTTCATCATATAGTATGTCACTATTACATTCACTAGATGACCCCACCAAGGTAGTTATGCACCGTATATGATTCATTTTCTCTTATCATTTCACTCCCCCTTGCTCTTATTAAGGAATATATGAAAGAGAAGATGATTTTTAAGACTTGGAATACTTGTATTCAAACATTCCCTTAATACATTCTCGTATGTAGATTTACTTAGTTATCAACAGAGATATTTGATTAATTAGCACTTGCTTGAATCTCACAACCTCTTTATTTTATAACTTCTCCATCATAATTCAAACCCTTTCTTACGTTTCATAGCCTTCTTACCATATACTACTCTTTAACCTGTCATCTTTAATTCTAAATTTTTCTCTTATGACCATGTTGCTTATTCATATGTATGGTCATGTATACCATGTTGCACATATTTCCTCCTTTATCTTTATACTATTGTGAAGTTAACGTTCTAAATTAATAGTCCTTCTATTAGTTTTTCCTCATGTTGAATACATTACATATTCTTCATTTTTAAATCAAGGTGATCATGCATGGGTCAAACATAGTTTCTCCTTCAATCAAGTTTTTCCTTCCTGAATACAGTCTACCTTTGTATGATTTATTCATTCATTAAACTACACCTATGTTCTTTGCTTAGAAACTAGTTTGTTGTTCTAGTCTTATGAATTACATGTTCATACGATTCTCTTCACTTTTACTCCTTTGAAGACTCTTTACTTCTATGGACCTATTGAAAGCTCAACTCTATTCTTCTACTTAGCCTTTTCTTTAGAGTTCATAAAAGCATTGTACTCTATTATATGATTCATTCATCATGATTGATTCTTGCTATCTAGAACCATACATACATTTCACATATCTTTTCTATATTTCATATGTATAGTTCATGTAATATTAATCAATAAACTGATTATGAACTTCATATCATGTTCTATTATTCCCAATAAAGGGTTTCACATTTGAGACCCCAAAGTTTAACCTCAGATATCAGTTTCGACTAATTCTTAGTTGTTCTGATCTCGCCCATCTGTTTCAACATCTTACTGTATGTACATTCTTACTCTGATGTGGGTCTAATTATTCAAATTCTATTCTTATTATGCTATTGATAGGATTCATTAGATCCTAATAACGCATCCTACCAACCGGACCAGGTCAAACCTGAAATCTTGAAGCCAGGAACTACAAAGGATTACATTCTTCCTGAACTGCCACTCACAGCTCAGAAACTCGGCCGATCACTCTGGAACTCGGCCGATCGCCTTCCAGATTCTGAAACTCGGCCGACCAACTTCGGCTGATCAGCAGGAAACTCGGCCGATCCAAGACCAAACTCGGCCGACCAAAACGCTGTTTGAAATCCTAAAAAAGGAACTCGGCCGACCAAAACACGAACTCGGCCGAACCGCGCACAGACTGAAAACCTAAACAGACCTGCTGATGTCAATTTCACTCGAATCAGCGGGCAAAACCATAGAAACAAAAGTTCATTCAAAGGTCAATTCTAGTCTACTTGTTACAAAGAATGAAATCAATAAATGCTACAATTGCATAGTATACAACAGATATTAAAGACCCATATTTCAAGGTATTGAATATTTCAATTCAAACATATAAGAGCATTTCTATACATTTCCAACAAAAACAACATTATGAAATGTAAATTCTATCTCCTTTTACATTTATGCTCTTAATTCTTGTTTCTTTTCTCGTTTTCTAACCCTAACATTTCTAGGGTTTCTCTCTAGCCCATTCTTCCACTGTATACCTGGCCAGGGTATACGTGAGAGAATAGACAGAGTAGCTTGTACTGGCTGATCCAAGTACTCAGATATCGGGCCAGGATATCCAAATACTCAAATCCCCAAAGCTAACATCAAACATCTCCTATCTGCCACACATAGGACTCTAACTTACTAACTTAATGGTCCTTGACAACTCACCCTAAGCTCTGATACCAAGTTCTTACACCCCGATCTCACAATTTCCTCAAATCATGAGATTAGGGCGTAAGATAGGATTTATATTTAACACAAAGAACACCCTTAACTTTTTCTTTTCTTTTAAACTCTTGTTTCATCGCATTGAACCACATAACATCTTAACAAGGAATCTGAACATTTCTTCTACTAATCAGACTTTAATAGAAAAGATACATGTATAAGCATTCACGATGTCTTTCACGCATTATGCACATGAAACTTGCTAATTAGCATACATATCAAAGAGGAACAATATTACATATTGTAGTTACAACTCTCTCTCTTATCTCTTACTGAGGACCTAGAGTGACGAGGACCGACTGACTCAACTAATATCATACTTGACTCCTGTGGCAGATCTACTCTGATGCTCTGATCATCTTCAAGTCCACGCGGTTAACCCTAAAATGTTTGAGTAGAGGGGTGAGCCTACTCGCTCAGTGAATGAGTACTTCATGAAAACAGACTAATGCACTAATGTGATTACAGATATAATTTGAATAAACGATATGAAATTTAACAACAATAAATACTACACTGAGCAGTTTTAAAACAATATAATTGAAATAACAAAGAATGTAAATATTGCATCCAAAGAATAGCTACTAGAAGACTATGCTTCTAGTCTTTCTTAATTCTTTCATTTATAAAGAACTCTGTGAACCTATATGATCATATTTTAGATTATGCCCTAAACATATGCAGTGTACTCTGCATATGAAGATCCGCAACAAGTTCATGCTACGGTCCCACCGTACAAGACTTAGCGACACACCCGGGAAATGCTAAGTCTGACGCCAGCCCTGCTCTGCTACAGGACCCCTGGCTCTCCGGCCAGAACATAGGCTCTACGGCCTCAATGCACAACCATGTGTGCTCCCGACTCCTCCTTTAACCGAAGTACACTGGCGGAGGGTCACAGGGTTACCTTCGTGACACACGCACGAATGATGTTAGATAACCAAGTTTTCTTTTTCTTTTTTCCGAGTGCCATCGTGACACACGCACGATTGTTGTTAGACACTGCCTTTCTTTCTCTCCTCGTGCCACCAGAATTACTCAACCGGTTGATGTTGGACACGAGTTTCACCCCTAAGTAACAGACCTTCCTTTAGGGGTTCTACGGTGTTAGGGCACTTAGGTCTATTAACTGATTAACGGATAAACAATTTAACAGAAATATCACATAGCAACGTCAAAACTCATGTATTCAACATATATCATATCTCAGTAACATCCCTTTCTAGGGTATGTCATATCTCATCACCTGCAATTTACGAGATATATATTGAAATATAAGAAGCCCTGCAGTATGTAGATATCAACACAGAGAGAACAAGCATATAAAGTTAAATGCACTAGAAACATACAATTCAACAGTTAAGTATCACTACATCTCATATCGAGACCTTTCATGTCACCATAACATGATTCATTGAACACCCCATCCTTAGGGTTTCATTTGCCATATTCATTCATCACATGCCAACACCCTACTCTTAGGGTTTCATTTGCATCATTCACTTGTCACATGGCTCTTATCATGATCTCATAAGATATAAGCATTCACTAAATAAAGACTGTTTCCAACAAATCTTATATAATCAATATAGATATGAAATCATGGAAACTTAACTAAATTTAGATTTTCCATATCATGTACCGAGATATCATTTATCAAGAATAAAATTCCATTAAGATAACCCATGAGATACATCCTAACCAATTATAGGATTACTAGTCCTTTTTCAATAAGGTTGAAACACTAGTGATGTCTCAATTAGGTTAAACCCTAATTACATCATTTGATATAAATCTGAAAAGCATTCTCACTGGAAAGTGTTGCATACGTTTTTGATATGAATCTACCATCTAAGAATCATTTAAAACAGAGAAGGAATCCATATCATATCAATTTGCAACAATCTTAAATCAAACGGACATTTTAGATTTTAGAATCACATACTAAGCAATTAGGGATTTAGATGATATAATCAAATTCGTGCATTAGAATGTTTGAAGGAAGAACCCACTCACCCTAAGGTGTGAAAACACCTTAAAACTACAGCTCAACTCAGGGAATCTCGAATTCCTATCAAATCCCTAGCAAATCTCCCAATTCTTCTTCTATTCAACTCGGAAACCTTGAAAATGAGGGATTATGAAGAAAGGGTGAGAAAAAAGGGAATTTCGACATCATCTTGGATCAAATCGGAGCATGGACGGAATCTTGACATGAGAGAGAAGATTCACCATAAAAGTCTATGCAAGGAATCCGAACTTACTTGATTTCACCCTTCCTGGAATCGCAAAACCCTAATTCAGCAATTCCCCCACTTTCTCCACTCAAGCCCTAATTCTCCCTCTCTCTCTAGGAGCTCGTTTCTCTGGAATGAATGACGAAGATTGAGAGCTGCTTGTGTGTGTGGTCGTTCATATAAGTCAATTGAGCTGCTTGGGTCAATTGCATATTGACCCAACACTTAACTTTAATTATATAGGCTGAATATTCAGTTATACAAATGTTACTGTAATTCATTTATTTCAGAGATCAAACATTCTCCAACAATTATGAGAATTTAGCACGTTGTTTATAATTGATCTATAGAGCTTCAGCTAAAATTTTAGATCATTTGGAGTTACCAATAATTAATTAAAAATCGAACAGTGCACTGCTATATTGCAGTCTGCAGAATATATTCGGCCGAGTTTGTCCTGCACAAACTCGACCGACACCCTTACTGTAGGGATTCAAAAGTCATCCAAAAATTATGAAAATTTAAAAGAGTGTCTAAAATTTTATTTATAAAATACTGTTAAAATTTGAGATCAATTGGATATACCAATAAAAAGATAAAATTCAATTACCACATTGCTGTAAAATTCTGAAATTGTGATCGGTCGAGTTTGAAACTCGGCCGACAAACAGGTCAGAGCATTCTTCAAAAATTCTGATATTTTCCAATGTTGTTCACATTTTATATATCTAAATCATATCCAAATTTGAAGTAAATAAGAGTTATACATAAAATACTAAAAATCCTTTAGTGAGACATTCTACTTATTAAATTCTGTATTCATGTATCATCAAAACCCTATTTGGGCCGATTAGGGTTTATGCTTCTCAAACCCTAATTCTCAAGACCAAAGAACATTTAGACTTCTTATCATAGTTAAAACATACTAATTGTGTTATCGTCATTAATTAGATTTTAAGAATGATTATTCCAATTAATCTTTGCAATTGTCTAGGTAAACCCTAGTTTACCAGTTAAGCTCAGATGGGGTCGTAACAAGATATGTGAAATTGTAGAACCCTCTCCACACAAAGTGTCCAAAATGTGTTAGGATCTCAGGCCATCTCTACCACATGATGTCTTGGTGATGATAGATAAAGAGAAAGGCATAGTGTTCTCGATAGATTTCATATCACTTGATATGGAGCCAGAGGATAAGAAGATTCCCATCATCTTGGGATGGTCATTCTTATCTACAGTTGATGTTGAGATTCACGTACATAGTGACACCATGAAGATTTCATTTATGGACATGAATATCAAGATCAACATATTCAAAACCCCAACCCAGCGGGTCTGAGATAGGGACATTGGACATGATCACTTTACAAGTCCAAATGATCATTTAACAAAAGGAGATCAAGAGGAACAATTGATGAAGATTATTGTGATCAAAGGGATGAGGAAAATAGATTGAGGGCAAATGAGGGATGCATGTTTTGCAAGAATGGGCACATGAGGATGCCAAATGGATGAATTATTGAAGAATTGCCAAGAAGCCAAGATGAAGGCAAGAAACTCAACACGTGTGGGAGGCAACCCACCTAGGTTTGGGGAATTTTTCACCCGGCCTATCATTTTTGATACATTTGCTTTATGTTTACACAAACATAAAAACACACACACGCACACTTGTGCTTGATAGTTTTAGTTTTAGTTTTGATGAAATGATAGGTGAAGCGGGTGCAAGTTGTGAAATGAGGCACATTTAGTGAAAAATGGTTGATACAATATGAAAATGATCATTCAAGATGATTGGATTATGAATGATGAAATGATTTGATGATTTATGAAGATTTTTGAACTGGCACAGCCCAGCATAGCCATGTTGGTGTAGAACGTCCGTTCTGGCAGGGAAAATGTTATAACCTCAATTCTCTAAGTATGTAATGAGAGGTGTAATTCTCTTTTAAAGCATAAATGAAATCTATTTTTGATTTGTGATGGATTTCATGTGAAATGGCCTTGATTGATTGATAATGGGCTTTGTTGGCCATTGAGCCCAATTGAAAATAAAAGAGAAATAAAAAGGAAAAGGATGTAATTAATGAAAGGAGAATATGTGAAATAGACATAAATAAGAGGATAAAGGCAAATAAATATTCCCCAATATGGGAATTCGTACCTTTAGGATTTCTTGAGGTCCAAGGGACCCAAGATAACAAGATAATGGCAAAGAGAAAAGAAATACTAATTAATTTGGGATTAATTAATGGATAACATGGGAGGGAAGGAAGCCTTCTCATCCGTTGGAATTGGTTTCCCAAATTTTACAAATAGCTAGATAATGTCAAGATGAAATTTCCCTTAAAATTTGAGATAAAAAGGAGTTGCAGATTAGGATATATGAATTTCTCAAGTTATCTCCAAAATATGGAATTATTTTTCTAATATGAATAAGTTTTTCCTTTTTGGTTGATCGCGTGCAATGAGAGTTGTTGGATCTTGAACCAACGCTTGTCACTCATCGTCTAGTCCCACACAGACTGGGACTCTACCGAGTTACAGAGGGATTTTCCCTCTCAAATTCCTTGCGATCCTGAGCATTTGCAAGCCAGGATTTGTTTCCTTTGGACTCAGGAGAGGAGTCCGACAAGAACCATCCCTACTTTGTAGGGGTTTGGTCGTCATTTGGGGAAGTTCCCAATTTTTGCGAACATGCCTTCAACCCTATATATAGGGGAGAGTGAGGGAGGGTACCAGCTTGCCTATTTGCTACCCTAAATGCTGCGGCAGACTGCAAGGAGTGCTCTCGTGCCTCCTATTTCTCCTTCTACCCTGACATGCACCCTCGTCTTCTCAGCAAGCCTCGCAGGAGTCCGACGAGTAGGAGGAGGTTGCGACGTGTTCTTGGCACACAATTGAACCCATAGACAAGCTCAGAAGAGGAAGGTAGAGCTCCCTAACCCTTTGGCATGCTCGCAGGTGGACAGGATCGAGAAGTCAACGACTAAGTTGACCACAGACTCGTTGTGCTTTGGCGCGAGGAGGAAGAAGACCCTGTGGTCTTTTTCCAACGTGCCCTCCCGTCTCCGTCTAACAAGGTAAGGCTATTTTCATCTTTCACATGTTATAGATCACAAGATAGGTGCGTGATTCTTGAGCCGTGGGATGTCATGTGGTCCAGCGGATCATGGATGAAACGGTCCTCGATTTTCTAGGGTTTTCGAATAAATTTGTAAAAAGGATTTTCCTTACAAAAATCATATCTTTTGCCAGAAAACACGGATGAGGAAAGTTTATACATGAAAATTGATCAAAAAAATACGAGGAATAAGTTAAAAATACTTCGGAAAGCTAAATCAGTATCTTTTTGCAAAAGTGTATAATTTTGTGGAAAAAGTATTAATTTGTCGTTAGAAACCCTAATTGATGATAAAGGATAGATTTAATATAGAATATAAGTTAATTCGAGCATGGTTAACTTGTTTAATGATAAAGGTGAATCTTAACATGTTATGAAGATGAAATTGCAAGATTTAGGGTTTTAAACCTAATATGGTGGTTAATGTCCTTAGAAACCCTAAATAGTAGAAAAAGGAAAGAAAAGTGCTTGTAATCCGAAATTAGGGTTTCATGTTGCCAAAAGATGATCTTAGGATATTTTGTGAAAGAAGGGTGAGATAATTAGGGTTTGTGAGTATTTTTATAAGGGTTTAAAATAATAAAAATGAAGTAAAACCCAAATTGTAATCAAAACCCTAAAAAGGACTAGTAAACCTAGGAAACAACCAGGATTAATATACCATGATGGCATGATTAATGATAGGAAAATTGGGTGCATATTTTAGGATCAACTTGTGTGCTTGCTTGGTTTCTTACTTGGTTGATTTATTTCTGCACTCAAGTCATCTTGACAGGTATGTGGTTAATTATTGCTAATCACATTAGTTTTCCCAAAGGTTTTCTGGATGATTTATCGCATTGAATGCAACCTATCAGTTTGGATGTTCATACTTGCAAATTATAAAGTCACTATGATTATCACAATTGTAAAATAAGTGTGTATTCTCACACCTACATGCCACCCTGATGGATGATGCAAAAAGGACAAGCCCAAGAGGGAAGACCAATGGGCACCATGAGAGGTGACCCCAGACACCAAGCTCGAGAATGAGAAGGTGGTCTATGTTGCATGACTAATGAGGTACTAGGCACCAAGCTCGGGATTGAGAAGGTGGCCTTAAGTCAATGGCAAAAGAGAAACCCTAGAGGGGGTATTCTAGGGTCAGGGCAAAAGCGGTGGAGAATGACACATTGAAACGTAAATTGGCTTGTTAATTAACCTGATTGTGATAATTAGATTGTTAGCCATATTTTTGAAATTTTGGTTGTCCCCACATACTAGCATATTCTTATATGCTGACTGACGTTTTGTTTTTTGGCATTTTAGGTACAACCTTGAAATGAACAAACAGTAAAGTTACACATTGTGAAAATAAGAAATAAAGTACAAGGAGGATTAGATAGAATAGATCCAAGTTGTGGATAGAAGTAGATTTCCAAAATATTTGAAAAGTTATGCAAAGTTTTATTTTATACCGGATTTCAGTTTAGTTGGTAAAATTTCATAATTATGATTGATTAATTGTCGAACCTTTGATCTGGTTTATTAGGATAGCGCCTCTGACTTCTTGGTCTCTGTTAATTGGGGGTTACCGGGAGGCAGGGTCGTTACATTTGGTATCAGAGCATAGGTTCCTTATTTAATCTTTAATAATTATTAAATTTTACAAATTCCATAGAACTGAGGGAGTTATTAGAGGATTTTTTGAAAGACAAAGGTGTCTAGAAAAGGATCACGTCCGGGGGCTGGCAATATTTTCCTCTGCACCGCTAGTCGGAATACGAGGACTCTCGGATTCATGTGACTGCCTGGCCAAAGTCTCAGGATTTGACTCAAAATAAGATACCTTTAGGACTCTCTCATCTTGTTCATCCCTTCTCAACTCAAATTCTATTAAGGATTTTAAGGATTAGGGTTTTCTCTCTCTTCCTCACCCTCTTTAGGTATGGGTAAGGATGATAAGGTTTAAGGAATCCTCCACTAAATTAATAAATGATACATAATTAAGATGCCATTAACATAAGTATAATTGGTTGAGTATAGACTAAAGGTTGGTTTGCATGCTTTTGTAGATGGCTCGTACAAAGATCGTTGCTATCCCAGTTGCCGCCAATAGTGGTGGGCCTCCTCACAATGAGAAGAGGTCTTCTGAGAAGAGGAAGCAGAACCATGGTGGTGTATCCTCAAAGAAGTGGAAGAGACCTGAGGAAACTGCTTATGAGGCTCCCAACCCTGAACCAATACCTTTCAACAACCTTGAACAAGTAGAGGGACCGGGATATGAGGAGCAAAATGTTTACGAGGAGGTAGCCTAGATGGAGGAGGACCAATCTGGTGGTCTGGAACCAACTATGGTGGTTCACACTACGGATGTGGTATGGATTGAGTAGCAGAAATAGTTAACTGAGGCGATCTGTGCCCTGGCCCTCAGAGACATAGCTAGAGGTGAGAATGGCGAGCCACTTCCTATTCATCCTTGACTAGGAGCCACCATCTTGGACTTCATCAAGCTGAACATCGAGAAGTTTTGGGGAGAAGATAAGTTTAAAGTTGTCGACAAGGCGAAGGCTTGGATGCTTGCAGTCGAGAATGGGTTCCATATGTTTGAGGTGCAACCAAGATATGGTGGGAGAACCATATCACGGGAAGAGAATTAAGCCAAGAACCTATGGTGTGGACCGATTACAAGACCATCTTCACTACCAGATTCATCCCCGTCTCAGCCACAAAGGAGAAGGAGAGAGAGTTCACTAACATGACTCAAGGAAGGTCATCAGTTGCGGACTTTGGTCACAAGTTCCGTCTCCTGGAAAGTTTTAGGAACATGATGGATGAAGAAAGGAGGGTGCACCACTTCATAGAGCGTCTTCACCCTACCATCAAGCCCCATGTGATGGCTAATAAGTCTAAGACCTTCTCGGAAGCCTACAACACTACCTTGGACATGGAAAGGATGGTGATGCATGCACATAATCCCTCCAAGGGATACCTAGGTTTCACTGAAGGAGCTTAGGGGCAGAAGAATGACCACAAGAAGGGGCAAGGGCGCAACCACAACAAAAGCAAGCATGGACACAAAGGAAAGCCTCGTGGTCTCCTCCAACAATTTTGCACCTGCGGACGGACACATCCTGGGAAGTGTCACTTTGAGAAGAAGGTGTATTTCAGATGTCAGCAAGAGGGACTCTTTATCGCCAATTGCCCTCAGCCTGACCTAAGAGGACCTTTGGGGTCACAAACAGTGGCAACACAACAGGTGACTACAACACCTGTTACGACCCCACCTTCCGGTAACCCCCAATTAAGGGAGACCGAGAGTTCGAAGTCGTACCCATACTTTCCGGATCAAAGGTTCGGCAATTAACCAAGAACAATTATTAAATTTTATCATACTAAACTGAAAAGTTGTAAGAAAACAAACTTTTGCATACCTTTTTGAAAACTTGGATCTCTAAACTTCTATCCCCTTATGGATTCTAGTCTAACTAATCCTCCTTGTATTTTACTTCATGTATTTCACAATATGACAATTTACTATTTGTCCTTTTGGCTTGTACCTAAAACGCCGACAAATAAAACGTCGGTCAGCCGAAGCTGGTATGTGGGGGAAACAAGAAACATGCAACTATGTTACCAATCTAATCTTTCAATTATTCATTTAACAACCAAGATTATGTTTTAAGCCGTACTACTCAATCCTTACCTATCCCCTATCTTTGTGTTGTCCCTGCAGTGGGCTTGCATGCTTCCTCTATTTAGGTATATCCTTACCCCCATGGTCCTACCTTACAGGTAGCCAATATCTAGGGTAATAGAGTCGCATGGCACTACCCAAAAGTAGCCCAATATCTAACTCAATGTGACTTGATGGACCTACCCCATTGGTAGCCATGTACTAAGTCACCTGATGACCTGATGGACCTACCCCATAGGTAGCCATGTACTAGGTCAACTAATAAGCCACATAGGGGACAATGATCTGAGCTAGTAGGAGCATATCTTAGGTGATAGTCATATCCACATTATAGTTTGCATGAATTAAAATCATCCAACAATTAATTCATGTCATCGATGAAAACTTCAGTAAACCTCAGAAAACATAACTCGATATATTCATAAGCGTAACCACATACCTGATTTGATGATTTCACAAGCATTAACTAAACCCAACCAAGAATGAAATCTAAGCAAGCAATTAAATCATCACATAATTCCTGAAAAGAATAAGCACTCTATTTATTACACACTTTATCAAGAATCTACTTTATTGAATTGGATTCACTTTCTAGGGTTTCTAATCCACATTAAGGTTTCATTAATATTCATTAGGGTTTCTGAGATTAATTTCTCAAACTTTATCCCTTTTAGGTCAACAAACCCTAAAATACTCATTTCTACTTATATGAACCTTAATTGCTCAACTATCCATTTTAATAGTCTTTTATACCCAAATTGACTTAGGATCATCATATCCCTATTTATTCATGGATTTGAACAATCAAAACATTTAGAAGACATATTCATCTAAATTAGGGTTTTCAAGCTCATTAATGCATTATCATGCACGAAACCCTAAATTAAGCCAATTATATAAAAAGATCATCTTTTTAGATCCTATTTTCACTTTTATTAACAACATGTTAATATCAGCTTGAATGATCCAAATAACGTCATTAAGTCCATCTATCATCAAATCTAAGGGTTTTTACTTAATTAAATCATTAAAGATGATAACTTTATGTCCTTTTCAAATTTCAAGCATATTTAAGCACATAAACTCTAAATTAGACTAATCACGTGCAAAGTTCTTCCTTTTTGAACATAATGTACATTTTTACATTTAACAGGTTAACATCAACTCTAATGACCCATTAAACCCAATTAAACTCTTTATTCATTTCAAAATAGGGTTTCTTAATCTTTAATTCATTAAAGATGATAATTTACACTCCATTTCGAACTATGACCAGATTCAGGCTATAAAACTATTTTTATTGGATTCCTTGTGTTCTTCTAGATCAAAATACATATATTATTTGTATTTATCTGATCTATGGTTTATTAGATACGATTTTTGCAATAAATCACTTACTTCGGCCAATGAGGGGCTGCCACGTAGGCGCCTTCCATGCAACGTTGCTTGTTGCTGCGCAAACATAACCAAATTACAAAGTTACCCTCCATTAAGTGGTTGGTTCTTTTCGCACGCGGAGGGCAGAAGCGTCCAAACGGCCAAGGTCATCTTCAATCTTGGATCCGCCGTGACCAGGCCACCGACAGTCGCTTCCCACGGTCTGCCCTTCCTCCCTGAGGCTCAAGGATCTTCGCCAAAGCTCACCCCAACTCCGCCACCTTCGGCCGCACCCATAGCACCTCCCAAACTCTGTCCTAGCAGGTTGGTCTCGAGCTCCACGACATGCAACTACGGCAGTCATTGCAGCCTTGTGGATGCCGCTGCGTGCGCGCCCAGGTGGAAGGACCGCCACTGATCATCCAGTTGTAGTCGAGGGAACAACTAGAACCCAACAAGATCATCTACTAGCTATTTGTTGCACCATAGATACTCTACTCATCCACCCTAGGGTTTCATGCAAAGAAGAAGGAAAAGAAGAAGAAGAGAGGGATGGATGCATGGAACTTCCCTTAAAAATGACCCTGGACTCTGCCCCTTATATAGGGGAGGGTCAACGAAGATCTGGGAGGCTTGCCCACCACGAAATGAAGTCCTTCCTTTAATAAGAATCACATTCCTACAAGGAGAAGTATTCTTCTCTCTCTTCCTCAACTTTGGATATTCCTTATTACCTTGGATATTTAGGAATATGAAAAACCTCTCCCTTACTCTCTTTATTCCTGCCTTTTAATCTATTGGCTTCGAAATTACATTTTCCTTAAGTAGGAAATACTTCCTTCTTAACAAAACCACATAATTCATTAAATATGTATTCCTATCATCCTTTTATTTTGCAATTTGATATTTTCTCTTTCTTTCCTCTTTATTGGGACTCCTTGGATCCCAAGAATCTCAAAGATTTCGAAATTCATCGTTAAGGATACTCATTATCCTTCTAGATGCATCTAAATGCATTATTTCTCATTATCATGTTGATTTCTAATTAAAATATTTCGTTTTGAGGATTTCTCTTTATTTCTCTTCTATTTTCCTTATGGGAGTTCCTTTTAACGTTAGGAATCCTTTGGATACGAAAATTCATCAAGGATAACTAAATTACACCTCTTTTTACTTGTTTTCCACATTTTATCATTATTTTCAATTTCTTTCTTAACAAGGAAATACTTAATTGATGTTTTCTTTTCTTATTGCACTTTTTATGCAACTTTTGACTCCTTGGTACCCAAGGAACCCAAGAGGCACGAAATCCCTCTTTGGATTTTCCTTCTAGAGGTTTCCACATTTTTCTTTTCTCAAAAATTCAATTATCCATTCACTAATAAAATTTTCTTGTTATTTGGGCCCACTAGCCAATAAAGCCCACAACAAAACCATCAAGGCTATTGTAAAAAAAATCCATGCATTTAAAACAAATTATATCCTTATTTTTTCAAATATCTTTAATATGAGAAATTACATTTCTCACCAAATGAACCCAAAATTAGGGTTGTAACATCCTTCCCCTCTTATAGGAATTTGTCCTCAAAATTCTATCAAGTAAACAAACAATTCAGGATAAGACTTTTCCATGTCCATCATTGGCCCCTATGTGGCTTTACCATACTCATGGCGCTTCCAAAGAACCTTTATCATCACATATTCTTTTATTTGAGTTCTTTCATCCTAGCGTCTGTAAACTGCACAGGTGGACTCAGGCCATTTCAGCCTCCCTTGGGGCTCACTAGGTTCATTGCTCGGTACAGGGTTGGGGTACCTCACATAGTGCTCTAAATTGGACCCATGGAACTCATCACACATTACTTTATCCTGAGGGGTAAGATCAAACTTAACCTTCTCTACCAAACCATGTCAAAAGAACCCATGCATCAGGGACTCAACTCTCTTAGCTATAACTTAGAGGGGTCGTATTTTCATGTCACATATTCTCCCACAGTGAACTGCATGTCAGTCTACTTTGCATCTTCACACGACTCTCGTCGTCTCTAGGCTCCTTTCAGCCATTGCATGATCAAAGCGACTTCATCTACACGCACGGTGGCCTTTTTCTAACCATCACGTGGTCCTTTCACCAACATCACCTTACTAAAGTGGTGACCGACACAACCTCCCTTATAGAGCTTCTTTAAATCCTGATACTGGCTATGGTGGTCATCATCACATCTTTCATAGGACAATAACTATCTCTAACTATCACCCTGAACAAGAACATATACTCTCATCAGACCCTTTAGTTTGGATCATACTAACCATTAGTTAGGGGTGATAAACTGTACTAACATTGAGTTCTTCATGTACCTACTTCCACCTTTTGGAAGGGAACCTTTCGGTCAAACTCGAGGACATTTGAACTCGCATCATGGTGTAGTTGAATCATCACTCTCATGAGTAGTTCAACCAAATATGTTCCTAGACAGAACTCTTTCTTTCTCATGTCATCTAGGTAAGGCGAACTACCATAACCCATATTTCATCTCGACCTTCCTTGATCCAGGGGAGACTTACAACATCCCTAGTGATGTACTCCCTTTCTCTTTTAGGGACTCTTTATCCTTTATATCCATGCACGGGGTTACTAGTGTTCGTCCTCCACCCACAGCTTGCATGGCCATATACCACAAGCAACCTTATTTTAGGTATCTAAAGTACCACTGTCACTCATTATCTTCGTGATCTTAAAATCATGATCTCCTTTATGTCATTATTCTTCCAGATCAATTCCTCAGAAACCCTAAACCACTCTAGTCGGGGTTTTGATCACCTTCCTTTCCAAAGAAGTGCATCTGAGGTTCTACCACCATCCTTTCATTGCATCAAGGACTAGACTGGCTAACCAAACAACCATGAACAGATCTCATTACATTGGAGTATTAGCCAAGCATATCTCCTTTCCAAACTTAGGGTTAGCCTAACAACCTGTTCTAGCTTCTAGCCAAACTAGTTAGATATATCTCAACCAGACCATCCATTACCACCTCACATCCTTAGGTATTAGGTAACATTGAAGACATACACTTCCACGTATTTCACTTATCATCTTGAACTCTAAGTTTATCTTCACTGGAAACACCTTGAGCTCATCTTTTGGTGATCCAACTCAACCTTGTATGACTCATATCTCTAGATGAAAACATCTTCATAAGGTGACTACCTCATTTCTCTTAGTGTTTGTAATCCATCCATGTATCATTCACTTTACCAGGGTATGTTATCTTCTCTATCCTCATACCTCATAGAAACGTTCCAACTCACATCATCTATTATCCTTAATGTATGGCATGTGTACTGTCCTATCTCTCACTCCCATAACAAGAAGAAATAAGCATTTGACGGCCATCCAAATACAAAGTTCTACCTATTCCACGAGTAGAGATGGTACATCCCACATTGCCAGTACACTTTCCAATTTAAGTTGAAACATGCAACTTATGTCTCTACATCACAATCATCTTGATATCAAAGTTACCTCCATGGAAAACTAGTCTTAAAGCTACTGAGGTTTATATCATTGGTCATCTCCTCTAGGTCTATATGGTGTCAGCTCTTTTGGGGTCATCCCTCTTCCCTCATGCATCAAGAGAGTGACCTACTCATCTGCCCTTTGGGTCCCATGAGTTCATGAAGGTGATCAATCTCCTAACCCATGGCCCTCAGACAATGATAGTTGTTACCTCCCGACCCTATGGTCATGTGCAACTAGGGAATTAGGAAACTCCTACTTCCATCCGTCTTATCCCTACCTGACCCTAGGATGGACTTAGGATTCTCTTATAGTACATGTTCAACTTAGAACCTTACCCAAGCCTTCATCATCTCTCTCTCTCTGCATTCATGGACTGGCTTTTATCCTTTCATAGGGGTCATGGTGACCTGCCTTCCTTGGTCAAGTCCCATACCGGTTACCTCCATGGTAACACATCCATATGCACATAGAGATGGCTATCTATGGGTCTAGAGGTTCGTCCTCATACCATGTACTTTTCACTTAGCTTCTCAAGATCCTATGAGACCTTTTAAGGTTAACTAAAAAACTGGTGTACTCCCTTCAAAAGGGTCCCTCTCCCATGATGGGAGGAAATTATCTCTAGACAACACGGTCACAACCACCCTTAGGTCTAGGGTTTACATCCATATGGTTAACCCTAGTAAGCTATTAAGGAACAAGCAGACCACTAAACCAGGCTAGGTCATCTGGGTTCTCATTCCTCAACATTAGATCAAGATCATACCTTCTCTTATCATCAACTTAGCTGGGAGGGGTTTACCAAACATACCCTAAACGTAAGGGGTTTTTCCTTTCCTCTATACATGAGGTGTACCATGCTCGAAACTATATCAACTCAACTCTCATCATGAGAATTAGGTACACCACTTCCCCCCTTAGGCCTAGGAACCCTAGGTTCACTTGTAGGTGTCCAACTGCATGCTCTATCTGTTAACCATGAATCAATCTTGCAAAAGGCATGACATGCATTTCCTGTAATCCTTCAACTCGAGCAACACTTATAGTTGGATCCTCCTCAAGAACAACCAACAAGGCATAAGGCCCCACAACCTGTCACTAAACCTCTACATGGTTTATGGAACTCTTCTTCTCATCTATACCATATGTACAAAGGTATAAGTAGACTCATCCTCTCTCTAGGGTTTGGTTCCTCTAAGACAACAAAGATATCATCAGCCTCCAGGAATTATGCATGAGGAAACTGCTATCATTCACTTAGTCGCATCATCTTTGACTCCCCACTGTTCCTCATATATCGGGGTTTTAGGCTTCCAGCCTTCTTTCCTGGGGTCATGCTCTCTCTCTAGAGTTAATCCTACAACCAACCTCACCATTAGAAGTCCTATCTTCGTGAAGGGTCAACTTCAAAAGCATGAAGCCTGTGTTCAACTTATGTTCGCTCAAGGTTATCCATAGTTCTTTATGCTTATTTCTTAAGCCATCCTTCATACTCTCATGGTTAGGGTTTCAACCCTTTTCTCACACTACTAACGTACCCTGTATGCTATGCCCTACTCGCATAATCCCATAGGGTTTCTAAGGTCCTTCACTAACATTATCATCTAAGGAGCTATCTGTTACCCTAACATGCATGACCCTTCCCAGGGTTGGGTTGCCAAAGGTGCTAGGTCACCCATGGATCATATGGAATCCCAAAGGCATGTCCTTTCAAACACCTAGTCTAACTCATCTCTCTCTAACCTTCACTTAGGGTTAGGGTTAGCATCATCCTCATAGGATGTGCCAGGTCTCTACTTGCAATGGAGATCTCTATCTCCAAGACTAACTTATCCTCCTCACAAGAAGGTCTAGCCTCATGTCTCTTCTGAGGACATGACAACTTATGTCATACGACCTAAGCATGTATCTATTCTTTAATTTGTGGTTTATCTATTAAGCTTATGTCCATGACATTCTATTTACATTATTTTCATTAATTTGGTGGAGGATTCCTTAAACCTTATTAACCTTACCCATACCTCAAGAGGGTGAGGAGAAGAAAGAAAACCCTAATCCTTTAGGTCCTTATCATATTTTTTTGTGATGAGAAGGGATGAATAATATGAGAAGTCCTAAAGGTATCTTATTTCGATTCATACACTAAGACTTTGGCCAGGTAGTCACACGGATCCGAGAGTCCTCGTATGCCGAGTAGCAGTGTGGAGGAAAATATTGCCAGCCCCCAGTCGTGATCCTTTTCTAGACACCTCCGTCTTTCAGATAATCCTCTAATAACTCCCTTGGGTTCTATGGAGTTTGTAAAATTTAATAATTATTAATGGTTAACTGAGGAACCTATGCTCTGATACCAAATGTTATGACCCCACCTTCCGGTAACCCCCAATTAAGGGAGATCGAGAGGTCGAAGCTGTACCCATACTTTCCGGATCAACGGTTCGGCAATTAACCAAGAACAATTATTAAATTTTATCATACTAAACTGAAAAGTTGTAAGAAAATAAACTTTTGCATACCTTTTTGAAAACTTGGATCTCTAAACTTCTATCCACTTATGGATTCTAGTCTAACTAATCCTCCTTGTATTTTACTTCATGTATTTCACAATATGATGATTTATTGTTTGTCCTTTTATCTTGTACCTAAAATGTCGACAAACAAAACGTCGGTCAGCCGAAGTTGGTATGTGTGAGAAACAATAAACGTGCAACTATGTTACCAATGTAATCATTCAATTATTCATTTAACAACCAAGATTACATTTTAAGCCATACTACTCAATCCTTACCTATCCCCTATCTCTATGTTGTCCCTGCAGTGGACTTGCATGCTACCTCTCTTTAGGTAGATCCTTACCCCCATTGTCCTACCTTACAGGTAGCCAATACCTAGGGTAATAGAGTCGCATGGCACTACCCAAAAGTAGCCCAATATCTAAGTCAAAGTGACTTGATGGACCTACCCCATTGGTAGCCATGTACGAAGTCACCCGATGACCTGATGGACCTACCCCATAGGTAGCCATGTACTAGGTCAACTAATAAGCCATAGAGGGGACCAGGATCTGAGCTAGTAGGCACATATCTTAGGTGATAGTCATATCCACATTATAGTTTGCATGAATTAAAATCATCCAACAATTAATTCATGTCATTGATGAAAACTTCGGTAAACCTCAGAATTCATAAGCGTAACCACATACCTGATTTGATGATTTCACAAGCATTAACTAAACCCAACCAAGAATGAAATCCAAGCAAGCAATTCAATCATCACATAATTCCTGAAAAGAATATGCACTTTATTTATTATACACTTTATCAAGAATCTACTTTATTGACTTGGATTCACTTTCTAGGGTTTCTAATCCACATTAAGGTTTCATTAATATTCATTAGGGTTTCTGAGATTAATTTCTCAAACTTTATCCCTTTTAGGTCAACAAACCCTAAAATACTTTTTTCTACTTATATGAACCTTAATTGCTCAACTATCCATTTTAATAGTCTTTTATACCCAAATTGACTTAGGATCATCATATCCCTATTTATTCATGGATTTGAACAATTAAAACATGTAGAAGACATATTCATCTAAATTAGGGTTTTCAAGCTCATTAATGCATAATCATGCACGAAACCCTAAATTAAGCCAATTACATAAAAAGATCATCTTTTTAGATCCTATTTTCACTTTTATTAACAACATGTTAATATCAGCTTGAATTATCCAAATAACATCATTAAGTCCATCTATCATCAAATCTAAGGGTTTTTCCTTAATTAAATCATTAAAGATGATAACTTTATGTCCTTTTCAAATTTCAAGCATATTTAAGAACATAAACTCTACATTAGACTAATCACATGCAAAGTTCTTCCTTTTTGAATATAATGTACATTTTTACATTTAACAAGTTAACATCAACTCTAATGATCCATTAAACCCTATTAAACACTTTATTCATTACAAAATAGGGTTTCTTAATCTTTAATTCATTAAAGATGATAATTTACACTACATTTCGAACTATGATCAGATTCACGCTATAAAACTATTTTTATTAGATTCCTTGTGTTCTTCTGATCAAAATACATATATAATTTGTATTTATCCGAGCTACGGTTTATTAGATACGATTTTTGCAATAAATCACTTACTTCGGCCAATGAGGGGCTGCCACGTAGGCGCCTTCCATGCAACGTTGCTTATTGCTGCGCAAACATAACTGAATTACGAAGTTACCCTCCATTAAGTGGTTGGTTCTTTTAGCACGTGGAGGGCAGAAGCGTCCAAATGGCCAAGGTCATCTTCAACCTTGATCCGTCGCGACCAGGCCGCCGACGACCGCTTCCCGCGGTCTGCCCTTCCTCCCTGAGGCTCAAGGATCACCACAAACGCTCGCCCGAACTCCGCCACCTTCAGCCGCACCCATAGCACCTCCCACACTCTGTCCTAGTAGGTTGGTCTTGAGCTCCACGACCTACAACTGTGGCCGTCATTACAGCCTTGCGGATGCCGCTGCGGGCGCGCCCAGGTGGAAGAACCACCACTGATCATCCAGTTGTGGTCGAGCGAACAACTAGAACCCAACAAGATCATCTACTAGATCTTTGTTGTACCATAGACACTCTACTTGTCCACCCTAGGGTTTCATGTAAAGAAGAAGGAAAAGAAGAATAAGAGAGGGATGGCTGCATGGAACTTCCCTTGAAAACGACTCTGGACTCTGCCCCTTATATAGGGGAGGGTCAACGAAGCCCTGGGAGGCTTGCCCACCACGAAATGAAGTCCTTCCTCTAATAAGAATCACATTCCTACAAGGAGAAGTATTATTCTCTCTCTTCCTCAACTTTGGATATTCCTTATTACCTTGGATATTTAGGAATACGAAAAACCTCTCCCGTACTCTCTTTATTCCTTCCTTTTAATCTGTTGGCTTCAAAATTACATTTTCCTTAAGTAGGAAATACTTCCTTCTTAACAAAACCACATAATTCATTAAATATGTATTCCTATCATCCTTTTATTTTGCAATTTGGTATTTTCTCTTTCTTTCCTCTTTATTAGGACTCCTTGGATCCCAAGAATCTCAAAGATTTAGAAATTCATATTTAAGGATACTCATTACCCATCTAGATGCATCTAAATGCATTATTTCTCATTATCATGTTGATTTCTTATTAAAATATTTCCTTTTGAGGATTTCTCTTTATTTCTCTTCTATTTCCTTATGGGAGTTCCTTTTAACGTTAGGAATCCTTTGGATACGAAAATCCATCAAGGATAACTTAATTACACCTCTTTCTACTTGTTTTCCACATTTTATCATTATTTTCAATTTCATTCTTAACAAGGAAATACTTAATTGATCTTTTCTTTTCTTATTGCACTTTTTATGCAACTTTGGACTCCTTGGTACCAAAGGAACCCAAGAGGCACGAAATCCCTCTTTGGATTTTCCTTCTAGAGGTTTCCACATTTTTCTTTTCTCAAAAATTCAATTATCCATTCACTAATAGAATTTTCTTATTATTTGGGCCCACTAGCCAATAAAGCCCACAAAAAAACCATCAAGGCTATTGTAAACAAAATCCATGTATTTAAAACAAATTATATCCTTATTTGTTCAAATATATTTAATATGTGAAATTACATTTCTCACCAAATGAACCCAAAATTAGGGTTGTAACAACACCCCCAGAAGGAGCACCAGTCAGAGCACCCCCAACTGGAGAGAGGAGACAAGCTAGAGTGTTTTTCCATCGACAAGGAAGAAGCTCATGCGAATGCTAATAGGCTGATCGATGGTAATAACCCCTAGGGTTTTCCTTTTAGTCTAGTAGATCATGTAGTAGCTTTCTAATGTGGTATGAACTATGTAGGCTTCCTGGAAGTCATGGGGCACAATGTAAAAGCACTTTTTGATTCTGGTTCTACTAATACTTTTATTTTGAGAAATTTGGAAACTATGATTTGTTTGGATATCAAGGATTTGGGTTATGTTTTGGATGTCACAACCCCGAGTGGTCGTATTTATACATCTCTTTTGAAAACCTCTGTCTTGCCAGTTAAGTATTTGAACCATGAGCTTCTCACTGACTTCATCCTCCTCGATATGAATGATTTTGATGTAATCATTGGAATGGATTGTCTTTCAACCCACAGAGCCCAAATTGACTGTAGAGAGAAGAAGATCCTTATTAGGTAAACTGGACATCCACACTTCACCATTCGAGGGAAGAAGGATGCGACAACCAACCTTTATGTGTCCGCCATGAAAGATGAACTTATGCTATCCAAGGGTTGTTGAGCCTACCTAGCCATAGTTAGCGTACCTGAGGTTAAGGGGCAATCCTTAGAGGAGATAGAGGTGGTTCATGAGTATGCGCATGTGTTTCCGGATGATCTACCAGGGATTCCCCCTGAGAGGGAGGTAGATTTCTCCATCGAGTTAGCTCCTGGGACTAACCCTATATCTAAGGAACCCTATAGAATGGCCCCTGTAGAGTTCCTTGAGTTGAAAACCCAGTTGCAGGAGTTGTTGGATAAAGACTTTATCCAGCCCAATACATCACCTTGGGGAGCACCAATCCTCTTTGTGAAGAAGAAGGATGGGTCGCTTTGGATGTGTATTGACTATCAGATGATCAACCAGGAAATAATTAAGAACAAGTATCCTTTGCCTAGAATAGATGACCTGTTTGACCAACTCAAATCAGCTCGAGTCTTTTCCAAGATTGATTTGAGGTCAGGATACCACCAGGTGAGAGTAAGGAGTGAGGATATACCTAAAACGACTTTTCGAACCCGATATGGCCACCATGAGTTTGTGGTCATGCCATTTGGATTATCCAATGCACCTAGTGTCTTTATGAACCTCATGAATAGTGTGTTCCAGCCTTTCCTTGACTCTTTTTTGATAGTGTTCATAGATGACATCTTGGTGTACTTTTAAGACCTAACCCAACACTGTGACCACCATGGTAGAGTCCTTGATATCCTGAGAAAGCATAAGTTTTTCAAAAAGTTCTCAAAATGTGAGTTTTGGTTGGACCAAGTCATGTTTCTTGGACACATCATCTTAGGAGGAACAGTCACCATAGATCCAGCCAAAGTATCGACAGTTTGAGACTGGTCAGCACCAAAGAACCCCTCCAAGATTTGTAGCTTCTTGGGGTTGGTCAGATATTACCATCGCTTCATCAAGGATTTCTCAAAGACTGTGTTGCCACTGACCATGTTAACCCGGAAGGATGTGAAGTTCGTGTGGTCTGACATATGTGAATCTTGCTTCTAGGAGTTGAAGGAGAAGCTGACCACCGCCCATGTGTTGACTCTACCTTCTGGCAATGAGGGTTTCATGATTTTCACTAATGCTTCCAAGATGGGACTTGGCTGTGTGTTGGAACAAAATCAGCATGTGGTTGCATATGCTTCCCGACAGATCAAGCCCAATGAGGTGAATTACTCGAAACATGACCTAGAGCTAGCTACTATTATCCATGCCTTTAAGATATGGCGATGTTACCTATAGAGTGCTACCTTCGAGATCTTCACCGACCATAAGAGCTTAAAATAGTTGTTGACACAGAGAGACCTGAACCTACGACAATGATGATGGATGGAGTATATGAAGAATTATGACTTCACCATCGCCTATCATCCATGTAAGGTGAATGTTGTGGCTGATGCTTTGGGTTGGAAATAGATTAAGTGTGCATCTATTTTATCTAGTCAGTGGAAGATCCTAGAGGAGTTGGTGGAGTGGACTCCACAACCGTTAGAAGATCGAGTTCAATTGGCTAATATCCAGATTCAATCTGAGTTGTTAAGTGAGATCATAGCAGCGCAGTTGACCAGTGAAGAGCTAGACAAGATGAAAGGTTTTATGATGAAACCACAAACTCGTCTATCCGTGGGAGTAGAAGGAGGGATCAGGTTTGAGAATCGCATATGGGTTTCAGTAGATTCATCGATAAAGGAATGTATCCTGCAAGAGGCTCATGGATCCAAATACACAGTGCAACCAGGAACTACTAAGATGTTCAAGGACTTGTAGAGGTTTTTCTGGTGGCCAGGAATGAAGAAAGACATTGCGGCATGTGTGGCCAGCTGTCTTACATGTCAAATGGTGAAGGCTGAGAACCAATGACCCAGTGGGCTGTTACAGTCGATAGAGATTCCAGAATGGCAATGGGAGTAGATCACCATGGATATTGTGGCAGGTCTACCCCAGACCAGGAAAGGTCATGATGCGATATGGGTCGTGGTAGATCGTCTTACCAAGTCAGCGCACTTCTTTGCCTTAAAGACCACTGCTAAGGTGTCAGACCTAGCTGAGATGTATATCAGAGAGATAGTGTGTTTGCATGGCATACTAGGATCGATCATCTCTAATAGAGACCCAAAGTTTACTTCCAAGTTGTGGAAGCAAGTTCAGGAAGAACTTGGTACCAGGTTGAAGTTTAGTACCACTTATCATCCCCAGATGGATGGTCAGTCAGAAAGGACGATCCGAACGTTAGAAGATATGTTGAGAGCTTGTGTGCTCGATTGGGGTGGCTCATGGGAACAATACCTACCTTTAGCTGAGTTTGCCTACAATAATAGCTACCAAGACAGTATCGGGATGCCTCCATATGAAGCTTTGTACGGGAGACTGTGTCGGTCCCCACTTCACTGGGATGATGTGGGAGAGAGGACCTTATTGAGGTCAGATGAGCTCCAAGTGTATGCTGATAAAGTTTCTTTGATCAAGAAAAGGCTGAAGAGAGCCCAGGATCGATAGAAGTCGTATGCTGATGCAAAGCGGACTGATGTGCATTTCACTGTAGGAGAGCATGTGTTTCTAAAAATCTGACTGCTCTGAGCTATAGCTAAGAATAGAGGAAAGCTGAGTCCTCGATACGTGGGTCTATTTGAAGTGTTAGAATGGATTAGTGAAGTTGCATATCATTTGGTGTTACCTCCTCAATATAGCATGATGCATCATGTGTTTCACGTGTCCAGCCTGAAGCGATATGTGCAAGATCTGAGCCATGTGCTGAGCATTGAACCTATTCAACTTCAAGGGAAGCTGACTTATCCTAAGATACCTTTGCGGATTCTAGATACCAAGGTGAAAGAACTCAGATGCAAGAATATAGAGATAATAAAGGTTCTTTGGAGGCACCATGAAGAGGATGAGGCCACATGGGAGCTGAAGGAGGACATGGAGAAAGCATACCCTGATTTGTTTGTTTGATTGCTTGAATATTGAGGGAAAAATTCCTATAAGGAGGGGAGGATGTTATAACCTCAATTCCCTATGTAATGAAAGGTGTAATTCTCTTTTAAAGCATAAATGAAATCTATTTTTTACTTGTGATGGATTTCGTGTGAAATGGCCTTTATTGATTGATAATGGGCTTTGTTGGCCATTGAGCCCAATTGAAAAGAAAAGAGAAATAAAAAGGAAAATGATTTAATTAATAAAAGGAGAATATGTGAAATAGACATAAATAAGAGGATAAAGGAAAATAAATATTCCCCAATATGGGAATTCGTGCCTTTAGGATTTCTTGAGGTCCAAGGGACCCAAGATAACAAGATAATGGCAAAGAGAAAAGAAATACTAATTAATTTTGGATTAATTAATGGATAACATGGGAGGGAAGGAAGCCTTCTCATCCGTTGGAATTTGTTTCCCAAATTTTACAAATAGATAGATAATGTCAAGATGAAATTTCCCTTAAAATTTGAGATAAATTGAGTTACAGATTAGGAGATATGATTTTCTCAAGTTATCTCCAAAATATGGAATTATTTTGCTAATAGGAATAAGTTTTTCCTTTTTGGTTGATCACGTGCAATGAGAGTTGTTGGATATTGATCCAACACTTGTCTCTCATCATCTAGTCCCACACGGACTGGGACTCTTCCGAGTTATAGAGGGATTTTCCCTCTCAAATTCCTCACGATCCTGAGCGTTTGCTAGCCAAGATATGTTTCCTTTGGACTTAGGAGAGGAGTCTGACAAGAACCATCCCTACTTTGTAGGGGTTTGGTCTTCATTTGGGGAAGTTCCCAATTCTCACAAACCTGCCTTCAACCCTATATATAGGGGAGGGTACTAACATGCCTATTTGCTACCCTAAATGCTGTGGCAGATTGCAAGGAGTCCTCTCGTGCCTCCAATTGCTCCTTCTACCCTGACCTGCACCCTCGTCTTCTCGACAAGCCTCACCGGAGTCCGACGAGTAGGAGGTGGTCACAGTGTGTTCTTGGCACACAATTGAACCCATAGAAGAGCTTGGAGGAGGAAGGCAGAGATCCCTAACCCTTTGGCACGCTCACAGGTGGACGGGATCGATAAGTCAACAACCAAGTTGATCACGGACTCGTTGTGCTTTGGCGCGAGGAGGAAGATGACCCTGTGGTCTTTTACCAATGTGCCCTCCTGTCTCCGTCTAACAAGGTAAGGCTATTTTCATCTTTCGTGTATTTCATATTGTAAGATAGGAACGTGATTCATGAGTCGTGGGATGTCGCGTGGTCCAGCAGACCATGGATCAAACGGTCCTCGATTTCTAGGGTTTTCAAATAAATCAGTAAAAAATATTGTCCTTACAAAAATCATATCTTTTGCTAGAAAACTCGGATGAGGAAAGTTTATACATGAAAATTGATCAGAAAAATACGAGGAATAAGTTAAAAATAGTTTGGAAAAAGTATTAATTTGTGGTTAGAAACCCTAATTGATGATAAAGGATAGATTTAATATAGAAAATAAGTTAATTCGAGCATGGTTAACTTGTTTAATGGTAAAGGTGAATCTTAACCTGTTATGAAGATGAAATTGCAAGATTTAGGGTTTTAAACCTAATATGGTGGTTAATATCCTTAGAAACCCAAAATAGGAGAAAAAGGAAAGAAAAGTGCTTGTAATATGAAATTAGGGTTTCATGTTGCCAAAAGATGATCTTAGGATCTTTTGTGAAAGAAGGGTGAGATAATTAGGGTTTGTGATTATTTTTATAAGATTAGGGATTAAAATAATAAAAATGAAGTAAAACCCTAATTGTAATCAAAACCCTAAAAAGGACTAGTAGCCCTAGGAAACAACTAGGATTAATAGACCATGATGGCATGATTAATGATACGAAAATTGGGTGCATATTTCAAGATCAACTTGTGTGCTTGCTTGGTTGAATTATTTCTACACTCAAGTCAGCTTAATAGGTATGTGGTTAATTATGGTTAATCACATTAGTTTTCCTAAAGGTTTTCCGTATAATTAATCATATTGAATGCAACATATCAGTTTGGATGTTCATACTTGCAAATTATAAAGTCACTATGATTATCACAATTGTAAAATAAGTGTGTATTCTCGCACCTACATGCCACCCTGATGGATGATGCAAAAAGTTCAAGCCCAGGAGGGAAGACCAATGGGCACCATGAGAGGTGACCCCATACACCAAGCTTGGGAATGAGAAGGTGGTCTATGTTGCATGACTAATGGGAACCATTAGAGGTGACCCTAGGCACCAAGCTCAGGATTGAGAATGTGGCCTTAAGTTAATGGCAAAAGAGAAACCCTAGAGGGGGTATTCCAGGGTTAGGGCAAAAGTGGTGGAGAATGACACATTGAAAACGTAAACTGGCTTGTTAATTACCTTGATTGTGATAATTAGATTGTTAGCCATATTTGCGAAATTTTAGTTGTCCCAACATACCGACATATTCTTATATGATGACAGACATTTTGTTTATCGGTGTTTTAGGTACAACCTTGAAATGAACAAACAGTAAAGTGACACATTGTGAAAAAAAGAAATAAAGTGAAAGGAGGATTAGATAGAATAGATCCAAGCTGTGGATAGAAGTAAATTTCCAAAATTTTTGAAAAGGTATGCAATTTTTTATTTTATACCAGATTTCAGTTTAGTTGGTAAAATTTTATAATTATTATTGATTAATTGTCAAACCTTTGATCCAGTTTATTGGGATAATGGCTCTGACTTCTTGGTCTCCCTTAATTGGGGGTTACCGGGAGGTGGGGTCGTTATAGAAAATGCAAGATTTGGCCATCGACAACATGGTCGTGCTGGTTGGAACGGCCGTGCTGGCATCTAGCCAGAACGACCGTGGTGGCTTGGAATGGCTGTGCTAATTAAGTTGGATTTCAACAGGGAAAACTCAAATTTTGGATGTGGCCAACACAACTATGATGGACAGAATGACCGTGCAAGCCCAAATCCAATACATAAGTTGCCTGACTCCACCCGAGCCAGCACGTCCCAAAACTCATTTTTACGCCACAGAACGGTCGTTCCGCATGACCTGGAAATTAGGGTGGCCCTCCTTCACCCCCAAATTGACTCCTCTTTCTCCCAAACTCCATATTTATGTTCCCCTTGGTCCTCAATCATCTTCCCTAACCTCTAGCTTTAATTTCCACCATCCATCACCATCGATTTCTCTACCTCCAACTAAACTCCACCCCTACAGCCGGAGAGTTTGGTTTTTTCTATTTTTGTTTGTTTTCTACCAAAAAATTCTTGCAAATATGAAGAGCGTGGGCAAAGCAATCAAGAAGAGTGTAGAGAAGATGATGGACCTCCTCACCAGAGGCAAATGTCACTCCAAATAGGCCTCCCATTCACAGCAGTCCATAAGTGCATCGACTCCATCCAATTCCATTTTGTGAACCTCCAGATGGTTGGCATTGATGAGCACCTCCTATAAAGATTGCAAGATCACCTCCTTACTAAAATATGGTAAACAAAACACATTGGAAAGCAACAGAATAAAATTTTTTTGGCTAAATCAATTTCATAAAAGATTGTACAAAAATACATCAACAATCTCCCTTTTAGGGTTACATCAACATACATAAACTTGGATCTAGATAGAGGGAAGTATAACTACAACAATCTTATCTCCAAGAAACAACTCCAACAAGTAAGTACATGCCAAGGCTAATATCTTTAGGTCTTATCCATCAACTTGCTCATCACCTGGGTGGTTGGGAAGGCACCCAACAAAAGGGAAAGAAAGAAAACGTATGTGTTGCAAAACTATTCTAGGATAACAAGATAATCAAAATATGTAAAAATAGGCTAGTTTTCATCATAATATGAATATAACAAGAGAATGAGGCCATATATAGAAGGAGCTTTCAATAGATGCTTGCCATAAATAAAGTATAATAAAAGAATTGCATGCATGATTAATATTGACTACCTTAACTAAGTAGGGTTGAGGCACATACCAGACCTTCAACCAAAAGGTGAGGGGAGAATAAGACATTCCTAGTCACCTACACACATTTTGTGTGTGGGGGAGAATAAGACGTTCCCCAAGGGAGAAATAACACATTCCCCAACTATGGGTGGTTGTACATAAGTACCACTACCATAACTAGTTAGTTTAATAAAATCATCATGCTAGAATTAATATCAAGTAATAGCATCAATCAAATAGATCATGGCAGAGGGGTACCAAGACCCAAGAACAATATTCCAAAATAGATTATGAGGCAAGTATAGCAAAAGAATCATGAATATAGGATATATGGTCCAAATAAGCGTCATTAAGGAAATATATAGGTTAAGGCATAAATATTTCCAACTTAAGGTGTAAATGCACATACCTCTTCCAATTATCAACTTGCACCACTTTAATTGATTCCAAGTTCCACTTTTCCTATTTTCAATGTATTAACATGTATTAGGGTTTCGCACATGCAATAAGGAGAAGGAAATCCTAGTTTTGGACATTTTGCATAAAACTCCAATTTAGACTTATAGAACATCACCATTGATCTAGTTAGGTTTTCCTGATTAAGAAAGCATATACTTTTGTATATTTTGGAGTTATGAAGATTAAAGTGCATTTTTGGTGATTTTATATATTTAATTAATTTTTAGAAAACACTATTCAGAAAAAATCAAAACCAAACCATGAAATTATTTTTTTAAAAAGAGCATCTTTTTCTGAGTTCATAACAAATTTTCTTTTAATTTTTGGAGAACCACAGCAAAAGTTATGATTTTTATAAATCTGACCAATCACAAAATTCCATAACAACATATAAAGTTGTGAGAGAGAAAGAGAGAGAGAGCGGGGACCAAAAGACATGGCCCAATTAGAGTCAGCCATGTCACTGGGTCAAAGGTTTGGTTGACTCACCTTAAAACAAAATAACAAGGGCAAAAAGACCATATTGCCCCTGGCTGAGAACAAGAAAGTAGAGACGACAGGGGTAGTTTGGGGAAAACGTGATGGATCATCTTCAACCTCTTATGCACGGTGAAACAACTGCAAACATCAGTGGAACCAACACAGATTCGGGAATTGGACCTCGCAAATTCAAAAACCAACTCCCTAAGATGTAACACCAACTTGTTCATCATGCACAACCGAGCTCAAGGACCGCATACATTAGGAGCCGAGCAACAAGGCCTCCAAACTACTCGCCGCGATGGAAACAGAGACACCAAAAGAGAACATAAAGGGGAAACTATACCTTTTTCCAACAAAGGTTAAAGCGACCCTCTCTGAGGTTTCTCCAAAACTCATGGAGAGCAAACCATTACTCAATCCTAGCCCGCTGACGAACCTAATGTGGCAGCGATAAGACTCCTCCTGGCATGTATAAGAGGAATTCACATGGGGTTGGGGGATCCTGTTTGAGGGGGCACAAGGCCAATAAAGACATGTAGCATGACTCGTGAAGGTACTGAGAAGGCAGAGGAGGGATTATATAGGGGTCTGATGATCCATGGGGCGAGGGAAGACAGGAAATAGAGGAATTTTGACAGAAATAAGGGAGAGGCAGGGCGTCATCTGTGAGGGAGAAAATTGGGCATTTATCTTTTAGGGCATGAAAAAATCTACAAAAAGGCTTTCCAAAAATGGATGAGGGATACAAATCCGATGGAAAAAGAATCATGGAGAAAGGCTGAGATGCGAGGGAGAAATTGTGGCGAGAAGATCGGGCATTTTTGGTTTGTCATGTGAACCAGGCAAACCAAGGTAGGAGATGAAGAAGAGCCATCAGATCAGGCATCGAACGGCTGAGACAAGAGCTGGGTTAACAACCTATGTGACAGAAATAAATCGAGAAACCTTATTCAAACCGAATTAGGATAAAGTGATATATTCAATTATTGATCTTTTCTCTCTCTTTTTTTGAGTGCTCAAATAATTTCCAAAATTAACCAAAATTTACACCGTGCTGATTTTGAAGAGTAGAGCCAAATATGGAATTAGTTTTGCCTTTTGGAAACTTTTAATAGGTTAAATAATCCAAAGCTCATTTTCACTTTCCTTCTTCATTAGTGGTGATAAGATGCCTCAAATTTCATGAAACTTCACCCATAAGTCTCTCTAAATGACTTGGATATTATTTTATTTTAATTTTACATGTTGAGATTATTTACTTATTTATTTAATATATAGAAGACTACATAATTTCTCTCTCCTATTTTTACTCATTATCCAAACATTATCCAATTTAGTTACAAATTAGCACAAAGGATTATTTCAATGTTTAGATACGAATTTGGAGTTAGTTTTCCAATTTGAGAACATTAGATATTTTATTTCTCTTTCTTGGCTTATTTCCTATTTTCCTTTAATAAAGGCTTTTATATATTTATATTTTCCACATTGGGTGATACTTGGCCCTTAAGTTACTTTTAGTCCAAGAAAATGAATCTCAAGTTATTTTTAACCAGTTCATGTTCCTTTTATGAATTTTAGCCCATCATCCATTATTACCAATATTTCCCATGTTAATTAATCTAATATCACTTTAACATGTTTAAAGCAACATTATTCATTCCATTTTCTCTTCCTTACTCCATAAGGCTAAAGAATGATCTAGAATGAATATATTTTATTAATATGTCAAATGAGTGGTAAATTTGCATATTAGACCCTTATTAAAATATTCATTGAGGTATTTGTGCATAAAACCATTTATTGGCATAAAAGGTGAACAAATGTTCACTAAACCATCATATTCTCCACAAATTAAACAGAAAGGCCAAGAAGGATAGAAATGAAAGGAAAAGATGGGAGAGAGTATTAAAAGTCAAAATATCTAGAATTCGGTATGTTACACCTCCCAAAAACATTCCTCCTATAGAGGCCACACCACAAATCCAAGCTACCACAACCCTAAAGAGGAGGAGGAGGAAGAAGAAGAAGAGCTAGAAAATATAGTGGATTTCATCAATGTTGATGCACCAGCTCACCCAAGAAATCAAATGATGCATCTTCCTTACGCTTACTGCCACGACCAACTCTAGCAAGGGACTCCACTTCCTCAGCTCGATCTAGTGCAAGCTATGACAGAGTGCCCTTGAACTTAGATACAATTTCAGGGTCACACACTTATGCAGAAGAGGAGGAAGATGATACTGAAAGCGAGGAGATGGAAGATGAAACGGTGGATGTTATGTCCAGGATAGAAGAGGACAGTTTGAAATGGGTGGGAAAGCAACTAGAGGGAACCACCTATAGAAGGGGAAAGACAAGAAAAGCCATAATGAGGCCTCTCCACCCCGAGTGCTTGACAAGGAGGGTGATCCCCACTAGATATGCATGTATGACTACTATGCAAAATCTAGGGATCAACTACACATGCAAGGGACAAGTGCAACACTGTGGGTTGTACAAGATCTTGACTGAGGTTGAAGAAACATACTTGGAACTGAGTCATGAGTTCTTTGCAACCTTAGAGAAGGTACAATACTAGGGAGAAGATGCCATCAAGGTCAAGTTGCACAACTCTACTCATGTTCTTAAATCTTCCCAAATCAATGCTATCTTTGCCCTCAATTTAGAAATGGCAGAGAAATCAATTGGAGGAAGACTTGACAAGAGTGGTAGAGTATACTAATCCAAGATGTAGAATACAATCACTGGTCAATTTTCTTTTTCTATAGGAAAATCAAAGCCCAGCAAGATCTACAACACCTTCATGAGGTACATACAGAAGGTCTTAGCAAACACCTTGTTTGGCTGTTATGACAATCAAGGGTGTTGCTCACAAAAGGATTTATTTGTTATGGCCACAATTTCAAGTAGGGGATTTGTAAACATAGGTTCCATGGTGATCGACCACTTGAAGGAAATTCCCTCCAAGAGTAAAACTCCATTCATCATGGGGGGACTTATCACCACAATGGCAAAGGTAGTGGGTTGCAATCTGGATGGGCTTACCAAGGTAGAAGAAAGAAAATATGTTGATCTAAACTATCGTGCTAGGTCCCAAATGATCTCCCCCAGAGACAACAAAATCTTGTATGTTCTAAACCCCGGGTACCCTGGAATCACCTTGGAGCTCCCATACCATGCCACCCCCCTACTCATGGATGTGGGGCCACCAGAGAACTTTTCTGAGTTGATAGCACTGTATGAGGAGGAACACCCACGAGAGGGGTTCACTACACCAAACGTGGACTTAAAAGAAGGAGGAGGAGAGACAAATGTGCCAGAGCAGCAACACATTTTGAGCAGCCACACTATAGACGATCGAGAGGGGAGGACTTTGATGCACATCCACCTCCAACAACTGCATATGACATGTCAGCCATTCATGTACAGTTGGAGGCAATTCAAAAGACACATCAGTCTATGTGGTTAGATCAGTAGTAGATGCATCATCAGATTAACCACATGTACCACTATCAGCATGCGCAGGCACAGAGGAAGCCCCAATGGGGGGATGATTTCTAGGGATCACTTTTTGGTTACTAGGAGACATACATGCGTCTACAAGCAGACTACTGGGGACATTACTACTAGAACCCCCCACCACAGGGAGGACCACCACCACCACAGCCATGACTTCTACCCTATCATCCGTAAGCTTTAGTTTCATGTCGAGGACATCATGATACAAAAGTTTGGGGTGGTAGGGTGGTAAGCCCTCAGTTCTCATCTTGTTTTGTTGATTCCCTATCTGATCTGATTACTTTTTGTTTGTTTTTTCTATCTAGTTTATAGTTTACCTTCTTTGCATACTTGCATGCCATGTACTTTGCTTTCTTGTCATTTTTGCATAATTTTTAAAAATGTTGCCTTTTTTCCATGCATTGCATATCATGTAGATTTTTGGTCATTTTTGCTTGTTTTAGCTAGGATTTGCTTGTTTACGGCTTTAAGTTCAATAATATAGGCTTAGATGTGATTGAAGGCAACTTGGCACCATTTTGGCCAATTTTGCCCAAATATGAGATTTCTTGCCTAAAAGTGTGTTTCAACCCACTCTCTACTCTTTGGATTAAAAATGATGACCTTTGACTAATGAAAGTGAATTATCATTGTTTATTGCTAAATGGCATCAATTCTTGATTTTTTACATGTGCATCACATCTCTTGTGTTTGTGAATGATTTGGTTGAATTGTGACTTGAGCAAGCTATGAGAGCTTACTGCCTATGAAATCACTTGATTGAAGTATCAATTTCAGGTAGTTCATTCATGTGGTGTGATATTGTTGGATTAATTTTCATGCAAGATACCTTATGTTGGGAATCATGCCAGTGACTCCTCTTTGACCTGACTATTCACTCACCATCTTATTTCCCCTCCCCCTCATGAAAGGATGCCAAAGTGCACATATCAGTCATGGCCACCTCCAAAAGTTTGGGGTGGCCACATCTACATCTCACTACTTCACTCTCATCACCATATGCCCTATCTACTCCAAGGGAAAAGAAAAATAAAAAAATGCAAAAAAAATAACATAAAAGTTGCTCCTATATAAGAGCATCTAAGTAAAGAAAAGATGAGTGCTCTATGTAATAACACTCCAAAATCTTACTGCAACCCTTTCTTCCATTTTCATGCCCATTGAGCTAGGAAACTAACAAGCCTTAAATGTGGCTCCAAGAATGGAGTCATGTCTAGGTTATCAGACTTTAGAAATTTATAATACCCTAATGTTTAAGACATCTTGCAACTAGCACAAGGTCGAAACAGTTCGGGGTCGAACACAGGGATAGGAAGAATGACACTTCATAACTCAAGTTTTACTTATCTAATCACGTCGAAAAAGGTCAAAGGATAAGGTTTTGATATAATGAGAAAGAATTATAAAGAATCAAACAAAAATCCTATCTCCAAGGAGAGTTACCGGCATAATTAGTGTTTTAAGGTTTAGCAATTTTTATAGAGGTTTTGTATATTGGAAACCAAGGAGATAAAACTATCATCAGGGTAAAGCACAAAGGAGGAAAACGTAAACATAACAAGCGGTAGCGGAATACATCTTGCACCCTCATCTCTCAAGGAAGGTGCCTCTAACCATGCACCAATTCTCTCTCTCAAGGGTACTGGGCATAAAATAGAGCAGAAAGGTATGCTGGGGCAACCCTGATCCTAGGTACTCTCGTACACTTGAATCAAACCAAACTCTAGAGTTTACAACATCCATCTCTCGAAGGAGTCAAAACGATAAACATGATTCGATAGCTAGTCAAAAGCATGATTCAAACAGAAGAGACTAGACCTCGGATGTAATAAAGAAATCATCCAACAAAAAGGAACCATACACAGGACAACATGAGATAAATACCACAATTTCCATAAGCATAAGGAGATAAAAAGGTTTAGTTACAATGCAATAGTAAATGAAAGTAAATTTCTTAAAAAAAGGAAGATAGGTATCAGTCTCATTGATGTAGGAGGTCGATATACATAGTAGTGAACCCCTAAGGTAACACTAAACCAGTACCGGGAAGGAGCCCTATCAAGATACAACCATGTCACGTTCCTGACCATGTCGGGTTGCAAACCATGATGGGTAAAAGGTGTATCGGGATAGGACTCCCTACCCGATATGGTTGTGTCGGGCTGCAGGCCCTATCGGACTGTAGTCGTGATGGGTAGGCCATATCGGGTTAGGTATCCTGTCAAGTTCGGACATGTATCAGGTTAGCTTTTTCTTAGGTTCTCGGGTTCCTCATGTCATGTATAGATGGGTTAGCCATCTCAGGTTGATGCCCAACTAGAGACCTGACAACGTTTGAAGTAGACTTGAAGGTCATGACGCACTGCTGCCTCTATCGGGTTGAGTTCTAAGAAAACTCCTCGTGTCCCTCTCGGGTTGGGGGTGTGCTCACCTAGTATCGCCCAGCAGGCTTGGGAACTTAGTGAAGTAGCTCCTTTTGCTCTAAGAGTTAGCTCTGCTAGGATTCTCACCCGTCCCGTCGGAGTCCTATAGCTTCTATTTATAGGCAGCAGCTGGTGGGAGTTGCGGCTCTCATTGGGCCACGTATCCTTTGTCTGCTACATTCACATGGCTTTGGGAGAGGGTTGACACGTCCATCACCTGGTACGACTGATGGGGGTCGTGTCATGCCGGGTTGTGCGTAAATCACACTCGATCGTGTCGGGTAAGGATTCTGTAGGGCTACTGCACTGAGGGGTGGCTGTGTCGTGTGATCAAGTCCATCGGCCGACGGACTGTGGCGGGCAAGGCTCCTTGTCAGGTAATAGCATGCAGCCTGTTAGGGCTCCCACGTGACACACCTGCGTCGGGTTGATGCCATATCGGGCAGCGACCATGATGAGTAAGGGGCATATTGCTTTGCCGCTTGATGGGTCAGGACAGTTAACTTGTTGTGGATGGGCTGGGATGAGCCCATTAGCATTCTTTTGATGGGAAAATAAGAGAAACTCTGCAAAAGATAGGAAATGTTGTCAAGAGCATAGTGGGCATTATTTCTATTCAACAAATAAGATAAAATAGAGAGGAAGTAAGGTTTGGAGGTAGTTTTGATAATAAAATGCAAGCTCTAGTAGCCATAAAATGGGTGTTATCAACTCCCCCAAATTTAGCATTTTGATTGTCCTCAATCAATCTGTACTTATTTTAAAACATCGTTTGTGGTACTTTTCAAAACAAGACGTAGTCTTCGAACAAGGGGTTAATAGAATATTTGAGATGTCCTGAGGAAAATTACATCTAACTACAAGCAATGGACTTTATTTTTCCTGCCTTATTTAAGAAAAAAATTTCTCTTCAGCTTCGGTGAGATTTTTGGTGCATGATTTCAAAGTTAGCTTTCACACCAAACATCTTGTGAGTAGAAGGTGGGGTTTTTGGGAAGGCTTAAGGATTTTTGTGTTTTTCTTGCTTCCCATTGGTCCATCTAGGTACGGGTCCATTAACGGGCAAGTGGTCCCTGCATTCCAAGCCAGTTGGATTTAGAGCAGTGATTTCACATCCTACGTACCACTGCCCCAGATCTACCATGCCTAAAGATGAGTACTTTTGGGAAAACAAGTGTGTTTTTTTGGTGGCACAACTCTCATGCTTTTATTCACTCTCATACGGCTTTCCTCTCTTTTTGGTATTTTGGTGGGTAGGTAAAAGAAAAAGAGTTTGCTGTTTGGGTAGCTTTTTCCTTCACATGCACATCTCTTAGTTGTTGGGAGATTATTTTTCAAAGTTGGCATAGAAAAGTTGTAGCCTTTGTCATTTGAGACTGCATTTTCAAAAGAGCATAACAGAAATGTGCACTGCCTTAGATACTAAGAGAACAAGCTGGTAGAAGTTGTACCAAATTTTTACTATAAAGTGATTTGTACAGTTTTCGAGAAACAAGTAGTTGTGTATGTATTGATTTCTATCAATCATATATATATGTATTCATAGAGTATGGTAAGAAAAGGAAAAGGGCAAAAAGGGAAAAAAAGGGGAAAATTTTGAGTACCTCCCTCACTGATACTATGGAGTACCCCCCCCCCCAAACTTACCTCACACTCTGTCCTAGAGTTGTGAGATAAATAGGAAAGGATAGGCATAGATCAGTGAGGGTTCAACAAATGCACGTGCCCTTGGTAGATAAGAGCTCCATCACATACTCTCTACGTTGGTTGTGGTAGCCTAGGTGGTGGAGCTTATATGGCATCTGTTTGATGGCTACCGTGTAGTAGATCCAGTGAAGCATGTAGATAATGCAGTCATTTGATAACTTAGCTTGTAGTGGACTGTGGTGGAAGTATTCAAGTTCGTGCCACTTGGCTGCTAGGTCTTCAAGATATGGCTGGATCAGAGACACCATCTCGACATAATATTTCCTTGCTAAACGCTCGAGGGATGTTTCCTGTGTGGATGTACACTCTATCGGATAGTCATTGTTGGCGTCAGAGCTATTGTAGAAGAAACCAACACGTGGACGGGTGTACACCATCAGGAGTGTCTATTGGTTGTGATGCAGCATAGGTAGGAAGATGATACGTGACAAACACTTCTTTACTTGGAGTTGAAATAGCTGGCACGCTCCTGTTTCTTCAGTAAGGCACAAGTCGTTGAACAACATCAGATGGGCGATGTAGGCATGTTCAATCTTCTTCTGTAGGATGGGGATGTAAGTTGATGCCACCGTCATTGCTAGACATCCTCCTGCCTTGACTAAGTCCCACAGATTGTCGAGGGGGACTATTGCATTGTCTTTTTCATATATGACATCTACGATGTTGGAATCAGTGAGTCTGAGAAGAATTGCATTGACCTATTCCTGAGATAGTGAAGTGCACATGAAACGGTCGAAATTGTTGATTAGAGATTCGGAGATGGCAGGTGAAGTAGACTCGCCTTCATTAGCATCACCTTTAGTGGAGAGTGGGGTTCACAGATTTTCTATACGCTTGCCTGTGTCGTAGACGTCTGCGCTCTCGTCTTCTTCCCTTGGAAAGCTGCTGGGTTGAGAAGATTATGATTCAACATTTGTCTCCAGCAACACCTCTGGAATCTCTACGTCTCGAAAATAGCACTTGTTCTTAATCAGCAACAACGCGTATATGCTTCTTAGTCTATAGAAGTCTTGGTCCTAGAGTTGCCTTACGTATCTGAAGATGTTTAGAAGCTCCATGGTGCACAGGACGATGAAGGCACTATTTCTTCTTCCTGACTCATCTTGGATTGGAAAGTCTCGGATGGTGTAGAATTTTCATATGCCACTATGGTGTTGGATTCCTTGCTTGATTATGCGGTGAGCACTCATAGGAAAAAGTCTGAGGTGCTTGTCTTCGGGGCGTACGAATATGTGCCCTCCGTGTGGGACCTCTGCGGTGCAGCAGTTGAGAAGTGTGACGTCATGGTTGTTCAGGTCTGCTACATAGAGGAACCAATGCTTTCTAAGCCTGTAAGGGGCCAGCAACAGGCCTGGATTTTGCTCTTTGATATGATGTAGCATGTCGGCCACCTACTTGGAATCATATGCCCCTACTAGTAGTCTTCTTGCCAAGGTTGGGTCGCTTTGTAGAATGGCTTCCGGCCTATCTTGATGGTGACATTCTCGAGCATCGCACCTTCCAGGACCCTGAATAGAATCTTCCCTACAATGGCTTCTGAGAGGAACATGCCTTGAAGTGCAATGCATCATACTGAGAAACATTTGTCTCTCTATACGACGACTTCTTCTTCTGCCTGCAGCCTCAGGACCATGTTCAGTTGTTTTTGGTCCCGGATCGACATGTAGTTGATGGTGCGCTATCAAAATCGGCCATCTCAAAGACAAGGATCTTTGACAGTGCAGAAAACACATCTGCCATTGAAATCCTTGCCCTAGGGGGTTGCTCAGCACCTGAGCTGTATAGATCCCCCCTTCTCCCTCAGATTATTTAGATGAACCCTCTGCTCAGCTTATAGATATTTCTTCTTCATCTTCAGCTGAATCCAGTAGGGGTGAGGGAGTAGATGTGTCGACACTGTGGGCACTCTCTTGTCCTGCGGGAGTCACGTCAGCATTTTTGTGCATTGTCTCTTCCTCGAGCATTGTGGAGGGCCCGCTGGAGGTGAATGATGATGACAAACCTTAGGAGGATGATGACGATAATGGTGGAGAGTCGAAGGCTGGTGGTGATGGCGATCTCTTGGGACACCTTGAGTGGTGGTGGTCATCCCTTTGGTCCAATCTTTGCTTGATGGCATCGAGACATTGGAGTGTCATCTATATTGTGTTGTTAAATGCCTCTAGTTGGCTGGGGAGACCAAATAGAGTTAGTAGCTGACACTCCTACTCATTCAGCCTCCTCTGAAAGACCTGAAACTTGCAGGTTAGGGAAGCAAATGTAGTAGTGTGGTTGCTTGTTACCTCCCGTAAGTTGTTGAACTCAAAGTTGAAGGTTTGTCCCAATTAGGAGGGGACTTCCACTGAGTGTCTTCATATTCACAATGCGCACCTTGCATTGGCGGTGTGACCTGATGAATAAGCATCGTCTATCAGTTCTGAGTCAAATTGGATAGTACACAAGGGCGTTAGCACCCTTGTGGTTGCCTCCGCCTCTTCAACTTGGGGTTGTGGAGAAGGTTGAGGAGTAGGCAGATGTTGATCAACCATTCAGCTCTTGGCATCCTCCTCCATAGAGATCACCGACATAGATGGTTTCAGTGTTAGTGTCAGTTGTATAGCCCTGAGCTCCGCCTCCAAGAGCTCAGTGAATGCCTCGTCACTGTTCTAGGAGGCGTCCGACTATACCAATGCCTGTGCTATTTTTGGGAGGGTTGAAGCTTCAAGCACTGTGGCTATTTCATCTACCGCAGCGGCCTCCAGGGTGATGACTACGGTAGCAGCCCGATGGTGTCGACGACCTCCCCGATGGTCGACACTTCTTCTGTAGTCGCGGCGGGTGTTGGTGTGGTTGTCGCGGCTGGTTTAGTGGTGGCAATAATGACCATCGAAGTGGCGGTTGCAGGATATGTGGCAATGGTGGTCGACTCGACGGTGACGACAATAGGTGAGTCTTCAACAATGAATGCCGATGATTTGTCCCGTCGAGCGTCGAGCGGTGTGGGCCTCCCTGTAGTGGCCATCCTTTCTTAGATGTTCTTGGTGGCAGCGTAAGCGGCTTCAACAATCACAACTTCGATCTCTACTGTTGTGAAGACCAACTTCTCTATGTCATAGTTGACACATAGTGGGAGGGGTAGGAGGGTGTCCGTCCTCATGAACTTGTAGAATAAGCGGTGGCCCTCCTTCTTGATGATGTTTGCTCTCATGAGGAACTTGATATCGATCTTGTCGTTGCCCCGAGTGCGTGACAGGATGAGCAGCTCCTTCGGGTACCCCAACCCTATCGCGATTAGGTTGACAAGTCCTCCCATGTTGTACTCCTTGGTGGCGTCCTTTAGCAGGTAAAGCCGGTTTAGTAGGAAATGCCCCAAGTTGATCGTCTTGCCCTCCATCATGTACCATATAAGATGGAGATCTTCAGTATATAAGTTTCTGGTTTCGTATTTACTGAATAGGAGGCTCTCCACGATCTTGTGTATAATCCTCTAGAAGCACGAGTGAACAACTGCCACCTTGCTCCCCGATTTAAAGGATGATTTTCCAGTTAGCTTCTTCCAGAGCAGGACTGGGTCAAAGTTGTCATCTTCGATGATCTAGGCACCGTTGTTCAACAGCTCTCTCTCAGTCTTGCTGGAAGAGAATATCTCGTTGAGCAGCCTCTCTAAGAGGTCATGCACGTCGTTGAAGAGGTGCCCTTGTAGTCTGTCCACTCCACCGAACCTTTTGGTCTCTTCAGGGGTATTTGGGACTCGACGGAGGGAGGAGATGAACTCCTTGGTGAGCTCGGTGTAGGAGGTGGAGTAACTGAAGCAAATCTTCCACATTCTAGTGGCTTCTAAGATGTTCTTGAGTCTGTTGAAGACTCCGATCTGATGGACGGATGCTTGATGGAAGAATCTGGTTGGCCGATAGACTTTTGTTGCCAAGTCCGTGTAACGTCATTGGTGATCCTCATCTCTAGGCACGAACTGGCCTAGCGAATGTGCCAGGACTTCAAGTTCGGCTTTCATTGTTGGGGTCGGTGCTGCTTCCATTCTGGGCCACTTCTTGGCCTTAGAGGGGCCAGCCAACTCAGGGTTTGGGCATTTCTACCCATTGGTGTCTTCATTTGTGGCCTCGGGGTTGATCCTCCAGCCTTGGTCGTCAACCTGGATGACAATTTGTTTTGTGTGGGCCATTTTCTACAATGATTAAACAAAGAGATTAAGTAAAAAGAAGTTGTTTGATCAAACTGCATTTGCTCGATATCAGGAAGAAGGTGAGAGTGTGTGTATCACCCGATACGGTTTGGTGATATGCTTTAAAACCGGTATCGGGTCAGGCACTTATAGAAAACATGGTGCGTGATACATTGGTGCCCAATACCAAAAGACTAATACATTTTCAAAGGATACTCAGGGCAAACCGATATCGGGCAGAAGTCAGCATCGAGGAAACAATAAGGTTTGGTCAATATGATTTACACGACAAACCAGTTTTAGGTCACTCCTCTAACGGGCCTTCATGAGATGATGCATAGATGTGTCGGGCGATATGAGGGTCATGTGGCTAAGGTGAAAACACGATAACATCTCTACGTGATAAAAGGAATGACGCGTGATGTGTCATGACGCATGATATGGGTGTCACGTAGTACAGATGATAGCTTTGCTAAACAACCTGAGTGACACAGGCATCATCGCAAGCTCGAGTTCTTTACCCGATAAGATGTGATGGTCGTCGTGTCACGCAATATGGTTGTCGTGCGGCACAGGGAAAAGAATGATGTAAGAAAAGGCGGTAAGGAAGATCGACACTCTTATCGTGCGACAAGCACCAACTCGATATGCGTTAAAAGGTTTTGCCTAACACGGGCAAGAACGGGATAGGGTGACGTGTGATAGGGTATGGCTGATACGGTCTGCGCGAAACAATGTCACGTGATAAGCAGGGCGCCACGAATTTTACCTATATCGGGAAAAGGGGATCCTTAACATGACACGAAGGTCAGTAGGCAAAGGTCGGCATGGGATGAAGAGAATGCACAAAAACTGAAGGGTTTAGGGTTTAGGGTTTAGGGTCACGAGTGGGGTAAAAGGGGTAAAACTGGGACATGTGTCGTGCGAGAAGGCAAATCGCCTTCTAAAGCACGGTAAAACCAGTCTAATCTGTCTTGTCGCGGAGATTTCGAGGAGGCTAAGAGTCACGCGGCAGGCGTGTCGGGCAGCAAGGACATGGCACCCGATAAGCATTTCCCGGTGCACTCCTTTCACAACATGGGTCTGCGTGAGGTGCGCGTCGCCTGACGCGCAATGCGCTGGACGATATGTCTGCCCGGCACAGCTGTCGGGAAGCCAGTTAAATCTTACAAGTGCGGGGCATGCAAGTTGATACGGCCTGGGTGATATGACAGCCTGACACGGTTATCGCGTGGCACAACTCTTGCCCGACATGCCTCTGCAAAAATTGTGTAAAACTAAACCCAAGGGGTCACTCGATACTCATCAACGTGGGTTGGGTGACATGGGTATCACAAAACTTGTCACACTGAGCAAAGGCAAAGGAAAAGTATCATGCGTACTAGGTATGCCAGCAAAGGGCTTAAAGGAAAAACAAAAACAAGGATAGAAAAACTAAAGATCATAAGGCACTTGATGGGTAAAACATCATAGGCCTAAGGGTAAACTTCAGCCTCAGATAGTATTACTCACCAAGTCAATAAAACTAAGTCGGTGGCCCATGAAACATAGTCTGCGCTCGTGGCGTGGGCACAAACTCGGGCCTTATTACAATGAGATTGTTCATAATGTTCTTTGTAGGAAAAGGAAATAATATCCTATTCAAGGAAAGTAAAAGCTTGAGTTGCCACCAAAGGATCTTTGTGGTTCACATCGTCAACTCGACATCTTTGAATCCTGCTTTGTTTCTTTGGTAAATGTAGCTTCGACATCCTCCCGGGGTATCTCGGATCTCCTCACAAAGGCTTCATCTTCATAGAACCTTTTGACCTGGTGTCCATTGACTGGAAAAAACTTTCGTTGGATCTTCTTTATCATATAGCTCCATCATCCCAGATGGGTATATCTTTGTTACTATGAATGGTCCAGACCACCTAGTCAGCAATTTTCTTGGAAAAAGACGAATAGAAGATTTAAACAATAAGACTTTATCACCTTCCTTGACGTCCTTTACTCGCAGATGGGAATCATGCCAGACTTTTGTTCTTAGTTTGTAGATCCTTGCATTTTTGTAGGCGTGAAGCCTAAGCTCTTCAAGTTCTTGTAACTGAAGAAACCTCTTCTTTCTAGCTAGCGTTGGGTCCATGTTAAGGAATTTGATGGCCCAGAATGCTTTATGCTTCATCTCGAAGGGTAGGTAGCAAGCTTTCCCATATATCAGGCGATATGGGGTAGTGCCGAGCGGCGTCTTGTGGGCAATCATGTATGCCCAGAGAGCATCATCTAACTTGGTTGACCAGTCCTTGCGAGACTTGCCGACCGTTTTCTCTAAGATCTACTTGATCTTCCTGTTAGAAAATTTGACTTGTCTGGACGTATACGGGTGGTATGGTGTGCCGACTTTGTGATGAACACCATATCTACGCAAAAGTGATATAAACTGCCTTTCTACAAAATGGGATCCACCATCACTGATGACGGTTCTCGGCACTCCAAACCTCGGAAAGATTATCTTAGTAATGAGCTTTATTACTTCTTTGGCATTAGAAGTGGTGGTAGGTATAGCCTCTACCCATTTGGAGACGTAATCAACTACAACAAGGATATATTTGAAACCATGGGAAGAGGGGAAGGGTCCCATATAGTCTATCCCCCACACATCGAAGACTTCTACTTCAATTCATTCTAACAATGACATCTCATTTTGATGAGAAATATTCCTGATTCTCTGACATTCATTGCAATCTTTGACATAGGCGTGTGCGTCTTTGAAGAGAGTTGGCCAATAAAAGCCAAACTGGAGTACCTTAGTTGCGGTCCTTTCACCTCCCAGGTGCCCTCCATAGGAGGAGGATTGACACTCAAACAGAATCTTCGGGGTTTCATCCTCAGGTATACACCTTATATACAAGCCATCGACACAACATCTAAACAATAGAGGATCATCCCAGTAATAGTTTTTCAGATCAGAGAAGAATTTCTTCTTCTGATTGTAGGATATTTCCAGGGGTAGTTGTTTGCAGGCCAGGTAATTGCAGAAGTCTGCATACCATGGCCCTTCAGGGTTGGCAAGCCTTAATGGTGCCAAAAAGTTGACAAGCCTTGAACGTGGGTCCAAGAATGGAGTCATGTCTAGGTTATCAGACTTTAGAAATTCAAAATACCTGAATGTTTAAGACATCCTGCTACTAGCACGGGGTCGAAATAGTTTGGGGTCGAACATAGGGATAGGAAGAACGACACATCAGAACTCAAGTTTTACTTGTCTAAGCACGTCGAAAAAGGTCGAAGGATAAGTTTTTAATATAATGAGAAAGAATTATAAAGAATCAAACAAAAAGCCTATCTCTAAGGGGATTTTCCAGTAGAATTAGTGTTTTAAGATTTTGCAATTTTTATACAGGTTTTGTATATTGGAAACCGAGGAGATAAAACTATCGTCGGGGTAAAGCATGAAGGAGGAAAACTTAAACATAACAAGTGGCAGTGGAATACATCCTTCACCCTCTTCTTTCAAGGAAGGTGCCTCTAACCATGCACCAATTCTCTCTCTCAAGGGTACTGGGCATAGACTAGAGAAGAAAGGTATGTTAGGGCAACCCAGATCCTGGGTACTCTCGTACACCCCAATCAGACCAAACTCTAGAGTTTACAACATCCTTCTCTCAAAGGAGTCAAAACGAGAAACATGATTTGATAGCTAGTCAAAAGCCTGATTCAAATAGAAAAACTGGAGCTCAGATGCAACAAAGAAATCATCCAACCAAAAGGAACCATACACAAGACAACATGAGATAAATTCCATAGTTTCCATAAGCATAAGGAGGTAAAAATGTTTAGTTACAATGCAATAGTAAATGAAAGATAATTGTTCAAAAAAAGGAAGATAGGTATCACCCTCCTTGATGTAGGAGGTTGATATACATAGTAGCGGACCCCTAAGGTAACGCTAACCCGGTAATGGGCAGGATCCCTATCGGGATACGACCATGTCAGGTCGTGAACCACAATGGGTAAAGGGTGTATTGGGATAGGATGCCCTAACCGATATGGTCGTGTCAGGCGTCAGGCCCTGTCGGGCTGCAGCCGTGACGGGTAGGCCATATCAGGTTAGGTATCATGTTGTGATAGGACATCTGTCGGGTTAGCTTTTTCTTAGGTTCTTGGGTTCCTCGTGTCGGGTATAGATGGGTGAGCCGTCTCTAGTTGAAGCCCAACTAGAGACCCATCATGTTTGAAGTAGCCTTGAAGGTCATGTCGTGTTGTTGCTGCTACCGGGCCAAGTTCTAAGTGAACTCCTCCTATCCCTCTCGAGTTGGGGGTGTGCTCATCTAGTATCACCCGGCAGGACTGGGAACTTGGCACACTAGCTCCTTTTGCACTAAGAGTTAGCTCTGCTTGGCTTCTGACGCATCCCATCGAAGTCTTATAGCTGCTCTTTATAGGCAGTGACTGGTGGGAGTTGCGGCTCTTGTTGGGCCACATGTCCTTTGTCTGCTCCATTCACATGGATTTGCGAGAGGGTTGACACATCCGTCACCCGGTACGGCTGGCGGGGGTTGTGTCATGCTGGGTTGTGAGTAAATTGTGCTTGATCGTGTCAAGTTAGGATTCTGGCGGGCTGTTGCACAGAGGGGTGGCCATGTCACGCGATCAACTCCATCGGCCAACGGACCGTGGCGGGCAAGGCTCCTTGTCGGGTAATAGCATGCAGTCTGTCAGAGCTCCCACATGACACACCCGCGTCAGGTTGCTTCCATATCTAGAAGTGACCATGATGGGTAAGCGGTGTATCTCTTCACGCTTGATGGGTCGGGGCAGTTAACTTGTTTTAGATGGGATGGGATGGGACGGGCCCATTAGCATTCCTTTGATGGGAAAATAAGAGAAACTCAACAAAAGAGAGGAAATGTTGTCAGGAGCATAGTGGGCATTATTTCTATTCAAAAAATAAGATAAAACAGAGAGGAAGTAAGGTTTGAAGGTAGTTTTGATAAAAAAATTTAAGCTCTAGCAGCCATAAAATGGGTGTTATCAGAAACATCAAACCTAACACATTTTGCTCTTTTCTGGAGCCACGTGGGTCATTTGGTGTGATTTGAAACATAAGGTTGAAAGCATGAAGATGACACAACACTCCTAGTCATCCTTGATAAACGCCATCATAAAATAGTCTACCTAGAACTACATGAAAGAAGTATGGATAGCTTGTGTTTTTTATGTAATATATTTGAAGTTCATATGCTTTGTGCTCCTTTCATGATTGGTTTGTGAAAGAAGGAGAGGATAGAGGTGGAATGTATGTACATAGTCACTATTGATCCCATTCAACAATAATCATCGTTTACATTGCATTTGTCATTTCTTGATTGTGGAAAAATTGTGGGGAGATTGAGTTGAGGCATACTTGAGGACAAGTATGTTTCAAGTTTGGGGTGGTGATTCAACCCTATTTTAGGGCTTCAGTTTGTGTCATTTTGCATTTAAATCACATCTATACCTGTTATATTACATGTTATTTCCCTCAATATGCATATTTGTGTAAAATGCACTTATTGACATTATTTGCATGTTTTTTAGGCATTTGGGCCACACTTGATGGAAGAGAGAGAGAGAAGGAGTGATCCTAGGGCTTCTCTACCCCTGGAGAGACCCAAAGTGAAGTTGGATGCTCCCTCAACCTACCCCTGGTAGCCAAAGATTCATTGAATCAATGATGTCCAAGAAAATTCAAAGAATCAAGTCAAAGTGCTGATCCAGAACCCAACACAGTCGTGGTACAATAGAACAGTCGTGCTAGGTCACTTGCAAATCAACAGTCATCCTCTATTGAAGCTGGAATCACCATGGATGTGCCACACAGAACGGTCATGGTGAATTGAACCAAAATAGTTGTTCCACCTAGCACAGCCGTGCTACAGTAGAGGCAAAACGGTCGTGGAGTATAGAACGGTCTGAGCATTTTCAGCCACCAAGGTCGTGCTACCCTTACCCCACCACGGCCATGGTGACCACCACAACCGTGCCAGCTTCAGTACAAAAGTGACCCTAAACTAGTGATTTTCACATTTTAATTCACATGACTATTCTACCCCACCACGACCGTGCTCACCCCTACCCACCATGGTCGTGCTACTCACAAAACCTAGCTACTTCTGCACTATTTTTCCCATACTACCCCAACTTGACCTATTGCTTCCCCCACACCTATATATACCTGGGTGGTGGCTCCATCATGAGGTTATCTACCTCCTACCACCTCCTAGCTCCCCATTTTCACCCCTTAGCCATTCCACTCCATTTCCACCTCCATTCCACTCAATTTCACCATTTCCACCACCAAAACACTAGTTTATCCTAGTTTCTACCCATAATCCCCTTCATTCCACACCCTTGCACCTTGGAGGAGAGAGGAGGATATTTTGCAGAAGTTGGAGAGGAAGATCTCTCCATCTACACTGAGCTCCATGGCTTCTTCTACCTCTTTCTCCGTTCTTTTTGTATTTTCCATTTCCATGAGTAGCTAGGCCCCCCTGGGTTGGCTGTTTGGGGTGTAAAATGTTACTTTGATACAATGTTGGGGTAAAATGAAATGTAAACTTTGTAATTCCATTTGCTAATGATTATGTTATATTTATATCTTTTTTTATGATTGAGAGAACCCATCTCAGATGAAGCCGACATGGTAAACTCTTGAGGCATGAGAGGGTGTGGTCCGGTCACCCCCCTCCCACGCCTAATCAGCGTGAATTGTCATTCGCAAAGTGCCTTCAGTGAGGTTTGAACCCGATTGTCCTTCATTAGGACTTACCGAGCTCTTACCACCTGAGCTACTATGGCTGGACTACTATTACTATCTCATTCTCAAAGAATTTCTTATTGGTTTGTGTGTGAAATCACCTAGGAATTTAGGAAAATTGCTTATATGTGTGAATTTTGGGATTTTCTCCTAGGTCCAATTCTTGGATCCCTAGGTTTCCTCCCACCTTCATACATCCTAATCAATCTCCCTAAGCCTACGTGAGAGATCTAAGTAGCTAGATTAGGTGACTCTAGTGCAATTAGCATGGAGCTTTCTTAAGGCTAGAATGTGGGGGAATTGGGGTTCAAAACCCTAATTTCACCTCCCCATTACTACGCTCGGCCCCTAATTGCCCTAGGAATATATAATCTAGAAACCTAGACTAGATTAGACTCTAATGGAATTGAACCTAATTCGTAACCCAATTGAGCCTTGTAAGGGTAGTAGAGAGTATTAGGAACTAGTTCCCCTATACACAACCTAGCATATTGATGGCCAGTTAGTAGCTTAGGTTAATTCATTAGACTCTAGCTTGATGTTTGGTTTGGATAATCTAAATGGAATCAGAGTGTTTATATATCACCCCAACTTAAATGATAAGTACATCCTCTAAATAGCCCACACCTCTCTTAGTTGCTTTAAAACCCTAGTTTTCATCCTGCTTATCTAGTGATAGCTTAGTTATCTCTTTCCTTGCTTAGTTAGCTTGTTGCCCTATTTTTGCCTTGTTCTTGCTAGTTTAGATCTTTAATTTCTCTCTTGTTCTTATTGTGTGCCTAAATATAAATTTCCTTTTCACATCTAGCTTAATCTTTCCTTGTTTAGTTAGTCTTAATCTAATCTAGGGTCAACTTAGATTTCATTCTCACCTTTAATTGGTTTCTTGTTCATCCTTAGTTAATAATCAAATAACCTTTAAACTCTTAACCCTATTCTTTGTAGTAGGAACCCAACCAAACTAACCTAGCTCTAGTGCCCCCTTTTCTCCCTATGGATCGACCCTATACTTTCCACTCTCCAATACTATGACATGACCCCCTACGCTTACAGGATAGTGTTTTGGTAAACGTAGGTGTGTTTAAGTCTAGGTCATTATAAATTTTGAAAGTAAATCCACCCGTGTTCCTTTGTCTGTGGAGTTGCATCCATTCAAATCTCAATTGAGTGGTGTGTAATGCCATTGGCGGGGGTGCACCAAGCTTTTTGGTGCCAATATCAGGGAGAAAGGTGCTTGGCCTAGCAAGTTAGTTTTGCTTTGATTTTTCCTACTGCGCTCACCATTTCTATTCTTTATTCATTATTCTTTGCATTTTTTGTGTATATTGGTTTATTAACTTGTTTTCTTTTGTTTGGTTGTGCTTTGTGCATGTGACAAGCCATTCAGGAGGAAACAAGATGGAAGACCAAAATGCACCCCACAAGTTGCTTCAAGATTACTTCATGCCTAGCAACTACAAATTGCCAATTGCTAGTAGGGTTGATCAAATTCCAAGGGAGAAATTCTCTATTCCTCTAGGTCTTCTTGGGATCTTGCCCATCTTTTATGGCTCAGAGAGTGAGAATCCCTTCAAGAACTTGGACTCCTTTCTTGAAGTATGCTCCACCTTCAGGATATCGATGGCTAGTGATGATACAATCTCGTTGACCTTGTTCTCTTTCTCCCTCAAAGATTGGTATGACTCAAGGAAGTACATCATGAGTTGGGAAACAATGAAGAATGTCTCCTTGAGATAATTCTACTCTATAGCAAGGTTAACACAAATTCAGTGTTTCATGACCAGTTTTAAACAAATGGGCAATGAGCGGTTTCATAATGCATGGGAGAGATTTAAGAAGCTTTTGAGAGAGTTCCCGCACCATGAGATCCCTTTGTGGCATCTAGTTCAATCATTATACTCTGGTTTATCTCAAAGGACCAATACACTATGGATTCCTCTTATAGAGGAGTTTTCATGGCTAGGCCACTTGAGGAGATAAGGCCTTTGTTTGAGTAGTTGGCTGAAGGGTCAAGAATTTGAGCTTCTAGCATGATGAATGATAGGGGATATGCCTTTAGTGTGACACCTCCTACAAATAATGACTCAAGCTCACAAGTGATGAATATTCTTGGTGACATGGTGAGCTTCATGAAGAACTAGGTGAAAAATGTTCCTTTCCACCCGGTTAATTCTATTGAGTTCTATGGTGATGAAAAGAAGACACCTCACTCCTATAGCTGCCAAGAGCCACAAAGTCTAGAATATAGCTCAAGGTTTGAGGAAGTGGTTCTCTCCATATTCAAAATATTTGATGATGTTCAAAAAGATGTTGCAAGGCTAGAAGAGAAAATAGAGTTTCTATCTTCCATAATTTCTCTCCAAGAAGAAAAGTTGTCTTCAAAACCCATCATGAGATACCATGAAGTAAGTGGACCAATTCCCTCTTCTCAAGTCTTATATAGTCTGCCTCCCATGCAATTGCTACCCATCTACCATTTTCAATGTGATCCCAAGCCTTATACTCCACCTCTGCCTCCATCACCATCATTTTCCCAACAATTCACTTTCCAACCACAATTCTCTTCTCCACCTCAATTTCAACCCCAAGTGTCACCTCCACCTCCTTCATAGCCACAACTAGCTCCCCCTCTCCACCAAGAGTAAGGAAGTGTTGTGACAGTTCTAAGGAGTGAGAAATTACTTGAGGAACCCGCAAGTCAAAGAAAGGTTGACAAAGCAAAGAAAAAGTATCCAAGTGGTGATACTGTGATTGAAATTGCCAAAGATGATTTTGGGATACCATGTGATCCACTTCATACTCCAGTTGCAAGCCCTACTATCCCTAGTGTTCCACCAGTTGCAAGCCATTCCATCCAGTTGTAAGCACATTATATCCTTTATTACTCTTTAGCCCAGATTTTCTTCATCTCTCAGGGCACTCACAATTTTCCTTATGTCCCTTCATGGGAATCATGGCAGCCTCCCCATCTAGGCATGGTACCATTCTAACGGTCACTTCCATAGTGAATTTTCTTCATGTCCCTTAGATATGGTCATACTTGGGTCTAAAGAGTCATACTCAATCTATGTGCTTTTATTCTTCATGCAATTAATATCTCAAGTTTCTATGTGACCTTGAATGAACTGACTACTTTACGAAGGGTCCTTCCCCAAGATAAGATATAACATGATACTTAGTAGTATTAAGGATTATACAAAAAGTATACTTGAATCCGAGGTAGGCATACATTCTATCATGCATTTTCTACTTGAGAACTACTATAATCATCAAGATTTGAGAAAAAGTTTCATTACAAGATCTGATACTTCGCATTCCTCATTCTTAGGACACTTCCATTTTATTATATCATACATTCTCTAGTACAAGGTGTACCACTACTTTTTAGGGATGACTACCTTCTTGATGTTGGTCCGCATTGGCCTAAGATCCCTTATCATCAGCACACCAACTTGGACCTTGTTGACATTCCTTAACAACTGGGACTACCCCATGTGGCATTGTAGTCATTGTCTGAGTTATTACTGGACTTGGTCCTTGAGGATCAGAGAGAGAATAGTCAGCCTAGATATGTCCTTCCTACTGAGAGAGGTAGCAGACCCTCTTCTTGAAACAGAACTTTCTCTGGTGTATCTTCCCACAAAAGTAGCACCTTGGGGGGTGATGCTTGGTGCGGAGTTTTCCCTTTCCTTTATTCCTATCCTGGTCGCACTGGTTACCCAAGGCTTTCTTATTAACATTCCTTGGCCCCACACAGCCTTTATTTAAAATGAGATATCTTCTACATGGATTTTGCACATGCACAACTGTCTTCTCCATTATCTAGGCAAAGTAAGCCAAGAGGATGGTACAAAAGTCCTCCCAGGCCATTAGTTTCTTTCTCAAATCTCAATCGATGATGTAATCATCCCACCAAAGTCTTGCATTTCCCTCAAGTAGGTGAGTTTCAAAGAGAACCTTCATGTTGGGTGGAACTCCTAGAATATGAAAGTTATTTTCCACCGCATGAAGCCAGACCTCCACCTCTGAGATTTCTTTGGCCCAAATTGTTTCTATACTCAACTTGAATAAGTCAAGGTTGTTGACTTTATGATGAGGGAGAACAAGTAGGGGTTCTTCATCCTCATCTCTAGCAAAACCTTTGGGTGTAAGGGCACTGGCCATCTCTGCGAGTTCCTTGTATTTTCCTAGCCAGAGATCATCCAATGTAGGAACTCGACTTTCTATGGGTTTAGAACTGGTAGCATGACTAGGGTCGTCCTTGGGCTCATCTTCCCTCCTAGGTTTGCACATAGGATCTAAACTACTTCCAAGGTTCAGGGTGTCAGAGAAGGAAACCTTGGGTTTGATGCCTTCCATAGTGGTGGCTTTCTATGGCCTCTTCCATTTCTTGGTAGTCTCATCTTCAGTCATTTCTCTTAGAGACATACTCTCTTGGTAGGAGGACTTTCCCCCTGTAGATCAAGAATGACTATGATCCTGGTGCGGTACATGTTGTTCCATATATAAGCATGTAATTAAACTCAGTCTAAGTTTGTGGAGCATTACAACTTCATAAATTATGTTTGTGACATCTTGATTACATGCTTTTTATTATTTGGCAGAAGTTGTCTTAGCCCCTAATTCTCATAACCCTAGTACTCAAAACAATATGAAAAGAGGAATTATAGGTACCTCGAGTATTGTGAGTGAAAGGGGGTAGAGAAGAAGATGAAGATAGATGAGAAATCCTAGAGTTATGTTATTTTGGGTAAGTCCTCAGACTCTGGGCAGGAAGGAAGCACAGGTCCGGGAGTCCTCGTAAGCTGACTAGTGGTACAGAGGAAAATATTGCCAAACCCTAGTCGTGGTCCTTTCTAGACATGATTTCCTTTAGAAAACACTCTAATAATTCCCTTTGGGCTCTATAGACTTTATAAAATTCAATAACTATTAGAGGTTAAAGAGTAAAACTTGCTCTGATACCAAATGTAATGACCCCCTCCCCTTGTTATCCCCTATTTATGAGAACCGAGAGGGAAAGGGTCATTATCACTAATACAAGATCACATGTTTTGGAATTAACCAAAAATACTCAATAAATTTTACTAACAAAAAGGAATTTGGTAAAAAACTGAAGGGATATCTAAATTTTCAACGTCAAATAAAATCTAACTAAAACCTCCATGTTTACATTATGTTTATATTATTTGTATTCATCAGGATATTCAGTTTCATCATAATTACAGATGACAAATTATTCTAACATGCTGACAAACAAAACGTCAATCAATATAACATATTATATTGGTATGTGGTGGAACTAAAAGTTTGGATATAATTTTAACAACATAAACACAACAATTATTTGTTACAAAATAAAATTTACATTTTCTTAATAACTTACCAACCATTTTTACTCAACCTATGGTATACCCTTTCAGGGTCTTGTCTCTATAGTGGACAAAAAGACGACCGTTTCAATCTAAAGCCCAGGTGCCAAGTTGGTCTTCCAAATCTGGGTCCTAACATTAGATGACCTTCCCAATCTGGGGCCTGGTCTGATCTCATGGGACCTTCCCAATCTGGGGTATGGTCTGACCTTTCCAATCTGGGGCCTGGTCTTTTCTCATAGACGTGACTTTTCATTTCCTTCCATTCAAACCTATAGAGTTGGTATTCCGAGATCGAGCAAGTTATAAGCATACTTTGTCATAGTCATAGTCACTTTATAGTTTGGAGGAATAAAATTCATCCAAGCAGTTAATTTCAAGCAATCGATAAAACCTCAGAAATTGTCAAGAAACTAGAGTGATTAGTCATAGGCGTAACCACATATCTTGATCAGGATTCTAGATGTCCAAGAAAGAGCAAGCAATCAACCAAGCAAGTTACCCCGAAAGTTAATGCAATTCACCCATGTATTACTATTTGATCCAAATCATCCTTAAGGCTGACTTGGTTCTCAGGTTAGGGTTTCCAGGTCAACATTAGGGTTTCATTAGGTTTTTGGCTTCCCAAACGCTAGTATCCACTTTTCATGTCTCATTACGTTACAAACCCTAATCCTTCATTAAATACACCTTTTTCTTTCTAGGAAACCCTAATTTATCAAATTTTGGGTTTCTAAACTCAAATAACTTTCATGTTTCTCTTTTCATGCATAAAATATCAATCTTTGATCAACAATAACAATTGGACATATTGTAATCATCAAATCTCACAAATTAGGGTTCTAGTCCATTTATCTCATTAAGGATTCCATCTTTATGAATTTTTCGAACTAAAAGAAAAAATAGACTCTGATTATATTTTTATTGAACTCTACTCAATTTGGTGATCAAAACCATATATTATATGTTCCCATTAGATAATCCTACAATTAGTTATGATTTTTGTAAAAAAATCATTTTTAGACCAATGAGAAAATGCCAACCAATTATTTAATCTAATTTCATCTGCACTAATGGGGCCAGGCCAAACCAATAGGCTCATGCCACCATGGCACCCGCACTCACATGGAGGCTCGCTCAGGTATCTAAAATAATGAAAAGACAACATCACCCTTACTAGGCCTAAAGAGAGGGCAGGGCAGAAGGGTCTTTTACCCTCGGTCCTTCTTCAACCTCTATTCCTCCTCTCTCATGAGCTTCCAGTCAACCGAGGGGTTGACTTCTAATCCCATCCTCCTAACTACAAGGTGAAGGCACGATCACCTTTGTCTCACTCCAACAGACTCGACCATGCTATCAATTCCACCAAAGGTGGTCTGAGCTGTTGGGATGGTGAGGATGATCTCCAACGAGGATGGTAGTGAGAGCAGAGGTGAATATCAAGTTTTAAGATAGAATTGGCTGCTTCAATAATCCATCTCTCTCAAACCACACATCCTTTTAACCCCAAATTTTTAGGAAAACTATTTACAACTTAAATTACTTATGTACAAAGTTTGGAACTGAAACTCAAAAATAAAAGAGACTTTTCTTCATATGCAAGTCATCCTCATAAGGCATACATTTTGCAATCAAAATTCATTTTTCTCTTTCGTTCTCTTCTATTTATTTTCATTTTTATTTCTCTTCTTATTAGAAACCAAGTGGGACCGAAAACTAATCAATAGTGGTCATCCACAACACTTTCTAGAGGATTCTACATAATTCTCATTTATGCACACCATTATCTTTTATTTCTTTTTTCTTTTTACTTATTTTGATATTTCTTTTATCTCTTTTCCCATTTTACCATTATTGCATGTATTAAAATAGTATAAACCACAAAATCATGCATAAAAGGGAAATTTTGTAAAAGAATCCTTTCTTTGAAAACAAAGTATACAATTTTTTCATTCAAATTCCTTTTATTTGCAAATTACATTTCAATTAATACAATAAAAATTGAGGTTCTCACAATTGATGCCCACTTTGTTCAAGACTTTTCGTACAATGTTATGAATGCAGCAAAATTTGTTTATTTTGTCCAATGTTTTGTAACCTTTGGTCCATCTAGTTTTAATTTTATAGGATTGGAGGAATTTGATGATGATTGGGTAGGGAGTACTCTCTATTGATATCTACTACTTCTCCACCCCACCTTCAAGCCCATCACGAGCCCATCGGCTGGGATTAAATATTGTGGTGCAATTAATTAACTAAAGGCTTAATTTAGTTTATAAGAACATTTAGACAAGTCACCACCTACATATATAATTTTTACAACTCAACTGATTTCTCACAAATAGACTAAGACCACATGAATTTTCCTATTTCTGGTTTGTAATTTCACAACAACTAAATTCCCTATGGGCTCAAGGTCTCTTTACCCATAGTTCACGATTTAACCACCCTATAGTATCCCGTTTGTGATTCCATCAGGGAGAAATGCATACATTTGGTAATCTAACCCTAAGGATCATGGTGTCTACTCTTAGGATCATGTCAAATATGCTAAAGGATTGATCAAAAAGAAAAACACGAATGGAAAGTGGTCTAATCGTATGAGAAACATCATCTTTGATAACAATCAACATAGTGTACGAGGGATGGGGCTACTCACATATGGTGAAAGAACTTAGATACAAGTAGAAAGATGATAGATCATGTCACTGAATGAAGAAGGGTGCATCGACCTATAGTCTCTAGCTACTATCGTCCACTCTGGCTTTGATGATCCAAAGAACTTTGTCACGATGATCTTATTCTTTATCTTCTCCTCCTATCTATTTCCCTCAAACCTCCTCTTCTTTAAGTGAGAATAAAATTTCCTAAATTAACCAATCTCTAACCACCATTTTTGTTATTTAACCCCCCTTTGGGTCGGTGACTATGTATTTCCACTATGTCTACAATGATGATCAGATGACCAAGTGGTTTGGTTGAATGATTACTCACATGTCACCTTGGTTGTTGGATTTCTGTTGCCGTTCACAGGAGGGGGTCCACCAATCCATAGCGAGATGAGGTTTCTACAGAAAGATTTTTATCACTCGAACCCGAGAGGAGATTGCCTGAATAATTGAATGACTCAATTGTTGTGCATTTCTCTACTAGGATTTATCTTAGAATGGTTGAATGAGTAGAAATATTGGTCAGACAATCTCATAATCTCCAAAAATGTTGAAGTTACTAGATTAGTGAGAAAATTGGGAGTTAATTTGGGACAATTGATCACCTATGGGAATCACCCGGTTCACATCTTTATTGAGTACTTGTGCTATAGGTAGAAGAATAGATCATCGTGATCACTCAATCAATCTCTTAGTGCTACTAATCATTAGAGACTCTAGATCTATTAGAGGCCCTCTAATCTTTTGATCGTCTAAGAAGTCCGTAGATCAGAAGATCCATTGGGTAGGTGTTGGAAAGGGGCAAGTAGTTCGGTTAATCAAGATGTTTGATCGGGCGATCTACTTTCCAGAATGTGTCGAGTATCCTACACCATGATGAGAACTTGCTCAAATCTTGAATATGAGCTTGGTGAAGAATACTTGAGTTCCCTGGGGTTGATGTGTGCTTAAATCTGCATAAGAGAAAGGAAAATGATCAAAATCTCAATAATCTGGGAATAAGACAAGAATAATGATACTGAGCGGAAAAAGGTGAATGAAATGAGAAGAACTAATCTAGAAACTACATTTTAAGTGTGATGAATGTTTATTCATCAAAGTCATCCATGAAGGCTTCCATTATATCCTCCAGGAAATAGGAGGAAATTGATATCATACAACGTTGAAAACTTGTGGGTGCATTATAGAGGCCAAATAGCATACACTTGAAGGCGTAAGTAACATCAAATCATGTGAAGGTCATCTTTTCCTAGTCATGTGGGTGTATTGGATCTTGATAAAATCCAGAGTAGCCATCAAGATAGAAGAATAGAAATGATGAGCTAGAAACTCAAACACTTGGTCTATGAAGGGGAGGAGAAAGTTCTAATTCTTTGTTGCAACATTATGCTTCATGAAGTAAAAACATGTTTTCCACCCCGTGATAGTTCTCGTAGAAATATCCTCCCTATTATCTCCCTTAATCACAATCATTCTGCCCTTCTTGGGTACCACATTCACGTGACTTACCCACTTTTTTCCAGTGAAAGGATACACAATTACTACATTGCATAACTTAATGACTTCCTTTTTTACCACCTCTCTCAAATTTTGATTCAACCTCCTTTTCCCCATGGGATAAAGGTCATACGTCATATTTTAGGTGAATGTGATGCATGTAATTGGCATGACTACTTTTCTCTATGAGTCTTTTGATTTTTCCAACTTTGGCTAGAATTATTTTATGCAATTTGTGAAGGGTGTAATAGATATATAAAAATATTAACCCTATGATGTAATCAATAGAGTACCCTATTGCTTCGATCCTTAGTTTTAGCTTAGTTAGGAGTCTTCCTTATTGCTCCTCAGACATAGTGGAGCTTACGATCATAGGGTTTAGTTCCTCATCATCTATGGATTCATTCTTAAGGCCTTCTAGCATTTGTTTCAACTCTGACTTGGGCTATGGGGCTTTGTCCTTGACTGGTGTCCTCCCAGAGTTGCATATTTGAATGTTTCAATGATGTCTTCTTCTTTAGCTTTGACCTCACTCTCCTCAGTGTCATGATAGTAGAGAAGTTCAACTACCTTAGAATCTTCCACATACATAATTTGGTCAATTAAGTCTCTCATCAAAGGGTCAAAATGGCATTTTGTTCATGTATCTCTTCATAGAGTTTTTTAAAGATGTACATAAAATAAACCAACTCAAAGAGAGACGGTCTCATCATAGTCATGAACCTTGAAATTTGTGTGATCATTCACAACTCTAATAGTTATGATGCCTGCTTCCATGTCTATGAAGGCTCTTTGTTTCAAAAGTAAGGGTCTTTTAAGGTCATCAAATTTGGTAATTTTGAATTCTATGGATGTAAGGCCTGATTTGATAAAACATATTTTTTAATTTATTAATTGATGGAATAATAATGTTATCTTGATGGCATAGGTTCAACCCATTGCCCAAGTGAGGACCATGAGACTATTTGCTTTGCAAATAGGTTCTTGTGGCACAAGTTTAGGAAATAATATATTTTGTGAATAGATAAATGATAATGTCTTTGTGAAATGTTATATAATTAAAATATGGAGTAACATGCAAGTTTCCAAGAGATTCTAAGATAATGTGTAACTTAGATAGTTAATGGAGTAATTGTCTAATAATGGTTTGTAACACAAGTTTTGAGGCATAAAATACAAATAATTTGATCTAGCTTTTGGAATACTTAAAGGTGATGAGGAAACAAACATAATTCTAGAATTTGAGATAAAAGGGACTTTGCATATGATGTGGGCAATTCATCTAAAGAAATACTTAAAGAGAAAATTTCATATGTGCCAATAAATTCATGAAATTAGGTTTTCTGGTAACCCAGGAGACTCATAAGGCTTGCACCGAACCCAATCTAGGGAGCTCAGCCCCATCCCGTAAGGAGAATAGCCCATTAAGTCATGCAGAGACCGGTTGTGCTACGGGAGAAATAATTTTGAACAGTACCACCAGGGAGATTTGAACCCAGGACCCTTCATGAGGGGGCCCGTGTTGCGACCACCTCAGCTATTGCTCTCCAGATTCCCTGAAATTAGGTATAATTTCTGAAAGGAATTAATGCTCTCCAAATTTCTTAGGAAAAGGACGATCCTAGTATCCTATCAAAAATAATGAAGTTTTTGTCTTTTAATGCAAGCATTACTCCAAGGAAAAGATAATATAGTAATGGAACAATTTTTATTTCCATATCCTATAGTAGCAAGTTGAGAGGAGACAAAGAATAATTTATAAGTCCAAGTCATAAAGGGTTTCCTAGTAGACTAACGATCTAATTTTGCAATATGTGACTCATATTCTATATACTTTCCTTGATGGATTTTGGTTGTCCAATTAGTTTGGAATCCATGTTTCCATAATTGGATATTAAATCATATGAAAATATTAGCATCAGGTTGTAACCTGGTTGAGTCACCTACAAAACTAATGGACGGTAACCTATTTTTAACTCTCACCCAACATAAGAATTGAAAAGGCAATTCTAGACTTTTACTTCTCTGAAACTATATACCTCTTCCACTCTCCTACCTTATTGACTTCATCCTCCTAACCCTAAGGGTTGCACTAGAACCTATATAAGGAATCACATGAGCCTCACTTCTACATAGAACATGTTCAATAGTCCATGTAATATGAGAAACAGAGATTTGCATTCCATTTTGTGGGTGTTCCTAAGACCATCAAACCATTGCCTAATTGTAGATGGTAGAGAGGTTAAGTAGACAACAACATGGCTTGCTACTACTCCTTGTGACCAAAAATGAGTGGCTAGTATAGGAGGAAAAGATTATTGTGAAGCTTGTAGAGTTCCAAGGCCCTATCAAAAGGAAATTCGTGTAGTAGGTGTTTGACCATAGCTGCAGGCTTGGGTTGAGGGTGCAGTGCCCCACACCAATAGAAGGGGGAGTGGTACCACTTCTTGCTTGTACTAAAACATTTATGAGTGGAAGAGGAGGTCTAAGAGTGTGATGTGGTGGGTCACCTTGTTGAATAGGAATGAGAGTTGGTGCCTTGCCTTCTGACCTAGTGGCATACATACAAATACACTCAATAATTAGGAAGAGGAAGGTTGGACAAGTTTAGGCAAACTATAACTCTTCTCTCAAATATTGGCTGGTCTAGAGGAAAAATCAGAGTCATGAACTGCACCCCAAATTAAACAAGCATGGAGAAGGGTTCTTATAATAATGACCAATGAGGAGACCACACATGTCATATGTTGGAGGTACACATCCTCATTTTTTTAAGTCATAGGAATTGCTACAATTTTACCATAATAAAGCACAATAATATACCAAGTTATTGGGAGAATGTATAGAATTTGGATAAAGTAAGTACGAGACCTAATTTTCATCATAGTTCCAAAAATAGGGCTAATACCTAATTAAGTGGTGTATATTACATAGAAACCCTAGAATTGATAATTTAAGTGTTCAATGTATTAAAGGCTTTTATTTCATGTTAAAATTTGATATTGATCAACCCCTAAGAAAATGAAGGTAATAATGATGATAACTAGGGTTTCTAGGTCAATAATCACCTACATGTATAATCAGGGTTACGAAACCAACATATATCTTGCTATGGTCATAAATGCACATGATCTGATCTAAATGTCCATGATAACATAATATGTTCAATATGATGAGAATCTAACTATTTGATATAATTTGTATAATAATGAACATGATTAACATTTCCAAGTCAAAAATTTGTAAATAGGGTTTAGAACTTAATGTACTTTGCCATTATGACCTTGAGTTGCATAATCAAAGATAGTTTCTTAATATGGTCTAAAACTCTTAAATTGATATTAGGGTATCACCTCATGCATTGTATGGGTTTATAACTCTAATAATCATGATGCATTGGAATTAGGTTTGGTACCCTTATTCCTCATCCAAACTCAAGACAACCCTAAACCCTAGTTTAGGACATATGCTAGATTAAGTATTTTTTAATATGAATAGTGACAATTTAGAGTATACATACATGCAGATAATGTTGATCGATTATGATGAATGCTTAGTTGTTTGTATATACACATGTTGCATGGTTTTTTCATGACAACAAAGGTGCGTGGTTACGATTATAAATAATCACAATTATCTACTGCCATGTTTATTGAGGATTTGTCAAGGATTGATAAAATAAATTGTTGGGTGTTTATTTACATCCTATTCAATTATAATTCCACCATGAGAATCACATAAAGTCAGATATCATTTTTTGAACCCTAGGATGACATGTATCAAGGGATCATGCACATAATCCCAGAAGGGACAATGATTACTTCCAACATAGCATATCAAGTATGGGTTAGAATATGTAATATAATTGTCAGTTCTTATTTTCAAGTAATCGATTGATTGTATGTTGTTATATTACTTGCACACTTGTGTATGCACCCCATGTACACAATATAGGATTATTCTAATCTACATTTTGTTTCACATCATTTTAGGTGAATGTTATATATGAAGATATCAAGACATGGTGAATCAGATGAAATCGACTGAAGAAGTTAAATTTAATCAAAAAAGAATCATGTAACTCCTTAGAGGAACATCATTATATATCTCATAAATAATATTTGTGAAATAATGGAAATTATTTGTTATTTGTTAAATTTTGGATCTTGGAAATTTTAGGTAATGGATACTAACTTTAAGGTCCTTCCTTATTTGGGGGATGCTAAAAGTGAGGTTTTTATATGACTCCCAATGATCATTGGGCAATAGTCGTCTTTGACAGTGTCGATGACCACAATGTCACATGGATAAAGAATCTTCCCACAGAAATGCGTACATCTACCACAATTCTAATGGGCTTAGTAAAAGTATGATCGACAAGTTCAATTCTCATCCATGACTTTTGGATATTTTTGAGGCCAAGTCATTGGGCAAAAGTCAGCGGCGTCAAGTTAATGCTAGCCCCAACGTCAATTGCTTGTCCCCTACATTGAATGGGATGGTGAAAGATCTGAGATCCTTTTATTTGGTTAGTAGTTTGGCTTTTAAATAAGCACTGGATATCTTAGAAAGATTTACAGTTCTAGTCTCATTGTCATGTTTTTTTAGTCCTTGAAGAACTTGGATTAAGCTAGCATATCCTTTATGGTGTCCAAGGGAGTGATGACAAGATGATGTTTCTTCATAGGCTCAATAAATTTTTCATACCTTTTCTTAAGGTGATCCTTGATGAGTTTATACAAGAAAGGTATTCTTGGTACATAGGGATCCCCATTCGCAATGTCTTTAGGACCAGCGTCTATTTCCTTATCCTTAGATGATTTCTTCTTCTTACTTTTCTCCTTTGACTTGTTCCTTTCAAACATGATAGTTGGTGTTGATTCTTGTTCGATCTCAACAACTTTAGATTGGGCTTTACAAGTTGGGGGGTCTCCTTGGTGAACATTTAATGTAGATTTTTCAAGATAGTTCTTGGCCTTAGTGTGGCCATTTTTACAGTCTCATGTCCCTTGGATTTTGCTCTATTCTAGAAGGAATCTTCCCAGAAGGATTATTGATCAGGTCAAATAAATTTGCTAATTGTTGTTCAATCATTTTTTTATGTGCTTGCATATAAGATATCTACCCAATAACACAACCCATATGTGTTTGGATCGTGCTCAACAATTTGTTGTTGTTGATCGTTGATTGCCCTAAATCGTGTGTCCAAAATGAGGTGGATTTAAAAGGACCAAAATTTAAATTTGTAAACCAAAACCTTGAAGTTTCCCGCAACACATATGAGGTGGAAGTAGATATTTATTTGCCTAAGATTGCATTCTTACTTAATTAAGCATAATTTGGAGTTTAAAATATGTTCAAGACTAAAACTAGTATAATGAAATGAAACAAAGTAAAAAAAACAAATTCCATCAAAGCCTACTAATTAGGAGATGGAGTTCTTGGATATGTAACCACAAGTTGGACAAACTATGCACCTTGTTATCGGCCATAAATAACCCTCAAACACCCTAGCAACCAACTAGGATCCAAGCATAGCATGCATTTTCATAGATACTCCTGTGAGAATCATCCCACCTACTCTCACAAAGTGTGACTAGAAATTCATAGGATCTATCCAGAACCCTGACACAGTGAAAATGACTCGAGTTCAGGGAAATTGAGTTGAGTTCACTACACAATGTGGGATCTCTCTAACCATGGGTTATGGACATATCCTCCCTTAGACTTAATCCTCTTGGATTTTGGTCCAAATTACCTCTTCTACATGTGTCGATAGAAAATCTCTCGATGTTATCAGAAAAGAAGGATCAAACAACAAAGATATCAGCCAAACAAACAATCATAACAAAAAATAGAAGATAGAACATAAGCATACTAGATCTGAATATGATCTACTTTCCTAGAGTTGAAGTACTTAAACATGCCCAAAATGGGCTAGATAGCCAAGAAGGACCTCAACTATATATACAAAAGTATATTTGGCATCGAAAAAAGGTGATAATACATCATTTGTACATAATGAAATGAGAATAGTTGAAGAAAAGAGGAAAAAGAAGATATTATCATGTAGAGGAGAGGGTTCCCTTTCTCCTTTGCCTCGATATGCTATATATCACCCTTGGGAATGTCCTACTTGATCTTCTAGTCTCCTCCATCTCCTTTCTCCTTGATGATGTCCCAAACCACAACTTGGATGGGTGGATCGAGGTGAAACAGTGAATGGAGTGAGTGGAAGGTGGAAGTGGTCGATGGAAGGAGGTGGAGGTTGATGAAGGATAATGTTAACCAATAGGTCAGACATAGGGGTGAGATCTGTATCCCTCTCAGGCCTTTGAACTCCATGGTGGATGTTTGGAAACCAAAAATGTGGAACCCCTAGTCTTGTGGCCAAGGAGGATTATTATAGTGGTAGGTGGGATATATTTGTAAGTGAGAATGGAATTGACTCAATTTTACTAAAATCGACTCAAATTAACTAAAATTGAATAAAGTTTGCCTAATTAACTCAATTTCATATATTCCATTTACAGGTGGTGGCCTCCATCGGTTTTGACTCCATCAGAACAGCCTTCAAAATACACCAACATAAGGTGACCTTGGGAACCAACCTTCAACTGGATTCAACGAAAGATATAATCTAAATATGGACACTCAATAGATGATCATGGAAGCTCCTTTGGAAGGGTTGTCAACCATTGGTTTAGACCTTTGGAGTCGACCATCAAAAAATGGACCTTTGATCATCTTTTGAAGAAATAGAGTTAGTGGAGTGCCAAGGTGTTCTATTGTGTAGGAGATGAACTCAACTTGTTTTGGGTGAAACTGGGTCAGTTTTGTGGGTCTAGATCTAAACATTGGTGTGTTCTTTAGTTCGATGCTTTCAAGTCCCAAAATTGTCTAGTTGAGCAACTATCTTTAAAAAAGAGACAAATTATGAAAAGCTAAGTATCTAGAGTCATTTTGGGCATATCAAGGCTATAACATCACAAAATTACAGTTAAATACTTAGCATAAACACATAAACATGGGCGCTATCAACCACCCGAAGCTTAATCCCTTGCTTGTCCTCAATCAAGACTTAAAGTAAAAAAATAACATCCAATATAAACTTGACGATAAATGCAAAGGTTTAGGAAAAATAGTTTAGAACTACTGATCTCCTGATCTAAGTTACTTCAATAGAATCCCCTACCATTCAAGAAACCCAGCTAGAATTAGGTAGCAAAATGTCAATGCATATTTAAGTGAATTCAATGCACATCATCATTACATATCAGGACTTGAACTATAGTGTAGGGCATCAAGGAGCAGTCACTCAGTGAATCAATCATGTGATGAAGGCGAGTAGCAACTTTCCATTACATATTCATGTAAGCCAAATCAAGTACAATGTGCCTCCCACTTTTTTTTATCCTAAATAAGGGTAGAAAATAAAATAATCTACTAAATTTTTAGGGTTCCAGTTTATGTTAGGGTGTCCCATGTAATGAGAATCAATCCTTGTCTGTAAGTGAGTTGTCCCAAAGAAGTGAGATGAACTCCTTGTACCATGCTCAGACCAACCCTTCTAGTAGGATGATCTCAAAAGTCTCCTAGAATTTTCTAAAGACTCTCTAATGAGCTTTTAGAGTAGTACTACCAGAAAAACATACTCGCGTTTGTGAGAGAATTCATATGCCCACTGGACACCATACTCAACTCTCCTGAAAGACTAAATAGACACTCATATTTTTATTCATGATCAAGATTTTATTCTCTACATTCTGATTTATAGGCATGGGAGTTGATCGAGAAAGATATTTTTTGGATTTTGTTGGTGGCCAAGCCTCATTTGAAATTTTGTAAATGTTCATGTTTTAGACTTGATCTATGTGAGGGGCATGAATACTGTCAAGGGGCAACAATTCAACATAATTATAGCCTAGGAAATCATCATTTCCGGCCTGATTCCTTCTGAATATCTTCGTTATTGTTCAAGGATCCCTATAATATGGATGTGTTTGTAAAATTACAGATTGGAATCCTTTGTAACTCCATCGAATGGTCCTGAAACATGGGGTTGTCATTCAAAAGATAGATTAAAGAAATCATCATTGTTAAACTATAGTATGGCACATAACCTTAGATCAATTGTCAGAATTCAAGGAAAGAGTCGATGAGTTAATCATATCAAGAGGTCAAGCATTTAAGACAAAATTTGGGCAAATTGACGCTAAGACAAGCATTTAACTATTGGATTCATGCCACAGCCTTAATAGCAAAGATTACAAATTACACAACAAAAGTCTTACAAAGTTGAAAATTTACTCTAAATGTAGGAAAATGGGAATATAAAGATGCATGCATGAAATTAAAGATAAGAGAAGTAGAAATGGAAGAGATAGAAGGGTGGAACACCCCAAGTTTAAAATTTTTCTTGTCCTGGAGCAAATCGTGAGCTTGGGATGATAGGGTTGAAAGTGATACATCTACTGGATGCATCCTCCTCTCCCAAACATAATGAGGTCAGTGTTCACATTGTTGCTTTTGCTATCGCAAAGCTCACTAAAGGTGATGTCCATCTGATGTTGCCCAGTTGAAGAATCTAGGAACTTGTAGGTGATGTATCAAGGTGGTAGATGGTACTGGAGTTGGTCTAGAGGGTGTTTTCAATGAGGAATGAATACAATATGAGTGTCGCGGACGTTAGGACAAAGGATATCCCTAGAGGTGTCATACTATCCTGTGGAAATATGTTGTAAAAGAAGCTCTGAGACGGTTGTTTCTGCTACTAGGTAGTCAACGACGATGATAGGATTGCGGTGTCGAACCTTTATCTAAGCTATTACATGTCCTGCTACCCACTAACTATCAAAGATATGTTGGATGTCATAGAGGCGACGTCCAGTACCAACCTGGTAAGCATTAAGATCTGTCAAATCCCCATCAGCACCTCATAGAGGTTTCTCATGTTGGAGTTCTATGGATGCTTCTCAGGCAGAGGAGGCTATTGATAGAAAGATGAAGGTTCCACTGTATGGGGAACTTCCTGAATGGAAATGTCATGGAATGTTGGCCCATAGCGTTGCTCTACCTCCTAAAAATCTGTCATATGTGGTGTTGAAGAATAGGAGTATGCGGTAAAACAAGTTTGGGGTATGTTTTCATCGACATCTAGAGTAGATATGTTGATTAGAAAACCTTGACATGTGAATCCAACATTTGATTACAAAATATCCTTATGGTCGGGTTGGAAAAACATGAAAAGGAAACCTTTGTTGCATGCCTTAATCACTATAACATGGTTAAGGTGCTTCAGTCCACCTTAGTATGCCTTGTCACATTCGTCATTGTAGTGAATTGGTCATTTCTAACCCCAAGATGTCATGACATGAATGTGACCATGCCCCCCATCGGCATGTAGTTGTGTTGTCTTCTGATAGAGTTTTGGAAATGGCAAATCAAGAAGTTTTCCACATTCACCTTCCTTCCCGCCATGGTGCAGCAAAGGCTATAGAGGCCAGCCAGGATGACTGCTCCCTCAATGTCCTTCTTGGGCAAGATGTAGTTGATGATCACCTGGTGCATGTAATAAAGGGTTGGGTGTTAATGAGGTAAAATTAATGTGGATCGAGGGGAATATCTCCATCCTATTGAGCATATTCAAGGCATGGTCATCTTTGAAGTAAATGTTCTTGATATCTAAGTGCCCCTTGGACATATCCAAATAGTCATTATAGTAGCACACTAGCCACCTATTCAATTGACCTAGATGACTACCCGACGTTGACTCATCAGGAGGAAATGAAGAACCTCATACTCTGCATCCTCTAGACTTTAGAGTGTAGCATAGAACTCAAAAGTGAGTCTAGTGTACATATAGAATTCTAAGTAATGAGTATGTCCAACTTGACCTCTACCAAGTATCTTACAACATGTGGGTGGATCCTAAGGGTGTCAAGGTGATGCGATCCCCATATTTCAGACTAAAAAGTCTTCACCCATCATTGTTGAGCTCATCATACCTCTTCATATTCTCTTTCATGTGAAACACGAGGTGGGGATGACATTCAACATAGAGAAGGTAGAGGTGACTGGTGGCTCAGGAACTAAGATGGAATTGTGCAATTAGGAAAATTGGCATAATGATGTTTCTTGCTCTGTAGAAACCCTCTGGTGATCTCCCAAAGGTTGTATTCTTGTGGGGAAAATGTGGTGCAGCATCCCCTTGGATGACCCCAGGTGATGTCCTGCCACCGTGTGAAGCTTAGAATCATGGAACAACTGGGACCATGATGAGTGTGAACTCATCACCTTTATTTGTACACTTTTAATCTCAAATCGATAATAAATTGTTAGCTATTAAATAATTTTATCATAAAATATCTTAGTTTATCTCTTCTTGTTTAAATTGGATTTTTTACTTGACTATTTTGCATTTTTTAGGAAAATAGATAATTTACTTCAAAGCATAAAAATTCCCAAAATCACTCTTGGAAGATGTTTGCATGGTTTCCCACCGTACGTGAAATACATATATACTCGACACCAAATGTGCCATAATTTTTGTGTGCAAACTCCAAATTGAGTGTGCAAATATTCCTAGGAAAGTAAATTTATTTTTCTAAAAGAAAATCATATTATCTGGACAGCTTTTTAGACTTTGACGGGAAATAAATCCTCTAAAACTCTGGGCTACCTACATTAAAGAGAGTCAGATGGTCAATATATTAAAAGAAGACAGCTCAATAAATCCCTCCATTTGGGGTGAAGTAACTAATGTTGTAAAAGTTTACTCCTTTGACTAGAAAAGTTGGCCTATTCCACATGATTTAGTTTGGAATATTGAATCCCAGTCAAAATTCAAATTAAGAAAGCAAATATTTCAGTCAAACTTTAGTCAAAGTCAATCTAGCAGCCCCGGTCACCTCAAAACTCACCTCTTGGGTTTCCCTCCTCCTTTCTCCCTATAGAATGAGGGGTACTCTAGAGTAAGAGGCATCACTTGCTTTATTTCTTCGTCTATCATATTTTGTATCATTACTTGTAGGATTCTTGTAATCTTATTCTCATGTCTTAGTAGCTTTCTTCTGAGGCATGGGGAGTAACCCCATAGCCCATTTTCTACATTAGTTGTACTATCTCCATTTTCTTAATGACAGAATATTTCCCAATATGTTTTCCCTTTGATCATAATAATGGATATGTTCTTGTGAGGGTAAAGAGACCATGGACCCCAACTAGGATTAATTGCATAAATCCTTGACAAGCTTTTATGATCTTCTATCTTCTGATATGTACATTCTTTCTAGTTAAATATGATTATATTCTTATGGGAATATTGAAATCTTGATCTTCCTCAATCAATGAATGCATAACTCTTTGACACGATCAACTAATTTAAGTTGTTATACTTTTTATATAGTTACCTTGATTGTTATAACCGATGGTGACGGGATCACCTCATTCATAGGCTCGAATATCTAAACAGGATTTGCATGTTCTTGACACGGTCACCTGATAGAATCTTTGTTGGATGGTCCAATGGGGATCATCAAATGTTGTGACCTCGGGTTTGACTCGAGTTTGAGAGAAGTTTAGATTTTCTGAGATTTGTGATCCTAAGGGAGACAAATCCACATAATCTTGATTCGGTCATTAAGAAATGGAGTTGGATTGGTTAATGTAGGAATGTGGTTTTTGGTTGTGGTCCTTCAGACCCCCAGTTCTTCCTATCTTGATTATATAAGTTTACTTTTGCACTTTTATTTCTATTCTTAGTAGGATCAAACTCTCACAACGTGAATTTACTTTCTTATTGTCACAATTAGTTTTGAATCTCAACCACTTTCTTCTTCCACCCCTTGCATTAATACCTTACTACCATAAGGTTAAACTCTAGGATTTTTCCTACGGATTGGTGTGTAAACAACACACATCAATTTGGCACGGTTTTCAGGGACAACATGCGTTGTTTTTCTAATCTGATCACTTTTATATATAGGATTTCTCTTTCGATTTTTTCTTTTAATAATTTTAGGTTTCTTTTACATATTTTAGTTTGCTCCATAATTTTAATTTTGCTTCATAATTCCTTAGCTTATTTATAATGTTTAGACTTATTCCATAATTTCTTTCCCTTCTTTCTAGTTTATTTTGTAATTTTAGTTCCTTATAATTTTTTTATTTTAGTTTATAATTTTTATTCTTGTTCGATAATTTCTATATTTTTCCATAATTTCCTTTCTTAGATTTGCGTAATTTCTTTTGTCTATCAGGTCCTATTCCAATAGTGTATCTCCTCCTTCTGTTGAGTTTTCATTATGGAAGTACTACTTTCTTTAGTTTATTTTTTAAATTTTATGTCTTCTTTCTTATCTTATCTTTGTATTTTTTTGTTCTTTTACAATTTCTAGCATTGTAAAACTAGTTTTTAAATTTCTTCTAATTTAACTCTTTTCTTTCTATCTTAGATTCCTTTTTGTAATTTATTTCTTCAAAAAAAGATATCTTTTCAAATGGAATGGTAAATACATTATGGTTCACAATGTCAATTGTGTGGTTATTACAACCATACATCACAAGATTGTCCAAATGTGTCCCCTTATTTTATGGTGTCACCTTGTAATATTAACCCTTCCTACCAAGGTGGATATAGTGCAAATTACAATCCATAAACTTCTGAAAATTATTATGAGGAAAAATTCTACACATATCAATATGAGGGATGCTATGACCAAGAATGTTATGAGGGATTTGGTGAGGATAACTAAAAAACTTTTGGGGGTTATGGACCTTGTTGTGAAAACCAATATACACATCAAAAGGAGGAACAAATTAAGTCCATGGAAAGGATAGTAGCAGAGCAATATGAAGTACTAGAAAACCAACAAGCCATGATAGCTACTTTATTAGAGGCCTGATCAAAGACCCATTAGAGAAGTTAGAGCAACCTAAGATGATTTTTCCCGATGATACAATTATGGCATCACATGTTTATGTCATTTATGTCGGATCCTACTTAATTAACACAAATCAAGGAGTTTCATCCCTCATCTGATGAGTACCTTGATATTCTGACCCTTTCGCTAGAGATTTTATTAGTTGAGTATGAAAAATTGCAGTGGGAGGGTCGTCCTTATCCAAAACCTCCAACAACTCCTCCCATCATAGACATAAATGCAGATGAAATCATTACCCAATATGCTTAGGTTGAACCCTTGTTGGATAATGCACTGCCACCCCTTCACTATAAATCAGTAGATTTTTTTTGAAAAAATGCTTAATCATCAAGATCCTTATACTTCACCACAACATGTTTCTTTTTCACATATGACTTATCTCTTTCCTGGTGCAATGGTGAGAGAAAACAATGTTGAGGAAGCTTCCCCTTTGCTCCACAAAACCTCCCTCTTCAACCTCTTAAAATTTCCCTTCACTGCTTCCATGTCATCAGTGGGGGGAGAGCAAAGTGAGTAGTGATGAAGGTGAGAGTGAAACTGGATCAAGTTGGTCAAACTTGAGTCAGTTTCATGGGCAGAACATTGTTGACGTAGCTAGGTAGGTTGGTTGGATTTTGATGTTAAACTTGGTGAAATTAGACCAGGCTCAAGTAAACAGAATTGATTTTCCATATGAGTGAAGGTGGGAATTCTTTGTAAAAGGTGGTGGTGGTAGTGTTGATGATGTAGCATCAAGTCAGATGTGAAGTTGTAGTGTAGGTGGCATGAGTGGCGCCCTCTAAATTAGATATGGAACCCTTGTTGGTTTGATTTGAACTACCTCAATTATGGGTGTCGTGTCAATGTTGTTGTATATGGCGTCGCGATGGTGTTGGTGGCATTTGTGGCATGATGGACATCCCCTTTGGTGGGGCAGTCTGTGGGTCTTGGTTCATTGGGTAGCCTTAATGATAGATGGATGTGTTGTGTCAAGTGCAAGGTGATGGTGTACAAGACAGTGAGATGAGGTAGTTATACAGTGTGTGATGGGTCGATATTTGAGATAAAATGCTGACTAGGGTGCTAGGTAGAGAACACTAGAGTGAAGGAAGATGATTCCAACTAAAGGGATGAAAGGAAATTGAGTCAAGTTGATCCCATTTATAGATGTGTGGCTGATTCGAGGGGATGAAACTAACTCAGACGGGGAGAAATCATGTCAAGTTATGTTGGAGTCTATTTGAGGGATTGATCCAAGAAAAATCAGTCAAAGTTGTGTTGTACACGAGAAATCTGACACTTAGTTGGGTGTCAATGGATGGGAATCGAGCAGGAAATGACATGGAAGTGTGCAAACAAAATTGGTAGGTAGACTCAACTCAGTTTTGGTGAAACTAAGTCGATTTCACTCTACAATAACTTGGCATGTGAAATTGGCATCTTTCAGTTAGCACAATCAACAAGAAATTGTGACACACTGTGAGCTGACATGGTGTCATTCGAGTTAGAAATAACTAGATGTCAAAAACTTAGAAAAAGAGGTTGAGGAAAAAAGTCAGTTTTAAAGAAAGTCGAGTTGATTTCATTTTTACCCATGCATGTTAGATGAAGAAAGAGGGAAATGCAAGGTAGGGAAACAAAGGAAAGTCATCCAAAAGGTCAAAATGTGTGAGTCTTATTTGGTTGTTGGGAGAAGGGGCACATAAGAATGTGATCCAAACTGACTCAATTTGTCTAAACAAAGTCGGATTGGTCGATCCATCACAGAAAATAAATCGTATTTCAAAAGAAAAATAAATCATAAGGTCAAGTATTACTCAAATGTGCATGAAGTTAACTCACTTGCTCAAGAGTTGGATCACAATATCTATATGCAAAAGGTGGGATGTGTATATGCAACACAATGAAGAATCTTTAAATGATGCATGGAAGAAAATTTATATATATAGTTAGGGGAAAGATAAAACTATGCTAGAATTTTGAAAGCTATATTTTATATTTAAAAAAATGAACAAGACATACCCAAATTGTGTAGGAAAGAGGGGGTGTTTGTCCTACTATTCCTACACTTGGATCCCAAATCCCTTAGATTGGGTTCCGAGATACCTGTGTATTTTCAAGAGTGCTCACTTTTTAGAATACATGAGATACATTTCTAGTATGAGATAGGGATTTCTTATCATGTGACTAGGTGGACTCCTTCACATGCTGAAATGGCCTTGCAATGCACAACAGTGAAGTCCATGGCATAGAATCCATTAGGCATCTCCAGATGTATGTTCCCAAATGTGTGTGCCCAAATATCATGATGTAGGCAAAGGCAGAGGGTAGATTTTGTGAACGCATTTGAATTGTACATTTCTAGCTCCACCTCCAAACTTGAGATTAGATGCCCAGAAAAATATCTGTTGCCAAAATGAGTCATCCATTCATCTTTTGAATAAGAAATAACCTCAGGTGAACCAATATGTGGTTCTAACACCACAAGTGTAACACTTTCCCTGGGGTCTGAGTTATCTTGATGTTTGGCTACCATGTTTTAGTGGATAATCCATCCTACTCATTTGATGTGAACCAACCCTTGTAGTGGGATGGTAGCAAATGTCGGCTCATGTGGCTCCAGTTTATTGTCATCAATATATTCACTTCCCCAATTTGAACAATAATTGATATCCTCCTCAAATAAACTATTCCACACCATTGTTAGTACATTATGCATAATGAAGCAACATGCATCAACTTGAGAGGTGTCATCTTGGTCTGGAATTGAGGTCGAGTCAGGCCACTCAAATTGACCTTTGAGTTGTAAGTTTGTTTAACTTCCCTGAGATGGATAAATATCATTTGGCATCGAATCAAACTTGTGAACCATGTATATCCTCCATTTGTTTCTCAATGGAATCATTTATATTAAATGAATGGATTCCTTGGATGGACGAACAATCACAAAAATAGCCAGGTGAGCCCAGCTGGTAGCCCGATTTGGATGGTGAGATAAGTTTCACATCGGGTTTTATGGAGTGGCCTTCATGACTGAAATCTTCCTGATTGTACATCAACACTTGTAAGTGTGCTAGAGGACAACGTCTCCTAAAGATCACTTTAAGGATCTTGGCATTGAGGATTTCTAGGTATGACTAGGTTTCCCTTTACAACTACTCTTGTGTACCCACTATGGGCCGCACAATCCATGAATCTATTGCATGTTGTTGCTTCCCAACGTTTGTCATCACTGGATATTGGGTCGCGTACATTTGACCCTGACTACCTACATGTCTCTCCTATGACAATGGACACTGGTAGTGGAGATTCAGATGATGGTGAGGAATTTGTCTCTTCCTAGGAGTTGTATGATGTGTGTCATTTGCACACTAATCACTAGGAAAAGTCCTAGAGTTTAAAATTATGGTAGTAAGGTATCGATCCAAGGAACATCTGAAGGAAGTTGTTGAGATTTAAATCAACCACGACAATAAGAAAGTAAATTCTAAGTGTGAGAGTTTTATTATGCTAAGAAAAGAAATAAAAGCACAAAAGTAAACTTAACTAATCAAGATAGAATCAATTGGGGTCAGGAGGATCACCTCTAAAAACCACATTCCTACATTAACGGATCCAACTCTATTTCTTAAAGAACAAATTTGGATTATGTCAATTTGTGCCCCTTAGGATCTCAAATCACACAAAAGGCAGATGTATCTCAAACCCAAGGTCACAATGTTTGAGGATCCTCGTCTGACCATCCAACAAAGGTTCTATCAGATGATGGAATCAAGAACATGTAAATCCCATTCTGATGTTTGAGCCTATGGATTGGGTGATCGCATCACCATAGGTTAGTAAAGGGAACTATATAAAAAGGATCAAAACCTAAATTCGTTGATCTCATCAAAAGGTTATGCATTGGTTGTTTCTAGAAACCCAAGATCTCAATATTCTCATAACAATATAATCCTATTTAACTAGAAAATAAGTACAAATCAGAATATACAAGATCATGAAAACTTGTTAGGAATTTTTGCAATTCATCCTAGTTGGGGTCCAGGGTCTCAATACCCTCATAAGAACATATCCATTCTTTTGATCAAAGTGGAAACACATTGGGAAATATCCTTTCACTAAGAAAATTGAGATAGTACAACTAATATAGAAAATAGGCTATAGGGTTACTCCTCATGCCCCAGAAGAAAGCTATGCAGATATAAGAACACAATTACAAGAATCCATACAAGTAATGATACAAAGTATGATACAAGAAGAGATAAAACAAGTGATGACTTTTTCTTTGGTGTCCCCCCTCCTTTTATAGGGATAAAGGAACGGGAGATCCAAGAGATGAAGTTTCATGGTGGCAACGACTGCTAGATCGGCTTTGATTGAAGTTTGACTGTAATAATGGCTTTCTTATTTCAACTTTGACTGGGATTTAATGCATTCTTTCCACCACACTAAAACATATGGAATTGGCTAACTTTCTAGTAAAAGGAGTAAAGTTTTACAACATTAGTTACTTGGCCCCAAATCGAGGGATTCATTGAGTTGTCTTCTTTTAATACTTTGACTATCTGACTCTCTTTAATGCAGATTTCCACAACATAGATTTTGAGAGGATTATTTTCCCATCAAAGTTTAAAAAGCAATACAAATGATATGGATTTATTTTAGTAAATTAAATTTCTTTTCCAACAATATTTTCAGACTCAATTTGGAGTTGGTACACAAAGGTTATAGTCATTTTTGGTGTCGGGTATATATGTATTTCAGGCATTGTAGAAAATTGTGCAGAAATCTTCCAAGAGTAATTTTGGAAATTTTTGCGCTTTCAAAAAAATAGTCTATATTCCTGCAAAATGCACAATAATCAAGTGAAAACTTCAATTTAAGCAAGAAGAGATAAATTTAATTTATGCTAAAACTATTTAAAAACTAATAATTTGTTGTCAATTCAAGAGTAAAAATGTACAAATAAAGGTGATGATTTTGCACTCATCAAAACACGTGAAACTTAAAACTTTGCTTGCCCTCAAGGAGCATTGAATTTAATACACCGCCACATAATACTTTCAACCCATCATCCTCACTTCAATAACACCACTTGAGTCCTTCCACCTTATACGGACTAGGAACCTTAACTTCCCAGATTCACAGAAAACAATTTTTATATCCCCTAATTCAATATAATTTCACAACCTGGTTTTCTTTCAAGACACACAATAAAACAAATACCATATCCAATTTGCATTTTGGTATTCCTACATATTCATTCAAGTTATTGCACAAGAACATGTCTCAAGGATATGATGGGGTTTATGTAGATTCCACTGGGCATAAAAAGTAGATTGAAAGGAGGTATGAAAGGAATTAGTCTCTCCTCTATTCAACTTGAGACCTTTTTATTTCTTTGTTTGCAGTAACAATGATTGCAGGTTTTGGTGTGCTCTTTTGGCATATTTTTTGACAGTACGCCCCTGTTAAATTTAGGAAGGGTATGGAAGAATTAAAAGAGAGAGGAGAAGGTGGCGTGCCACCCCCGAACTAGGAGTTTGACAAATTGACTTTTTATTTTTTATCTTTTGTGGATGGAGAGGTAAAAGGTCTAAGGTGACATGATAATTCCACTCAGTGGCATATTTCATACTATATGGTACAAAAGAAGTTGCATCATTCAAGGGGGTATATTGACAAACATGCATATGATCATGGACAACTAGATAAAGGTCTGGACAACTAGATAAAGGCCAAAACTAAAGAAAGATTTTTTTAAAACATTTAAAGCTAAACTATATAACATAATGGAATTTGCAAGAATTTTTAGATAGAGTGGGTGGAATGAGTACGTACCATCCACCTCCACCAAAAACATAAATTTTTTCTCATCTAGAGCAAAACATAAATATGAAGTGGAGGGAAGAAAAGTGCAAATATAACTAGGGGGTCCCGATAGCTTGAAGAACGTCTAGTTGAATGGAATGTTGACAATGGCTGGAACCTTACAAGGAGGAGATTCACAGTATACTCGGTGATTGGGTGCTCATGGAAGCTCATAGGGACTTTCAAGTAGGAAAAAATGATGTTTCCTTTTATCCCACAGTCCTTCCAGCATGATCCATAATTCTTCCTTCAACAGTGAGGAGGTGCTATCGATGTATGTGGATCGGGAAGGATTGGCTCAAGGTGGAGTTTGAGATAATCTGGTAGCATATGAGGAGCTAGTTGTGCAAGATCATGCAGACAATCTGGCTCAAGTTTCTTCTTACCACCTCAATTTGCACACAAGAGAAGTGGTGCTAATATAAAAGTAATAAATTCAATAAAATCATAAATATTTTTTTCTCCTAGAAAATCATATAATCAAAATTGTAGTCAAATGGGATTAGTGGGTTTCCGTGTTGATATAGCATGTGGCTCAAGTTTCTCTGTGCAAGATGTTCACAAGGGTTCAAGAGGATATAAAATGGGAATATCATCTTTACAATCAAGGAGTGGGGGCATGTGACTTTTTCACTCCATGGTACATAGTATTCAAAAAATAAAAAGAAACAATTCCTTTCTTTGATACATTGTAGTATGTTTGGAATTGGATGGTCTTTTTTCTTAAAAAAAATAAGGGGTGAATCCATTTTTTTAGTCTCTCTTCTCACAATGGAATCATAAACTTCATCAACATTCAAATTAAGTAGAGGAAAGAAATCTCCTCTGATTCAGAAGTGAGGTTGGAATATAATGGATGAATAAATATTAATCCTAGTTATACTTATATTTTTGGCTTAGTTTTTCATTCAGATTTTACATTTTTCTTTATAACTATCAAGCATTTAGTTTTCCATTATCTTATATCGACTTTTATGATTTTCCCGTAATTCCATGAATTTATATAGAAGGCTTGAACTCCAACCTCTACAAACAAGCATAAGTCAGTGGTCACATGATCACCCAAAGAAATTTTTTATCCATGTTAGAGTTTTTGTCAATTTGGGCCTCGTTGACCTACTTAGAACTTCCATAGATCCTCATTTCCAATAGTTTGCATTCTCTTCAGTGCAAAATGTGGACCCAAAAAGACATGCTAAACCCTTATGATTCCCATCAGTATGTGTTCTCATTGACCTATCATGCTATGGGCCCACATCAGCATCAATTTAAGAAGTGTCAATTGATGAAATACCAAATAATGGGGTGAACTGATGGGGTTCCTACTTGATGACTCCACATACCGAAGACACACCATCTGATGACACATCAACTAATGAGGATTTTGTCTATTAGGATATCAATGGAACTCCTGTATGGTGAGACCCCAACAACCAATGGCCCAGTAGTCTAGAAGCCCACCAACAAATAAAATATTTTCACACTTGTCAATCAATCACGATTCTTTGCACCTACATTCGATGCACTACAAACTAATAGGGTTTAACCAACCAAGCAGTCTATCTCTCAATGGGTTTTGAACTATACTACACCTCCATTACTTCCTTGTATTGTTTCCCCATCATTTATGTCTGTCGATTCCATTATTGTAGGAAGTCGGAGGAGTTCCAAACCCTCACTTTATCCATCTACAAAAATCAACCCTTGCTTCCATAAATCATCATCCTCAATACACTTCTAGGAATCTACACTCCATCCTCATAATTCATATCTAGCTTTCATATATCATTTTTCATTAGTTCATTAACCATATTGACTGATGAGAACTATAGATATTCTAAGATTGAAAGGACCTCACCTCAAAAGAGGCAAGGATGACAATATCATAATCCATTGACGAAAATTTCCATCCATTGATCCACATGTTCTGCATGCACAGGGACAAGTCCAGACCACAAAAAAGGAGATCCATGACCCAAATGTCCACCTTCGATTAAAATCAAAGGGTGTGGCTCATTTCTTCATCGAACTCCTTCATCTCTAAGATTGAAGATAGTGGTACAAAATAGGAAGGTTTCATTTTCACCTTCTACTATGACAATGACTTTCGGTCTCTCTTTTCCTTTTGAACTTGTTCCTTTATTTATCTTGAATTTCCTTCTTCTATTGCACCATTTTTCTTGATGAGACTTGTTAGTGATTGTCTCACCTCTTATCTAGCTTGCTTTTCATTTGTCATCACATGTCCTTTATTTCATTGTCTTACATTCTTTGTGTAATTTTTCATTTTTTTGGTTTTGTTGACATGCCATTCAGACAAGACAATACATAAGTATATATAATAATATTGAGGGTGAAGGTTCTATGTAGTTAGAAAATTATTCAAAAATATGATGAAGACTAAGAAGATGCTTCAAAAGTGGAGAAATATTACTGTTGTCCCTAACTATAAGAACAATGGTGATGTTTGGAGCTGCACAAACTATAGAGGTATCAAGTTGATGGGTCACACCTGTGAAGCTTTGGGAGAGTATTATTGTTGAGTCCTCTCTTTTGATTAACATAAATGAATCCCATTAGAGAGAAACCAAAATCTAAACCTGGATTAAGAAACAAAACCATCATGTTTGATAAATATGATTAATATAGTACCTAAAAACACAAGTAATTTTTCCTTTTCTTTACAAAACCTAAGAATCAAATTCCACATCAGATTAACCACATGCACAACTATCACAAACATCATTCATGTTGTTAAAGCCAAATGAGGGGTGGACACGCTAAAACTGTGCGTAGAAATGTATGTGCACATTTTGAGTAATATAGGCCTTTGTGAGGCCCAAGTTGAACTCAGGGAGACGTAGTCTTAGTGAATACTACTAAATATGGTACGATAAACTAAGCTGATTAAAAGGTTAAATTTGAGTTTGAACAAAATAAAAGAAAATTAAAAGAAAATTGAAAACGGTTGATTTGAATGGAATGAATTACTTAGAATTATCAGTTTCACCACGGGGTCTTATTGTATATCATCTCTACCGAATTAACATAAATTCCTACTTCTAACCTAGATAGAAAGCATGTACCTCGAATTGCTCGCTCCCACAATACAATTCACTACCTAAATCTAAGCCAATTCCATGTCTATGGTAATTTATTCTTAGTTTAGGTTCATTAATGAAAACTTTGGGTCCTTTCCACTACCTATATGTCACCTATTTCATGAAATGCATAGGGAAGTGTACAAGTTATGGTTTTCTAACCGTTAATTCCCCATCTGGAGTGATTATTGGTCTAATACCCTATCGATGGTGATCAAGCAGTGATAAGTCATTCAAATCCATACTTATATATTCTGGAATAAAGAGAAACTTATACTAAATCATGTAAATAGTCAATACAACGATTCACTGGGCTACTCCCGGGTCCTAAGGAAAAGAGGGGTTTAGCCCCGCATGGTTTTCAGTTGAAAATACATGGAAGGAGAGAATAAAAATGTGGGAAACATGAAGGATATTCTTGTAACCCCTAGAAAGACAATGCTCCAGATGAGTCTCCTCGAGAAATGTGCATTCTATAGTCTTCTAGCAGTAGAAACATCTGTTGGAGGTGCTTGAATCATCTGGTTATCGTCCTTCAGCTCAGTGCTCTCTCCCTCTCTTCTCTAGACGTCGTGCAGTGCAAAAACTGATCCCCTTTAGGTCTGGACGTCATCCCTTTTTGTCCTAGGTCACTTACGGTACAACATAACATGGATCGTTGGATCTGGGAGGCCAGTTTAAATTGCTAAATTCCTATAGAGTCAGTGGCACCGACTTGGTGGTCGGTGGCACCGACGATATCGGCATCTGGTCGGTCCCTGGTTGGGTCGGTACCATTGACTGGAATGTCGGTGGCACTGAGCTGCTATGAAATTTTTCTCTTCCTCTCTGATGTTATCTGGGTGGCACCGACCTGGGTGGTCGGTGGCACTGACTCTTTTGGTCGACTATGGCCTTATCTCTGATGTCATCTCAGTGGCACCGACCTGGGCAATCGGTGGCACTGACTCCTCAATTATTTCAAAGTTCCTAAAAATGCGCAGAGACTAGGTATCAAGTTGAGAAATATATAAAATAATATAATTACACTGAAATAAGCATAGTTTGATGCACAAATAGTATACAAGCCAATTATCAAGATTCATGCACATATGATCAACAAATTGACTAACAAATGCACAAAATGAACGTAAACTAGGAATGTAATAAGCGACTCAAAACCCGTACATCAAACTCCCCTAAGCTGAATCTTTCTCATCCTCGAGCGACAATACCTTTGTATCTGATTGAGATAAGTCATCTAGAGGACATAATGCATAAGGTACATCTAAAAAGTCTCCACCTTTCAGTCCTTCCGGCCTTTACTGCCCACTAAACACTAACTGCCCTATAGGCGACCAATAACCTCTATCTAAGATGTCCACCCCCAATCAATGAGACACTATTAGTTAAAGCAGTTAATATGATAGACTCATTCGTTTCATACTTGATGCATCGTGTGATCTCCTATCTACGTTGCTTTTTTTTTACCTACCATCTACATGGAAGCAGTTCTCCTGATAGAAACGAATCAGGAGAAAATCATCTGAATGGCCTACCAATAAGAGCAAAGGGTAGTTGGAATGGGTGGTTGTGGAAGAATCATGAGCACATAAAATCATTCACGTAATAAAAAATCATGATGAACATATGATGATGTGAATTTATAGAATGCTCCTAATGCCTAATCATTTAGGTGGAATGATGCATACAACTATTATTTCATCTCAAAATAAGACAAAATATCTACAAAACTACATCATGTACTAATTCTTCCTTATGATATACGTAGGACTATGCCCTTTCTCCCTCACTTTTTTTTAAAACTCAATCTTTTTTTCCCGATTTTTTCTTCTTTTTTTTCAAGCCCCCTTTCAACATGATATTACGGGCTTCTACTTACACTACACTTTTTTTTAATCATGACACTATTTTTCTTCTTTATTTCAAGGGTATCAGAAAAATCACTACCTTCTTATGTTTTAGAAGAATGCTTAGCACATGATGATACTATATGTTTTATGTAATGCAGTTGTAACTATATGAATAAAGATGTAATGCAACTAAATGACATGCACCATGATTTTGTTGTGCATGTATGTTTTTCTATTTTTTATTTATTTTTCACTAATGCAAGCAAAAATGAACAACTATTATAGAAGGTCTACTAAGCAATGTAAATGCAATCAAGAGAAAGAATGATAACATGTACTCAATCTTCTTATGGTAGTGTAAAGCAGATGTATGTGGTGGATGAGATCACACCACTAAGAGATAGAACCTTCAGAGAAAATCATATGTCCCTCTCTAATGACCTATTTACAGGGTAATCAAGGGGTTTCTTTCTTAAATTTTATTTTAAGGTCACGTTAGTGTTTGATCAGTTTAGGCTCAACAATCCTAGTCAATCACTTTTCTTGGACAATTTAAATGGTCATTTATGCTCTCATGTCCTGGAGCTGACTTACCCAAACACTTCCTCAGTTATGAAACTCAATTACTCACAATATAGGCTCACAATTTTTTTTGAAATTTACTCATTTTTCATATACACCAAACCGGAGAGATTGATATACTCAAATGAAACCATGCATTTACTTCTCCACAAATTACACTAGATAGATTGTGGATCCTAATAAAGTAGTAAACCTAGAAATAAAGACAAATAATTTACTCAAAAATAAAAACAACAAACTAAGATGAAAGAAACTAAGATAAAAGGTTGTTCTAGCACCCCCCCAAGCTTGAATATGACTATGGCCTCAAAGTCAAAATTCCAACTTAAGAGGTGGAACGGCGGTATCATTTGCTCTGAAGGGTGGTGGAGGTGGATGTTTGGAGGCTCATTTTCCCAAGTTGTGCTTGATAATCTCCCTCTTCTTGGTGGCCCATTTTTGTGTCTTATTGGTGCTAAGATGTGACATTCTTTATCCTTCTTTTCTCTACAAAAAATGGTGCTAAAAAAAACTTTTTCAATGTTGTTTACGGCCTTTTTCAGGTGGTTGTCTTCCAGGAGTCGGTGGCACCGACTCTGCCAACCATTTTTATTGCATCGACGCACCCACTAAACCTGGGACAATCACAAATTTAGGTGGCACCAACTAGGAAGTCGGTGGCACCGATGTTTTATCAATTATACACACCTGTAAATTTCTAAAAATCTTCAGGGAAGTCGGTATCACCGACTTAGAAGTCGGTGGCACTGACTCTGCCTTTCCAAAGCCGATCCAACATTGATCAAATTTCAGTTCCACCGACATGGATGTCAGTGGTACCGACTTTGTAAGTTTTGTGAACTTCCAAACATGAATTAGGGTACCATTTTTACAAAAAAAAATACTAAAAATTAAGCAAAACTAAGTGCATAAAATTTAAAGAACATAAAGAAACAATCTAAAAGTTGGGTTGCCTCCCAACTAGCACCCTTGCTTAATGTCCTAGGCTTAACATGAGGAATACCTTCAACCTGGTTGGTCAAGGGGTGGATTTGATGATTCAGATGGAAGCTTAAACTCAACTCTATCATCACCAATTCCAAGTGTCAAGTAACCTCGCCCAATAGCAGTGATCACATCAGCCGTAGCTTGGAATGGCCTTCCCAATAGCATCTCAGATCCTTTCATCTCCGGCATATCCATGACCAAAAAATCTATAGGAAATATGAACTTGTCTACCTTGACTAGTACATCCTCGCATATACCTTATGGATTCACAATTGATCCATCTGCCAACTCAATTGTCATGGAGGTCTTTGTTGGCTTCTTCAATCCCAACTTCTAAAAAGTAGCAAGAGGCATGAGGTTAATGCTTGCTCCTGAGTCACACTGTGCTTGTGGGAATTTTTGTCCACCTATATAATAAGGGATGTAGAAACGTCCTAGATCCTTCCTCTTTCTTGAAAAATTTCCTTGAATAATAGAACTCACCACTTCATCAACACACCAAACATTTTTATCTTTGATCCTACATTTCTTGTTGATGATGTCCTTCATGAACCTTCCATATGCAGGGATTTTCTCTATAGCCTCCTCCAGTGGGATGTTGATGTGGAGTTTTCAGAAGATCTCAAGAAATTTCCTGAAGTGACTTTTCTCTTTCCTCGGCTTCAGACTATCTGGGAATGGCACACTAGGCTTCTCTATGCTCTTGTACGATGGAATATATGGAACTTTGGGGGTCTCCTCCCCTAAGATTGCTTCAACACCACCTTCTGAGATAGAATTTGACACATCTTTTGTGGGTGGCACGACTTGTGGCTGCTTCTCCTTGTTTGTGGATGTCTCCTTGTTGATTGTATCTACTCTGCTATAGAGTAGAGCCTTCACCTGCTCCTCTGGCATGGGATCCTCTTCTGAAACATGAGATGTGGACACACTAGTAGTGGAGTTTTAGAGTTCTTTAACCGATGTCATGCATCATCCTAGAAATTCATACAAACTGCGAGGGAATGGAACTATGGACATATACTCCAAATCTAGCTACATGATGTTTCGCTCAGGTATCTCCTTAATAGGGGGCTCTAGCTCCTTGCTGACTGATATATATTTAACCTGTTGATGTTGTTGAGCGGGTGCAGCAGTCCCAGTAGACTCCTTCTAAATGAGCTTCTTCATGGAATCCATCTCCTCCTCAATTTGAGAAATTTGATACTGCACACTTTGTATCTATGCCCCATGGCTTTGAAGAACATGTTGTGTCTGTCCCATGAATGATTCATTTTGCTGGAGCAGTTTCCTCAACATCTCATTGGTACTATCTTCTTCATTGTTTTTGTACCCGTGCTTCCTCATGTACTTGGCCTTTTCTGCCTCTTCTTCTTCTTCCTTCTAATATATCTTCTTAGCAATCAGATCCAACTTTTCATTCAATGCATTGATCGCCTTTAACTCTGCCACACACTTGATGTGCTCCGGGTGTTCTCTCTCATTACCCCCAGATTGGTTTTAGCCATGTTTTGTAGAATCTTCTGGCACTTAGATGGTGAGTTATTAAGGAAGAAACATGTGCCTACACTATCCAGAGTGACACGTTCATTGTGGTTGAGACCAAAGTAAAACATCTTGACTTGGCCCTCCTGATCTATCCCATGATGAGGGACTTTCCTAAGCATGTTCGAAAAATGCTCCCAAGCCTCAGAATAGGACTCAGCTTCTAGTTGTTTGAAATTGTGAATCTCCCTCACCAGCTTGTTTGTCTTCTCAGAAGGGAAGTACCTTTCAAAGAATGTCTCGATCATCTGATCCCATGTCTCAATCGACTCCTTTGCCAAGTTGTGCAGCCATTCTTTTGCCTTGTCTGTCAGCGATGATGGAAACTGTTTTAGGTAAATAGTTGTCTGTGCACATTTATCCACTTTCACCATGTCACAACATTCCACAAAGTTGCATATGTGTGCCACTAGGTCTTCATAAATATGCCCATGAATAGCCTGTGACTTGACTAGTAAAATCAGCCCTGGATCAATCTTGTATTGTGCCACATTCATTGCTTGTTTCTTGATCGGGCCCAACTGAGCAGTCAAAGAAGATGCCTTAATCTTTTTTCATATGGTCTTTTCTTCAGCTACTACTCTGTCACCCATTGTTGCTTTACTAGTACCCTTGAAATTTCAAATGACAGTGTATGAACAGATACTAATAATTTAAAAAGGTAAATAAGATTTGCAATTCAGGTCAATAGATTAAAATAAAATAACAAGAAATAAAAAGTGGCTTAGAGTGGTCGACCGCAACACTCATAGTGATGAAACTTGTCGTCTCCCCAGCAACGACGCCAAAAACATGACACACTCAAATTGTATGAAGAAACGCAAGTGCACGTGTCGAGTAATATAGGCCTTTGTGAAGTCCAAGTCGAACTCAAGGAGACATAGTACTAACTACGGTAAAATCAGCTAAGCTGATTAAAAGGTTAAATTTGAGTTTGAACAAAATAAAAGAAAATTAAAAGAAAATTGAAAACGGTTGATTTGAATGGAATGAATTCCTTAGAATTACCAGTTTCACCAGGGGGTCTCGTTGTATATTATCTCTACCAAATTAACATAAATCCCTACTTCTAACCTAGATAGAAAGCTTGTAGCTCGAATTACTCACTCCCGCGATACAATTCACTAACCTAAATCTAAGCCAATTCCATGTCTATGGTAATTTATTCTTAGTTTAGGTGCATTAATGAAAACTCTGGGTTCTTTCCACTACCCGTACGTCACCTATTCCAAGGAACACGTAGGGAAGTGTACAAGTTATGGTTTTCTAACCGTTAATCCCCCGTCCAGAGTGATTATTGGTCTAATACCCTATCGGTGGTGATCAAGCAGCGATAAGTCGTTCAAATCCACACTTATATATCAAAGAATAAAGAGAAACTTATACTAAATCATGTAAATAGTCAATACAATGATTCCCTGGGCTACTCTCGGGTCCTAAGGAAAAGAGGGGTTTAGCCCCGTATGGTTTTTAGTTGAAAATATATGTAAGGAGAGAAGAGAAATGTGGGAAACATGAAGGAGATTCATGTAACCCCTGGAAAGATGATGCTATGGATGATCCTCCTTGAGAAACTCACGTTCTGCAATCTTTCGGCAGTAGAAACATCTGTCAGAGGTTCTTGAATCGTTCGTTTGCCATTCTTCGGCTCTGTTCTCTCTCACTCTCTTCTCTGGCCATCGTGCGGTGCAAAAATTGATCCCCTTTAGGTCTGGCCGTCCTCCCTTTTTGTCCTAGGTTACTTACGGTACCACATAATGTGGACCGTTAGATCTGTGTGGCTGGTTTAGATTGCTGAATTCTGATAGAGTCAGTGGCACTGACTTGGTGGGCAGTGGCACCGATGGTATCGGGCTCTGGCCGGTCCCTGGCTGGGTCGGTACCATCGACTGGAATGTTGGTGGCACTGTGCTTCTATGAAATTTTTTCCTTCCTCTCTGATGCTATCTCGGTGGCACCGACTCTTTTGGTCGATTGTGGCCTTGTCTCTAATTTCATCTTGGTGGCACTGACCTGGGTGGTCAGTGGCACCGACTCCTTAATTATTTGGAAGTTCCTAAAAATGCACAGAGACCAGGTATCAAGCTTAGTAGTATATAAAATAATATAATTACGATGAAATAAGCATAGTTTGATGCACAAAGAGTATACAAGCCAATTATCAAGATTCATGCACATATGATCAACAAATTGACTAATAAATGCACAAAATGAACATAAACTAGGCATGTAATAAGAAACTCAAAACCCGTACATCAGGGGTTATTTCTCAGATCCAGTTCACAACCTGATTTGGGAAAGAGTGAGTGCATGGACATTATAATCTAGATTGTTTTGTTTACATTTTCTTTCTCACGACCTTTCCTCTAGACATATTCAAACATGAAAATGTTTGAAATAACCTTATGAGTTTCATACAGAGTTCCAGTGAGTGGACACCTCCAACTCAAGCTTGGTACATGTGTCATCATCAGATAATGCATATGGAACTTATAACAAACTTGCAGATATTGCTAAGTCTAATAGATAGTTATAGAATTTACCACATCCATTTTATGACCATAATTCAATCAATGAGATAAGTTGTTTGCTTAGGTCGAATTCAACTTTAAAACATTTTTTAGAGCATGTATATGAACGATTTAGTGGATACTATTTACTTCAGTAAGAAAATCTTTTAGTATGAGTAACAAGTCAAGATCTAAACATTTGAATCAATAAATAACAATAACATCATCTCTATGATACCCCACCAACTGGACCAGGAACATATCTTATAGTCTTGAAGCTGAAGTAACACAATAATATATTAATTTGCAACACATTTGATTCTTTCAATTTCCACATCATCTCATAGCATTCATCACCTATTGAATTTCAGTATGAGAAATAATCTCATTATCCAACATTTACCCTCATCATGATTTCTCAAATGTATTCAGTGCATTTACTTCAATCTCAACATATTTCTTATTATTTAATTTCATATTGCAGTTCTCAACAAATATTCATAGAGACTACATAACTAGCAATAGTATAAGCGTATGGACATCTTCTTCCATTAATCATACTCAAGAGTAAATTTATCATACAACATATACTTATTCCAACTGATTTCTATAGATATGAATAAACATCAAGCATTAACGTTCCTAACACACTTAATACTCCTCATTTACTATTTACCAATGTTCAGTTAGGGTTACTCTTCAACACATATGTGATCTCATTTGAAATCCATCAAATTTCTCATTCTCACATTATAAGTATTCTATCAGATGACTACAATCAAGAATTCATTCATATGTATCACTTGTCATCCTTGAACTTCTCTTGTAATGGGATTGAACTATACTCGTTCATTACTCATTATTATCATGTAGATCTCAATATTAGGGTTATAATTAGGTTCTTAGATCCATTAAGAAAATACTTGGGTTTCTTCCCATTTTAGGTGTGTTACTCTTTCATTTTAAGTCCATTACATCATTGGAATAAATCATTCTCAATCCATTTTAACAATAATGTCTCTCTCTCTTTAGCGTCCTTAAAGTTCAACTTTGGTGTAATTATTCTAATTTAGTACAAACCCAAAAAATTAGGTTAAATCAATTGTAGACTTCATCACACTCTTTCATTAATTTCATACTTAACTTGTCATCATGATTTAGTTTACTCTTTTTGATCCCTTCCTTTCATTTGGATGAGCATACCACATCATTTCACTTTCAAATCCATTTGGTAATTATAAAATAATTCATTCATTTCTTTACAACACGACCAATTTATTAAATTGGACAAATAAGGGTTATTTGTTCTTAGTCTTTAATCTTTATTCATCTCTTGATTTATAATTATTTGACTTCTATAAAAGTCTAGAATTCATTTGGATTACTCATATTTTATATATTATACTAGAACACACACATTAGGATTATATCATCTTAATAATACTTGTAACCTTCAGTTGGAGTAATAATGCCTAAAATTGAGCATATTTTCACATTTACAATATTCTATATGAGATTGGTTTTGTCTCTCAAACTCATCCTAATACTAGATTTCTAGGGTTTTTAGAAGTCATCTTGGTTGAACACATCATAAGAACTAATTTATTTAGTTATCTCATTAGGGTGTTCAGAGGTTCATTGAGTCTATTCAAGACACATGGAAACCCTAGTTTCCATTCCACACAATCAACCAATCATTAACAAGCATATAATGATGCATTGACTTATTGGAGTTTATCCCTCAACATTAACCCTATATATGGATTTCCTCCATATCAAACCCTTAAAATTAATCTACAATATTCAATTGAAGTAAGTATTTGAAATTTTAGTTGAGAAATTCATGCTTATTGAGCTCAAATTTTGATTACATACATGTCAAATAAATTTCCAAGCATAACGCCCATTGGGATGATTTTTAAGAAAAAATGGTGTAAAATGATGTAGTTATCTATCCATAAGACTTTCCATGTAACTTGGATCAATAGATTAAGATTATATAAAAATCAATGATAAAGAATCTGAATCAGTACCATTTGATTTCCTAAAAATCTTCCCTATACGTTACCCAACTACAAATAACCATAAAAAAGAATTTTGATTTGTTAATCAGATAGACATAGGATTTTCGCATAATTATAGATATTAAGAGAAAAATAAGTACTCACCTTAGGTGCAAACAATATTAATATCATATATCAAGGATGAAGTTCTAGAAAAGCATTAAATTTTGAGCAAATCAATCATTTTCCTCCTCCTTCCAACTCGAAAAGGAGAATAGAAGAGAAAGAAAGAGAAAAAATGATGATTTTCTATCATTTTAATTCAAATTGGGGAAGTGTGAAATCTATACACGTGAGAGAAGAATCTCCAAGAAAAATATCTACGGTTGTTGAACTTGTATTAATTTGCAAGCTATAGCAAGAGAAAACTATAATTTAGATTCTCTGATGATTTCTCCTTTAAAAAAGTAATTCTCACTCTCTAGAATTTCATATCTTGGACAGGAAACACGGATTATGGAATCTAATAGGATGGTATGTTGATGATATCGATCAATTGAGGTGCGTGTAATAATTGTAAACAAGTCCTTCATTGCATTTTTTATTTATTTAGACAGGTAGGTCGGATGAGTTGTTATTGATAAGCAACTCGACTGACACCACACTCTTTAGAACTCCAATATCATCCAAAAATTATGAGCATTTTACAGGATGTCTCCAAATGGTGTCTCTAAGCTATAAATACAAATTAAGCTCATTTTGATGTACTAATAACAAGATAAAAATCAAATACCATACTGGTATATTTCAGCCTGAATGCGTGGTCGGTTGAGTTTGTCCAAGGGAAAATTGTCCTCCCTAAAGGCCATGAAATACTAAAAAATTCTCACATTTTTAATAACACTTATATTTGATCTATCTAAACTATATTCAAGTTTCTAGGTAAATTGGAGTTATAGATAAAATACAAAAAATTATTAAGTACACCACTATGCTTATCACATTTTTATCAAAATTCTCAATTAAGCAAATTAGCGTATTCCATTTCTCAAACCCTCATTACTAAAAAAATGCATGTTTTGAGTTTCTAATTTGCTTAAAAACAACATAATTAAAATATCATTATAAATCAAGCTTAAGAAGCGACCAATCTAGTTAAGCATGCAATCATCCAAGTGAAATTTAATGAGATGGCTAATTTGAAAATGGGTCGTTCCAATTACTGAGCAAAGTCTTAGATATGTAACACAAATATCAGACAACAAATTTGGTTTCATGCCAGGAAGATCAATAATATATGCCATTTTATTAATAAGGAGGCTCCTGGAGAATTATAGAAAGGCAAAAGAGATCTTCACATGGTTTTTATCGATGTGGAAAAGGTTTATGATTGAGTACCCAAGGAAGTTTTGTGGATGGTTTTGGAGAAAAAGTGTGTATCAATCCAATACATTAACTACATTAAAGACATATATGATAGATTGAATGTAAGTGTGAAGACTCCAGGAGGAGAGATACAAAAATAGGGGTACATCAAGGTCTACATTAATCCCATATATATTCTTTTTTATTATGGATGAGTTGACAAAGCATGTTCAAGATGATACTCCTTGGTGCATGTTATTTGCTTATGATATTGTGTTGATTGATGGAACCAAAGATGGATTGCATGATAAGGTTGCACTTTGGAAAGATGGATTACAGTTAAACAGATTGATGATTAGTAGGAGAAAAACTAAGTATATGCATTGCATATTCAACAAATCAAGAATTGTGAATGGTAAGCCAAGTTGGATAGAGTTGATATACCAAAATGTGATAAACATTGTTACTTGGATTCCACTTTTCAAATAGATGGGGATGTTAAAGATGATGTTTGTGACAGGATCACTATAGGACAGTTGAACTAAAGAGTTCAACTGGAGTATTATGTGATGGAAAGATCACTCTCAGATTAAAAAGTAAGTTTTACAGAACAACTATGCGGTCAATATAGCTATATGTGAGTGAACATTGTATGGTGAAGAAATAGGGTCTCAATAAGATGAATGAGGATATAAAGTGTATATTGAGATGGATATGTGAACATAAGAAAAATTTCTTGATAGATGACTATATCAGGAACAAAGTGGGGGTGGTGAGTATTGAGGACATAAATTGTGCGACGATCGTCTAAGATGGTATGGGCAAGTGCAACACAAATCGACCAATGTGCATATGTGGAGAAATTCTATCGAATCTACCACAATTAAAAGAAGAGGATCATGCCTAAATTAACATAGAAAGAGCTTATAAATAGAGAATTTGAATCTATACATCTTTCTCATTATATGATCCATAAAAGAGCTGACTATAGAAGAAGGATTTGTGTAGCTGACCCAAACATGGTTTCAATTTAGGCTTAGTTGATGAATTGCCATGCTATTCAAACACATTCCATTACATTTAGTTTTTATAAAGTTTTTCTTTGTGGTTAGGTAGATTTCTATTTTTATGTTTTTATTCTTTGATAGTTATATCTAGATGTGAATAAGGGCACCGTGAAACCAATTTTCCAAATACACCCGCTCTAATAATTGATTTCCATACAGGATGCTTTAACCTAATCTCTATGTAGTTGAGCTTAATTTAAAGCGATTTGGTAAATGCACTCACATAATCACTTGTTTATATCTAAAAATATTCATTTTGTCAATTCATACATGTTGTCGACCCCTTTAGTGAATGATGAATTGCTTGGTTGAATTACAAATTTTAGCAAGCCATAGATGATTAGGGTTATTCAATTTATATGAAAAGAATATGGATTGTCATAATTTCCCTTTCATCATGATTTTCCATTACTCATGAATAATCATTGGATTACTTTGCATGGAAGAGGCCTTCCATTGAGATCAACACCATGTGATGCTCTCTTCATCCACTTCCATCCACCACTTCTTACCTCTATACCTTATTATAGATACCTAAAAATATCACAAAAAGAGTAAGCCCCAATCACCCTTTAAAAGAATAGGGTGACCAACCCTTTATTCACTCCACTTCTTTCTCACCACCCTACAACCCAAGCTACACAAAGGAAAATGAAGAAGAAGAAAAATTAGAAAAGAAAATAAAGATTCTCCTATTTAACAGAACTCAAATGAAGAAAAGAAATATATGTTCTCTTGTGAAGTATCACTCCATTCTCCTTATGCAACATCTTTCTTCCAAATGCATTCGCACTGGGTTAGTAAACATCAAACTTATATCACATGCCCCAATACATATCCAACTGGGTCATTTAGGGTGGATTGACATATAAGGTTCAGTGCATGCAGATGAAACAACATCTCTAGCTACTTTAATTAGATCCCAATGTTAAATACCTAGAGATTTGATAATTTACACTAAGACAAGATCACCACAACCTACCCAAAGTGATCAAAGAATGCATTAAAGAAAAATTCTCTATAGATGAAAAAAATTAAAACTCAAGTGCAAGATCAAATCCCCAAAATATTCATGTCACTAGAGCATGGCCATGCTAAAATTGCTTGAGTTACAAGCTTTCAAGGAAGAAAGTCATGCCCTCAGAACAAGGATTCTGAGAAGAATGATCATGGTAAGGGGAGGCCATCATAGATGTCATGTGAATCATGGTCGTGTTAGCTATGCTCCTTACGCCTAAGGCCATGGTCATTCCATAGGATATGAGCACCTCATTCCACACTTACATTGGCCATTTTACCCATAAAAGTCGTTCTACCACCATACCACTACCATCCTTCTACCCACAATAATCATGCTATCCACCCTCAAAACTCCTAATGACCCCTAGCATCTACCACATTCTACCATGCATGACCATTCCCACATACCACAATCATTCCTTACTCACCCACCATGGCTATGTCTTCTGACAACATCCATTCTACTTCCCAAACCCTAGTGCTTTGTAGCACCAATTTCTCACTACCCCCACTCCACCTTATACCCCTATATAAGCTTTAATGTCTACTAAGGGTTGAATGATAACCTTCTTGGGCATTCAATTTTACTTACCTTGTACCTATCCCATTCTCTTTCCCATTCTACCTACTCCTACCTATCATCTTCTTGGGAATTCCATCACATATTCCAAGCCATTTCACCTTCTTGAAGGAGGAGCCTAAGCTAGCAGCTGGCAGAGCCAAGGTAGGATGCTCTCATTGACATATGTGGCCTTTGTCTCTATCTTCTCCTCTTCTTTCATTCTTCATTTTATTATGTGTATGAAAGATGACTTATTGGGCTATTTAGGAAAAACATGTTACTATGATACCATGTAATCGGCGAGTATCAATGTAAAATGATATATAATGTTATTAGTGTCATGTTATGCTTGTTGTCACTCCTTATCTCTTGATTTGGTTTTTTATTCTATGGAACCACCTAAGGTAAAGAGAAAAGAGTGATTTTGGGATTTTTAAGGGGAAAATTCCCACGTTCCCTGACAAAACCTTCTCTACTTTTTGTTATTTCCTACAAATTCCCTAATTCCTCTAACCTTTGGTGTAATATCTAAGTGTCTAAGTGTGGATCTCCTCTCTCTCTTAGAAACAATCATATATATAGGTTATATAGGGGGTGAAATAACATCCTCCTATCTCTTATACAACACCACTCCACCAAGTGGGCGAGGCGAACCATATTTAGAAACCTAGACTAGGGTTTCTCTAGTCTAAGTATTACTTATCCCCTAGACAATTTGAACTTTTAAGGTCAGATAGCAGGTGATGGGCACTAGTTCCTCTATACACACCCTATGCCACTCATGGGCATCTAGTAGTTTAGGACCCGTAACCTCATTTCCCTACATTTTTTAAATTTAGTGACACTAGTACTATAAGCATTCATGAATGTGAGCCCCAATTTCATAGTTGATTAGTATCATAACCCCAAACAACCCACTCCACTTAATTGCCTTCTAAAACCCTAATTGCTAGTCTAAGTTAAATTACCTCACTTTCTTTCTCTCTAGTATAAATTGAATAGTTAATGGTGAATTTCTTTGTTAGGGATTTTTAGTTCTTTGTTAGTGATTTCTTGTGTTTGATAGGGTAGATGACTTTTACTTTCATATTAGTTTTCTTCTCTTAGTCAATTTTCTTTCTTAGTAAATTACTCTTCATAGTCCAGTGTGATTGCTTGCCCTTACTAGTCTAATATAGTTAGTTACTTTCTCTATTGATAATCTAGTGTAGTTGGTTTCTCTCTCTCTCTTTCTAGTATAGTGATAATTAGTCTAGTTATCACTTTATACCTAATTGCTAGGCTTAATTTAATTTTCATCTTGCTTTCTCTCAACTTCATGTTCCCCCTTAGTTTAATTAACAAAATCTTATGAAACCCTAAAAAACCTACACTATGATCTAGGAATCTAAAATGCCAATTCAACTCTAGTGTCCTCATCATCTCAATGGGATTTTGCCCTTACTTTCTGTCTATATACTTTATCATGAGATCGTGCACTTGTGAATTGTGTTCGAATAGATTGTTTGTTAGGATTACTTTTTATATTAGTGGTATACACACGTCAAGTAATACATTACATACCATATATTACATTATTTAAGATAAAATCTCCTTGAAAATATGGCAACAAATAGTTTTTGAATATCCTAGAATGTATATACCTAAGTGTCACAAGATATGTTCTTACTGATGCATTATATAAACCATATTTGTTTATAGTTTTTGCAGCATATCATCATCTCTCCATTATGAAATGGTTCAGGTGGTATGTGATGGGACCTCGTCCATTTGTTTGAGAGATGATACTCCTTGAAGATGAAGGTTTTAAGTATTATTCAAGTTAATTATTGTCTTCAAAATCATTAGAACATGAGTTTCTTTTGTTGATTTGTTTGTTGTTGCATTTGACTATAGTGAATGCACATATTGTTTCTCTTCTTATTTTGTGTTTTCTACACTTAAAAGATAGCTAGTTCGTCCTTTTTATGGGATATTATAGAAGCAATGATATGGAAAACTATTCCTTAGTAAGTCCTTCTATATCACTTTGGTCCATGTTTTCCTCTCTTTTACATTCATTCAATCTAGTAGCAACATTACCTACTACATGTTAGAATGTGTAATCATGCTTCATGATCTTACATTTTCACTTATTGACTGCGCCAACATTGGTCATGTAGAGAATAAAGATATTCTTTGAAAGAGCCATATGTCGTGTTGATATGCCACTCTATATCTCTTTGTTAGTGGGAAATGCTTTCAGAAAACCAGAATAGGTGATACCATTTTTTCAAAGTTACATTGAGTTTTTTGGAGAAAAACAAATTGGATGTTGTTTGGATTAATTGATTATGAGAACAGTCAAAAATAGGCATGCTATATAAGTTGAAATTGGATGTTGTTTGGATTAATTGATTATGAGAATAGTAAAAAAAGGCATGTCAAATAAGTTGAAAAGCTTCTTATGAAGAATGAGTTGGAAAAATACACAGGAAGTTGGATTCCTACTATGTTACATACTTGTTAGGAGGAGAGAAAACCATTAAAATTACGTAGGACTACTTGATATGAGGATGATATGATTCAACTAAAAATATCTCATGATTGGGGTGTCATGTTGTGTGGGATGGTTTTTCTTATTAGTATGGAAAGAATAGATGAATATGAGATAGATAATGTCTAGAGAATTTCTCACAGACATAGATTGGTTCTATATTGAGCAGTGACAATTTTGAAGTTGTATATAAATAATAAGTTTTTTCTTAAGACATAACTATTGGAGAAAGTTGGATTAAGAGTAAACTTTTCATGTGATCAATTCGGTGAAAGAAAATTAGTCAGTCGTAGCTAATGTGAAGGAATTGTGGAAGGAGGAACAAAGTTAAGAAGCAAGTTATGTTAAAATGTTTACAACCTACTCATGGACACTATTCCATAAATAATATTATAACACAAACTTATTACTATGCACATGTGATATATTAGAATAAGATCTAGATCCTAATACACCTAGATATATAAGTATAATACTAGATTTTACTAGGAACATATCATAACAAAAGACAAGTTATAGGCCATGTACAAGCTTAATAATTCACTCTTGACAATTGTCTTCTTGCCTTTATAATTGGAAAGTGGACCGGTTTGAACATTGAGATTGAAGATTGAGAAACTCCAAATAGAAATACCATGATCACTTTATTTTTAAGGTTGATATTCGTCAAACTAAGTTGCCAACAGATAAGGATAAATCTGTTTACCCTTTACCTATGTTATATAATAACAGTAAGGGTAAAGGACTTTCTCAACTGGTATCTATTTCCCCTCTACCTGCTAACCTAACATGGTGTGAGTCACAGTAAGAGTATAACATTATCCATACCCACTCGCTCAACACATATTAATATTAGTATATATTCTTCTTCTAAATATGTGGCGGAACATCACCCCAAAATCACAATCAGTAAAATGAATTACCATCACAAGGCTTGCCCCTAGTTCGTGTGTCTATCAGGAGGTTTTCCCCTACAAAACTATCTTGAAAAATATGAGCGCGGGACATTCAATTATATATAAGAATAAGATTTTGTAGTCAACATAACATTTCATATATACATATATTTTATGCTAATTTTTTGTATATGAACAACCATTTTTGATGGTACAAGCTATATATGTGGGCAACATAATATTTTGTGATGGATGATCATTTCACACCATCGATTTAATATTAATTTGTGGGCTAGTTGGAACGACCATGCAATAACGTTTTGAGTACTATTATTTGCACAAGCAACAATGATTGCTTTGATAATATATTCTGAACACAACAAAAAGTATTTGTATAAATTTGTACATGACTCATTACAACACTTTGGATTGGTAATAGTCATTTTGGAGGACCTTGGTATTTTGTTTAAAAATATGCATGTATTAAATAGTTCAGTTTTCTTGATATTAATAACTTTTTGACAGACATGAATTTCATATTTCACTCTTGCCTTTATTCTTATCGGCCACACTTGGTGGGTAAAGTATGGGTAAGTTCTTGCCCTCTTCATACCCTCACCATTAACAGTCTGAGGAGAGAAGTAAATGATCAACGCTATGGTTGATAGCTCTACAATATGCAACTTAGAGATTAATGCAAGTTGGTAACTAGCTAGTCAAGAAAAACACCCACCAATGACTTGAGGACAATCTTTCCACGAATCAACTTCATATGTATCCTTAACTGTAGAGAGAAAGAATACAGATCAAGACACCACACCAATTGCTACTCAAACTCAAAGACCACAAAAATATAACATGTATCTAATGTATCAAGATGCCAAGCCAAGTGCTACACAAATACCATAAAAAATAAATATTCTTGGAATAAAGATCATGCAATTCAACCAGTTGATAGGAGATCTGCATCAGAGGTGGGTGATACCTCTAGAACTCTATTTGGTTCTTTATAAAATTGATGGTATTTTGTAAGGATTTTATCCAGTTCAGAAAGATAGGTTGCTTTTTTAATTCCCGATTCCCCATAGATCCCCCTTCACCTCCAACCTAGATCCTCCCTCCTCTTTACTGCTACTACGGAAGATTGGAGGTGGGTGATACCTCCAGAACAACATTAAATGACTCCCCACCCATTTAGCGGATACATGAAAGATCTTCACGCCACATGTTAAACTTCCCCTTAGTGCAGAAGACTCTAAACTATGGGGTGAATTCTGGGTTCTTCCCCTCTCTTTTCCACCCGATGACTCCCTGAATATCCTCCTACTCTTATAGAAGAATAAAATCTTAGTTGAAACTGAACACCACATTTATCTCTCTCGGCGATCTCCATCTCCCCTGTCCCATCATGAGAACAGGGGGCTCCCTCACAATGGATCTATGACTCTACAAAAAACCCCAGAGTCTTCTGGGTAAATCTTCCCTATTCCAGAGTGCTCTACATCAAAAGAAGCCATCGATGAAGCTCACATCTCACCCGACGACACCAATCTCTCCCAACAAGGAATCTAGGTTCTCCTTCATTGACTACCACCTCTCCAACCTAGAGTTTCTCACCAGTGTACCTCTCCCTAGGGCTTGGATCTACCACCTCTTCGACATATTGCTGGGTCCATGCTTTGTGCGACTAGGTCAACGCACTTTTAGGGTGATAGTCGAACGGTCCAAGACAGACTATCAAAATTGGTCAAAAAAAGAATCAAACTTGCTCATTACTGATGGTTGGGCTCAGATGATCTTCGATCTTGATCTCAAGTAGGAATGGGCCATCTACCTCAAACCGGTCGACCACAGAACCTTCTCGGCCTGGGTTTGTGACTTCAACGATGAAACACCTCAACAACTACTTTCTTTCTTCTCTAAGCCGAAGACAAGTTTGATATCACCATCTTCAAAATCAGTAGATCAACTCTTTGTCAGAGATGTTCATCAACCTCTGATCGGTACAAAACACTGGTCGATCTCAATCTCATCTTGTCTAGAAGATGAAGAACTAGAAGACATAGAAACATCGACTTTCATTCCAGATATGATCGTGAATAGGTATACACTCTTTGCTCTGACCCCCCTCGTCTACTTTCAAACAGACCTAAGAGCCCCCCAAATGAAGAAATCATACCTAGAGATAAAAATAAACTAAATCTCTCCTTCCCTCAGTTAGGACAGACCTCTTTGATTTCCCTTATTCAGGAGTGCTTAGAAAATTTTTACCCCTCATAGACATGGAAGAAAGCTCTCCCTCGATGACCTTTTCGAGTGCTTCTCTACAACATCTGTAAAAATAGAAACCACTCATCCCTCAGGTGCCCAAATTGCTTAACTTGCTTTACTTTCCTGCAAAAAGGGAACATTAAAAAGAACTGCCCAACCAACACCACATCTGCTTTTTACACCCCTTTCCATAGAAAGGGATGACACTTCCCTAGAACAAAATATGCTTCCCATACTGCTTTTCAAACCATACAACACTTACCCAGGAAGGATCAATCAAATCTCCAAAACAAAACAAATCATTTCTCCCTCTTTTCCAACAACCCTTTTGCATGCTTAGCAGAAACTCCACTCCCACCTCAACATGCAAACATCCCACATAACCCACACATGCATAAATACCATACCTCTCCTACAATTTCAAAATCTACAACTCTATATAACCATTTCCCCCCTAAAGATCGATCAAACCCCTCTGCACATCAACCTCCTAAGAACATCTCATCCTCTCTAAAACCAAAACCTAGCTACCAAAAACCCTTCTCCCCTATGGAAGCACCTGCTCACCTGGAATAAGCCATAGCCCTTGATCTTCCATCCAATAGAGACTAAACAACACCACCAACCAAGTTAACATTTTGGACATCACCAGAGCCATTGCCTTGCTAATCCCAGGACGCACTGTCCTCAAACCAAAGATCTTCTCACCTACCCAATTAATTTACTCAGTCCCTGAAGGAACGAAGATAAATCATCTCTTCAACCAAGTCTTGACCATCCCTTGCAGCTCTAGCTTCATCCAAGCTAAACTCTCAAAATGGTCAACTGAGCTTGGGGCTTTTGAAGCTCCTAAAAGTAATTTGGACTGGGTAGCTATCTCCAACCTCCCACCTCACCTTTGGGAAGTTGAGATCTTCAGAGGAATAACCCACTCCATAGGAGCCACTCTACAATACATCAACCCTGAAACCCTCTATCCCACACAATACATCAAAGCTTACTGCCTCTTTGTGGTCAAACAAGCAATCTCTCTGCCAACTTCCATCAACATCAGGCTGGGAGAATCCATTTACAATATCAAGCTCTCTACTGAGCACTCTTCTAAGACAAAGACAACTTTCTCAGACCTCTCGACCCACCCACCTTCTTGGTTCTGCTCTTCTAAAGGTCAGAAACCACATAACCCCATCAGAAGAGCTGGGAAAAGACCTCTTGTCTGGGAGAGAAAAAACACCTCAACTACGTCATCGGGAAACTCAAACAAATCCCAAAAACAAAAAAGGCCTAGATCCTCTTCCCCTTCAAAAAACTGACCAGCTTCCTCCTTTATTAGACCTAACCACTCTTTCCCTTCCATCACCAAGGAAAACAACAACAACATCAGCCCTAGCACCATGCATAAATGCAAATCATTCATTATTGATGAAATTAGATCCTCACAGAGTCCTCATCAGAAAAGCAAAGAATAAGGAGAAGGTGTCAACAAGCCAACTCAAGCCCTGCTGCCCAGTCCAGAAGGCGTCAAGATAAAACACATAATCAACCGCTAGGACACAGGTATTTCAACTCAATCCTTTGTTTCAGCCCACTCAGACTTAGTTGATATAACTTCTCCTATGATAGATACATCAAATTATGATCTTGACAACATTGAAGACATTGCATCCTGGTCAAATATAAATAGCTTCACAAAATTTGCAAATAAAATAGGTATAAGCTTTGAAGAGGAAAATAATGCACATAAAGCCTTACACGATATAGAACACTACATGGGATAGGAAAACCGTAGGGAAGTAGAAGACATCCACAACTTCTTTGACAAGATGAAAATACAGTAAACACTTCATACTGGTCAGACAAAATCTCTTCATTGACTCCAATAAAAATCTCTTCATGGAATGTCTGTGGGGCAGCCTGCTTCAAAAGACACAAAGAAATTTGCTACCATATATATAAAAACAACATTGACCTCATTACTATTCAAGAGACCAAATCTTACCTTACACCTTTTGCCGTCAAAACTATTGGTGGAAATAGAATCACTTAGTGGTTTCAGATTCCTCCTACTGGGTTTAAAGGAGGGCTTCTGGTGGGACAAAATAACCAATTTTTTCTATCACTGATTCTACCAGTCTTGACTTGTCTATCACTCTTTCTATCAGAAATAGACTGGATGGCTTCATCTGGTTCTTTACAAGGATCTATGGGGAACCACAAAATAACAAAGCAACCTATCTTTCTGAATTGGATAAAATCCTTACCAAATACCATCAAACCCCCTGTATTATTGGAGGGGATTTAAATCTCATTACCCAGGAATCCGACAGAACCAACATCTCCAACACTTCCCAAACCATGTCAACAGCTAATAAACACTTTACAACCCAACTAAAAAACACAACATGATCGATATCAAACCTGCTAATGCAAATTACACCTGGTCTAGAAACCAAACCTTTGCCAGACTTGACCACTTCATCTTCTCCCCTCTTTGGGAGGAAAAACACCCCCTTTCCACAGTCCACACAACCCATAGAGCCATCTCAGATAATTTCCCTATTATACTTGACACTACTAATGTAAAATGGGGAAAAAGAACTTTTCACTTTGACAATTTTTGGCTCATATTCAAAAACTTCTCAAACCAATGTGCTAATCACTGGAGCTTAGCTGAACCTCAAACCACCAATATGGGATTGCACATTCTCCATAATACTAAGCAAGTGAAAATCTTCATCAAAAATTGGACCCTCCAATACCCAAACAACCTCAACAACACCTTAAAAAACCTGGAACAACAATTCCATTTAGTAGACCAAGCCCCTCAGTGGACCCCGTTCTTGTCCAAACTATCAGAGCAGAGATGGAACACATAAAAAACTGCCCAGACATCAAATGGAGACAAAGAGAGAAGATAACTTGGGTTAAAGAAGGATATAGGAATACCAAATTCTTCCATAAAACTGATAACACCAAATTTTGTGATGTTTTTGGCCCTTATTTTGTTATCAATTATGCCCTTTTAAACTGTTTTCCTCTCCTTTTTGTCATGTTTTTGAATAAACATGCCACGCTACGCTCTTAACTCAATTTTATCATCTTTTGCAGAGTTTTCCCCGATTTTCAACTCATTTATCAGCAAAAAGGCCCGTCCCGGCCCACGAACGTGTTCCAGCCGCATCGGCCCTCCCATTAGCTGGCCGACACACTCGCTGCCTGACATATGGCAGAACGATACGCCTACCAAGCGACACAGGGGCGCCGCGCTAAGAGGATCTGACGGGCGATATGCCATATACCCGACAGGGAGCCGAACTCGCCACGACAACTGAAGTGTGTCGCGCGATACAAGCCACCCACTGGCAGGCGCCACTCATCACGATGACCGACACGCTCCCAGCCTGACATCCTTGTGCTACCCGATACGCATATCGAGCATCCCCGAATCTGATATAATAGAGTTGATGAAGGACATGTGGCGTCTGGAGGACCACAATTTCCCCCAACTGCTGCCTATAAATAGAAGCTACAGGACTCCGATGGGATGGGTCGGTCAGAAAAGCGTCAGAATCTCTCGAGAGCCAACTTGGGAAAGCATCTGGAGCTAGTGTGTCGTGCCTCAGAGGTGTATCGGGTGATACTAGGTGAGCACTTCCCTAACCCAAGAGGGAGGGAATGGTTCACTTAGGATCAGCCCCAGGCACCGCTGCACACCAATATCGGCAAAAAAGGACACCCGATACTCTAAGCAAAACTCTGGCCCGACATGATACGAAGCCCGATACACATCACCAGTCACGGCGTGTCGCCCGAGAGGGTGCCACCCGACACGATCGTATCGGGCATGAGTGCCCCACACAGTACGTCCGCCCGTCATGAGCGTGTCACCCGAGAGGGTGTTCCGCCCGACACGGGCGTATCGGGCAAGGCACCCGCCTAGTATTGGGCTGGAGGGATCTTAGGGATCTGCTACTGACTGTCGCCCTTCTAAATCAAGAAGGCGACATTTATCTTTACTTACTTCAGTCATTTACTTTCTTCACTTATGCAATGTAACCAGACCCTTTTATGCTAATGGAATTAGAAGAGTTTTAATTATCTGCTGCTTTATGTTTGGTCCCTTTTGTTGGATGATTGTTTTGTTTAGCATCCGAACTCTAGCTTGTATGCTTGGATCACGTTTTGACTAGCTACTGAATCGTGTTTTCCCGTTGCAGCTGCCTCGAGAGAGGTGTTGTTTCTCTAGTGTTTGGTCTGACATGGGAGTACGAGAGTGCCCAGGATCGGAGTTGCTTTAGTGACCTCTCCACTCTAACTTATGACCAGCAACTTCGAGAGAGGTGTTGAAGCTTAGTTAGAGGTACCCGCTTTGAGAGAAGGGGTATTGGATGTTTCTGTTGCCGCTTGTTTTACTGAAGCTTTCTCCTTCGTTCCTTTCTAAAGCAATAGTATTATCCTCTTTGTTTCTGTTGCGCAAAAACCCTAAAAACTGATAAACCTTTAAAAACCTTAATTTTCCTCGTAGCTCCAGTTGGAGATAGTTTTCTTTTATTTTATCGATCTTAGCTTGTTGTTCCCTTGGGGAACTTTATCATCTCCTTACCCATACCGGAGTGTAACGTGTCGATACCGCGTTCATCAACACTACCACCCTTGTCCCTGTGTTCGACCCCATATATCTACTTCGACTCCGTAATAAAGTTGTGGGGGCCTAGAAGGTTTCGGGTTATAAATTTAAAAGTCTAACTACTTCAAATCCGCTCCCTTTTCGGGCGAGCGATTTAGGTCGGTCAACTTTTTGGCGTCGTTGTCAGGGACAAGGCAAAATGGTACTGTTGACGAACCTGAATCCACTAACTACACTCCAGTGCCTCAAGCTTAGAAATGAGCTTGACATCACTCTCTTTTTCCTTTATATATATATATATATATATATATATATATATATATATATTAACCTGAAATGAGTAGTTCAAATTATTAATACAAGTTTTCTAACTTGATTTTTACGTGATATTCAGGTACTCAAAAGGGAGGCATTCTTCTCAATTGAGCACCAACATCACCAGACATGCCACCTCGCATTGAACCACCTCTTTCAAAGGGTGAGTGAAATGCGAGAGTTAGACCTCACTCGCCTCCGCCTGAAGACAATGACCGCTATGACGACAATCATCAACATGAAGATCCTGAAACAGAACAGTTCGAGGATGACCATCTCCGAGAGAGACGTCATCATCACCGGATGTGCAGAAGGAATCAAAATAATCAGGAACAGAACCAGGGAGACAGTGACAGTGATGATTCCAATGAAGAAGAAAAGACCCTTAGGGAGTTAGCTGCCACAAAGGCTAATAATTTCCGATGTCTTATTTTCATCCTGAGATTCAACGCAACCAACTTCAAGCTAAAACCATCAGTCATCTCTATGATCCAGAATAAGAGCTTCAGAGGGAATTCGAAGAACGATAATCCCTATCACCATTTAGATGCTTTTAAAAACATTTGTGACTCCATCAAAATGCGGGGAGTCCCACAGGAGGTGATTTATTACAAGGGTTTCATCTTTTCTTTGGAAGATAAGGCTCTATCCTGGTACCTGGGGCTGCCACACCAAGCTCTTAATAGATGGAATGCGCTGGCGGATGCCTTTGTAAACAAGTTTTATCCTACCGAGAAAACTGTCCGGAATAGACAGAGGATCATGTCTTACATGCAAAAGCCGAATGAGAATCTACACGATGTCTGGGAACAGTATCAAGAATATCAGAGGGACTACCCTCATCACAACTATAAGAAGGGTTTCTTGATAACTACCTTCTACAACGGTCTAACCCTTGAGGAAAGGGTTTCGCTGAATGCAGCAGCAGGCAGTGACTTTCTGGGGAAGAAGCCTAGCAGGTCCAAAAAGATCATCCAAAACATGGCCGAGTTGCAAGCAGGCACTGACTATGATAGATCAGACAGGGGACATCCTAAGAAGGATAGTGAAGGACCTTCAATTGAATCCAAGGCTCTAGAAACTATCACCTCTCAGATCTAGAGGATAGCCACTGATGTCAAACAGATGAAAGAATCAAGTGGAAAGGGGAAGAAACAAGTCGAGAAGGTCATGAAATGTGTCACCTATGGAGAAGATGGACACATGGTAGATAGTTGTATCTACACCCGACCTGACGAGTCGAGCGAAAGTGAATCTGAAGCTGAGGAGGCTGAGAACGTCTCTTTCGTTAATTTCAAGAGGCCAGATCATCCTGGTTTTAGTTATGGCAACAAGGATGCGGCTGAAAACTCGCATCAGTTGCATCACCCCACCAAGCAACCCCAAGTTTTTGAGAAAAGAGGAGGACAAAGTCAGTTCACCATAACCACTTCTTTCCAGTCAAATAAGGAAAATTTCCAAGGACAAGGAAAGTACCAAGGTTGACAAGCGGCAAACACCAGTCAAGGTCAAAGTCAAGCCAAGGAGCAAGGTCAAGACAAGGTTTCGAGCCAACCAGACTTGGTTGTCCAGTTGTTCAATTTTGTAAAAAGACAAGATACCATCAATAACCAGCTGGCGCAAAGTGCGCTTTCAAATTTAGGAGTTCTGAACACAATGCAGGTCCAGATGGCGGACATGCAGACGCACCAATGCCAAATCGATCAGTAGTTGGCCCAGATGGCCGAGTTGATAAAGAATCCCTTAGGTAAGATACCATCCAACACCGAATCTGCCAAAATGGCAGTGCTAAGATCAGGAAGGACAGTAGAACGTCATGAAGAAGCCAGACCAGAGGAATTTGAATCAAGGATTGCGGCTGATAATCCAACAGAAGAAGACGATCAACAAGCTCATGACAGAGAACCTGAACCAAGATCCCTTGAGGAGTTATCTAGTAAGAGAAGCCCTTACTCTCCCAAGTTGCCTTTTCCTTACAAGCTGATAAAGGCACACCTTAAGAAGCGCAACGAGAAGTTCAAGGAATCAATAAAGAAACTTCATCTCAAAGTACCTTTTTTGGACGCTTTAGAAGAGATGTCGACTTATGCTAAGTTTTTCAAAGATTTGATTACCAAGAAGAGAAGAGGAGGAAGAATCAAAACTGTGCATCTATCAAGTATGTACTCTGCTTTTATCAAATCAGATTTTCCCAACAAAAAGAAAGATCCAGGGGCTTTCACCATTCCTTTCGCCATTGGAGATAATGTCGAACGAAAAGGTCTTTTCGATTTAGGGGCTAGCATCAGCCTTATGCCCCTAAGCTTCGCGCAGAGATTAGGTTTGACCGATATGGTCAAAACCAATATGAGAATTGAATTAGCAGATCATACCTTTAAAAGGCTTGTTGGCATTGTTGAAGATGTACCTATCCAGGTAGGAAGTTTCTTCATTCCTTGTGATATCGTTGTCATTGATACAGTGGAGGACCCTAGCTGTCCTATCATCTTTGGACATCCTTTCCTGGCCACAGGAAGGGCGTTGATCGATGTTGCTGAGGGAATAATCACTCTAAGGGTCGGAAATGACCACTTAGACTTCAAGGTAAAGGATGCTATGAGAGGATCATCCCTGTTAGAGTCTGCTTGCTTTGCGAAAAACTACAACCAGTTCTGTGAAGAGGTAGAAGAAGATATCCTAATGGTAGACCCTCTTGTGAGGGCGATAAGCAATCAAGATTCTGACTCTGAAAATACAAAAGTTGTGGAGTTTCTCAACTATCTTAACCAGTCTGATGAAGACCTGAGCAACGAGGAAGAGGTAGTGGAAAGAGTTAAGTTTTCCTCTCTTGAGGAGGCATCGGAAGAACAGTCACCCAAGGCCAAGCCTGAGTTGAAGCAGTTACCATAAGGGTTGAAATATGAATTCCTAGATCGAGAGGAAATGAATCTTGTCATCGTCAATGCCCATCTTACAAAAGATCAGTTGGACAAACTTATTGGGGAGTTAAGACTCCACAGGTAGGCTATAGGATACTCGGTAGAAGATATCAAAGGCCTTAGCTCTGCATTGTGTATGCATCGCATCAATTTGGAGGAATCTGCCAAACCTCTGGCTCAACCCCAGAGAAAATTGAATCAGATGCTGAAAGAAGTCGTAAAGAAAGAAGTAATCAAGTTGAGGGATGTTGGGATCATTTACTCGATCAGTGACAGTAACTGGGTAAGCCTGATCCATGTAGTACCCAAGAAGTGTGGTATAACTATAGTAAAGTGAGATAAAGGAAATGAAGTGGCGGTTAGGACCGTCACAGGATGGAGAATGTGTATTGACTACCGAAAGCTAAACCAAGCCACTAAAAAAGATCATTATCCGCTTCCTTTCATTGATTAAGTTCTTGAAAGATTAGCACATCATGACTATTTCTGTTTCTTGGATGGTTTTTCAGGATTTTATCAAGTCCACATTCTGCCAGATGACCAAGAGAAAACAACTTTTACCTGTCTCTATGGCACCTACACCTTCAGGAGGATGCCTTTCGGCCTATGCAATGCTCCCGCAACGTTTCAACGCTGCATGATATCAATGTTCTTGGATTTTCTAGAGGATATCGTGGAAGTTTTCATGGATGACTTTTCTGTCTATGGAAAAGACTTCGATACCTACCTAAAAAATCTCTCTTTGGTTCTACAACGATGCGAGGAAAAGAGTTTGGTTTTAAATTGGGAGAAGTGCCATTTAATGGTACAAGAAGGCATCGTACTAGGACATAAAGTTTCGAGGTGTGGCATCGAGGTAGACGTTAGCAAGGTTGAAGCCATATCCAAACTTCCTCCACTAAAGTCTGTGACGGGAGTGAGGAGCTTCCTCAGACACGCCAGCTACTACCAAAGATTTATAAAAGACTTCTCAAAGATCTCAAAACTGTTGTCCAACCTTCTGGTAAAAGATGTTGAATTCGATTTCTCTGATGATTGTCTAATCACTTTTCGGGATTTAAAGGATGCTCTTGTCTGACCACCTATCCTCCAAGCTCCAGATTGGGGTTTACCTTTCGAGCTTATGTGTGACGCCAGCGACTATGCAGTAGGAGCGGTCCTGGGGCAGAAAAAGGACAAAAAGCACCATGTAATTTGCTACGCTAGTCGTACACTGGATGAAGCTCAGGTAAATTATACAACTACAGAAAAGAGATGCTCACAATAGTCTTCTCTTTCGATAAGTTCAGATCTTACCTCATTGGATCAAAGGTTAAAGTCTACACAGATCATGGGGCTATAAGATACCTCATGCAGAAGAAAGATACAAAGCCCAAGTTGTTGAGGTGGGCCTTGTTGCTACAAGAGTTCGACCATGAGATAGTTGATAAGAAGGGTGCAGAGAATGTGTTCGTCGACCATTTATCAAGGATCGTTGTGGAAGGGAAGAAAGAACCACTGATTAATGACAATTATGCTGACGAAGCTTTGATGATGATTGAAACCAAGGAAGAGAGTTTACCTTGGTTTGCAGATATCTATAATTATCTTGCCTGCGGAGAACTGCCCCCTGAAATAAGTTATAACCAAAAGAAGAAGCTCTTCGCGGATGTGAAGAACTACTAATGGGACGATCCTCTCCTTTTTAGAAGATGTGTGGATAACCTGTACCGAAGATGTATTTCCGAAGAAGAGATCCCGAACATTCTGAAAGAATGTCACGCCTCCCCTTATGGAGGACATCTGGGCAGCGAAAGGACCGCTGCCAAAGTACTTCAATCAGGTTTTTACTGGCCCTCTTTGTTCAAGGATGCTGCAAAGTATGTAAAGGTCTGTAAAGAGTGCCAATTGATGGGAAATATTGGACGAAGAAACGAGATGCCTATGGCAAATTGGGTCGAAGTGGAAATCTTTGATGTATGGGGAATTGACAACATGGGACCGTTTCCCCCATCAAAGGGATATCAGTACATTCTAGTGGAAGTAGATTATGTATCCAAATGGGTAGAAGTTGTTGCCACTCAAACGTGTGACTCTAAGTCAGTGATCAAGTTGTTTGAAAAGATGATTTTCCCTCGTTTCGGTGTACCTCATACTGTAATAAGCGATGGTGGATCACATTTCTGAGAAAGGCAGTTTGAAGCACTCCTACAAAAGTATGGAGTTAAACACAAGGTCGCTACGCCCTACCACCCACAAACTTTTGGGTAGGTAGAGGTATTAAATAGACAAATCAAGCATATTCTAGAGAAGATTGTCAACCGTACAAGGAAAGATTGGTCAATGAAGCTTGACGACGCACTTTGGGCCTATAGAACTGCCTATAAAGCGTCCATTGGAACCACTCCTTACAAGTTGATATATGGGAAATCCTGTCATCTACACCTTGAGCTGGAACACAAGGCCCTTTGGGTTATTAAGTTCTTCAACATGGATCTGGAGAGGGCAGGAGAGAAGAGATATATGCAGTTGCAAGAACTCGAAGAATTGAGGATGCATGCTTACGAGAATGCAAAGATCTATAAATAGAGGACGAAGGTGTGGCACGATGCCCACCTGAGGAGGAAGGACATAAGAGAAGGTGACAAAGTTTTATTATTTAAATCTTCCATTCATCTTTTTCTAGGTAAGCTACCAACGAGATGGTCCGGACCTTTCACCATATAAAAGATATACCCGTCCGAAATGATGGAGCTATATGACAAAGATGATCCATCCAAGGTTTTTCAAGTGAACGAGCATAGGGTGAAAAGGCTCTATGAAGATGAAGCCTTCGTGAGAAGGACAGATCAATTTGCAAGACATGGATACTGCTGGAGGCAAAAAGTGAAGGACCTGGAGCTGTCGAGCTGGCGACGCAAACTACAGCGCTCCTCGGGAGGCAGCCCGAGCTTTTACTTTTCCTAGAATAGGATGTTATTTACTTTCTTGCAAGAAAAACACTATGAACATTTGGACTGTAATAAGGCCCGAGTCAGTGCATGTGTCATCTGAGCTGACTCTTCTATTTTATGGGCCACCGCTCTATTTTATGAGCATCGATGAGTAATACTATCTGAGGTCAGGAACTTAACCATAGGCCAATGATGTTTTACCCATCAATCACTTTTTCCTTTGCTTTGTTTTTAAGTTTTTCATCTAGAATTTTTCCCTGAAGACTTTGTATTGGGCAAGTATCCCTTTTTCTTTTTTTTTTCCAGACCGTATGGGGCAAAGACTCAGCTGGCGTGCAGAACGTGCTCATATCGGGCGACAGCATATCGCTCATCACATCAAGACATGAGCCGTGTCGGACGACATGCCCGGGCGATGCATAATCGTGTCGGGCAACATGAGTAATTACCCTTGATTAGGCAGATGGGACTACTCGTCTCGGGAATGACTTATCTCAACGGCCGGCACGCATCCTGGATTTACCCGTTTTACCCCCGGTTGGGATTGCTATATATAGTACAGAGGTTTTACCGTGTCGGGCTACTGCATTTACTCTTCTAGCTACCTGTATCGTGTAGTAATTTCTCCCTTTACTCATGTGTCGTGCAGCTAACTTTTGCTCTCATGTCGCGCAAGATAGATTCAGATAGCAAAGGTATAGCCCGACAGCCGTGTTGTCCTGCTAGCCTGACACAAACTTCATATCGCACACAGTGTATCGGGCTGACGACTTTAGTTGATTTCCTTGTATCGCCCGATACATGTGTCGCGTGACACGTCTTTAACACGTGCTTGCTTGATACCCCATATCGAGCAATAGCCATGTTGCCCATCTTTATGCCGCCTCACTTGTTTTCATTGTCGGGCGACACGTTTTTCTATCGGGGAAAACCCTATCGAGCACTTTGTTTCACTTGACCATATCATCCGATGCACACCCGTGTCGGGCAATGGTATGACGCGCAGCTTTTCTCCGTATTGTCTAAGTTTTGTATCGCCTAGATCTTCTTTTGACAGACGATACAGTATCGCCTGACACTGGTGTAGCGGGCAAGCTTCATTTTTTTCGGTGTTGATGCCCGATACGGTGGTGTCGGGTAGCTTTTGTATCGAGCCGATTCTTTTATCGTGCAATTAGTTTTCTCTTAAAATCCGGTATCGATTTTAAGTTTTGCCTACCTAATATCGGAACATTTAAATGATCAATGAACTTGTTTAATAATAACATATATGGCATGTATAAAGCAAACCGTTGTTCGAGTTGACAAACACAGCAGAAGAATCGACACTGAGGTCACAGCTGAAGTAACAACGGTCGGGCAGAAACACCTGAATCCCGAGTCAGCTGGGCCATCAACCGCTGAGAAGAGAGCAAGGACAGAAGAAGTAACGGCTCCAGCAACAGCTTCAACCGCAGCGGCAGAACCCCTAGATCACACAACAGGAAGGTTCGTGCCAAGAGATAATGAGCATCGATGCCGGTACTCAGAAATGGCAACTAAAATCTACAGGCTGAGCAGATTCTGCCACCAGTCATCCTTCCTTCAACTAGGTATCTTCGAAAGACTGGAGAATGTCCTAGCTACATCGGGACTGAGGAAGATCTATTTCAGCCGCTCTGCCTCCTACACCGAACTCACCAGGGAGTTCATGTCATCCCTCCACCGAGTGAAGAATACACCTGAGGACGTTGAATAATATGACAGAGCAGACAGACTGCAAGGGCGGCTATACAACTCAGAGCACATCATCTCCGAAAAGTTGCTCAATGAGATCTTCTCTTCTAGCGAGGAGGAGAAGGAACAGCTTAATAATGGTGTGAGGATCACCGAAGGAGACGGGTTCAACTCCGTGGAGCTATGGAGGAAGCTAACCGACGAATCATGGTTCAAGCCAGGAAGCAAGGTGGCGGCGGTGCACTCCTGCTTCTGGAGGATAGTGCACAAGTTGGTGGCATGCCTGCTCTTCAGCAAGAATGAGTCCAGGAATATCTACACCGAAGAACTCCATCTCATGTGGCACATGATGGAGGGCAAGGTGATCAATCTGGGGTGCTTTTTGCTGAATAGGCTGCACCCAATAAAGGATGCCACCAAGGAATACTGCATGGGTGGCATCATCAATCTGATCGCGGTTGGGTTAGGATACCCACGGGAGCCGCGCAGTCTTTCGAGGACAAAGGGCGACGAGTTGATCAACCTCAAGTACCTCATGAGGGCCAGCATCATAAAGAAGGAGGGGCGAAGCTACTTCTACAAGTTCACAAGGACAAACACCCTCCTTCCGTGCCCTCATTGTGCCGCCTATGATGCAGAAAAGCTGGTCTACACTTCAGTAGAAATTGAAGTTGTGGGAGTAGAAGCAGCTCACGCCCCCACCACCAGAATACAAGAGATGGCAGCTGCAACAGGAGAACCAATCCCTCTCGACACTCGGCAGGACAAATCTTCAACAACTCCTGCCAAGCAGCCCACTGCTCTAGCATCGCTGACGACGGCAATTGATAGAGCTGTCGTCACTCCTACCGTGGCTGAAGAAGAACCGGCAATCGTCGAGGTTGCCGAGACAACCGGGGCAGAGACAACACTACAAGCCCCAGAGGGAGTTGTCGTGGAAGAGACAGCCACAACTCCCGAAGCCTTTATGGGCCTTTAGAGGTAGAAGAAGAAGAACAGTCGGACACCAGTAATGGGGTGTTCACCGAGATCCTAGAGATGGAGCTCGAAGCTGCATGGCTTATGCCGACACCTCCGCCGGTGTCTCCTACAGCAGCTGCTAAAAAGATCGTTGACAATGTAGAGGTGAAGCAGCAGCCACCCACACCACGGCCTTCTCCACCACCACAAGAAGGTGAGGCAGAGGCAGCCGTAAAAGCGTTGATGCCTCACCCAACAACATCCACCTTGCTGACGATCGATATAGGTTCTACCTTATCGGGTAGACCCTCGCACGAGAGAAGTATTGCGAGGATGAGAGGGAGATCTGCAGGAGCCCCTCCGTCGCTCGGGAAAATGTTGGGGCATGAACTCAACCACTTGCGAAAGGTAACAGAAAGCCACTCGGATACATTTACTTCTCTAACCTGCAAGTTTTCTATTTTCCAGCAGAGGTTGGACAGCCAGGAGCGGCAACTGTTGACTCTAGTTGGGATTCCCGGCCAACTTGAGGCACTCAACCCCACGCTTCAGCAGGCCCTCCAGCGCCTTGACGTGATCAAGGAGAGGTTGAACAGGGGAGACGATCATATGTGCCCAAGGCAGCCGAGAAGGTCTCCGTCACCTCCTGGCTCAGGCTCTCCACCCTCCTCGTCAGCAGCCTCGTCAGGATCATCATCCTCTTCCTCCTCCAGCGGGCCATCCCCAACGCCTGAGGAAGGGACGCCACAAAGATCGGCCAACGGAGCTCCAGCAGGACATGCAAGCTCCCGCGGTCTAGAAGAAGCAGCTCCCTCAGTCTCCCTGGATGAAGCTGAAGATGATAATGAAGACATCAGTGTCGGGGAAGACTCTTCTAATGAATCTGAGGGAGAAGGGGGGACATCCGTGCCGCCAACGAAAGACACCCCCCCAGAGGAAGACGCGCGGTGGAAATTGCATTCTCTGCGCCGTCAGAGCTACCTTCCTTCGAGTTTGCCGACTTCGACAGAAGGGTCATCGGCTACTTGTCGATCAGGAACCAAAAATTGCTGAACAAGGTCCTCAGGTCGCAGGCAGATGAAGAAGACGTCGTTTGGAGCGACGGCTACTTCTTCGTACAACGGGGAGCACTTAGAAGCATATTCCGCTCTCCAGCCGTCGTCGACAAAAAGCTATTCAGGGTCCTAGAAGGTGCAATAATAGAGAATATCAGCACCGGGACAGGACAAAGAACAATATACAACGCCACCCCGACCTTGGCAAGAAGATTAATGATGGGAGTGCTAGACTCCATTGCGGTAGCCAACATGCTGTGACACATCGAACATCATAAGACGAACATCATTTTAGCCCCATACAAGCACCACAACATGTGGTTTCTGTGTGTGGCAGACCTCCGGAATCACAACGTCCAGCTGCTTAGCTGCTGCAACAAGGAGGTGCCAAGCTCCGGGCTTATCTTTAGTCGCTCGGAGGATAAACATCTGAGGCTTCTACTGCTACGTCTTCTACAAGCAATCAAGCAAGGAGTCCAATGTCACAACGGCATTTGGAACTTCTTCTCATCAGAGACTTCCCCGTCCAAGCAGAAGAGGGAAGCAGAAATAGTGCCTTCATCGTCTTACGCGCCATGGAGTTGCTCAACATATTCGTATACATAAGGCATCTCCAGGGCCAAAACTTCTATCAGCTCAGAAGCACATATGCACTGTTGCTGATCAAAGACAGGCACTATTTCCAAGACGCAGGGGTACCAGAGAAGCTGCTGGACAGCGACCTAGAAGGCGAATCTTCGCAACCCAGCAGCACTCCAGAGAAAGAAGCTGAGATGGAAACATACATCTATAGGGAGGGCAAGCAGTTATAAATCATGTAGGAGGTGCACGGATTTGAAGACGCCGCTTTTCCTGAAACTTCAAAAGAATTGATCAACAACTTCAACCGCTTCTCGTGCTCTACGCTCACGCAGGAGCAGGTAAATTAAGTCCTTCTGAAGTTAGATGATTCTACCCCGACATATGTCATCTACGAGGTAGGCAGTGTCATTGTCCCGGTTGATGAGTTGAGGGACATGGTAAAAGAAGGAGGATGTTTGGCGATATATGTGGCGGCCGCCTACATCCAGACACTACAGACCAAGTTTGAACACGCGTACATAGCTCATCCAATGTTGTTCAACGACATCTACCTCGCCGATGAATCAAGAGCAAAGCAATCATTTCTGTCAGAGTTGGAGCACAGGGTTCCACACACAATCTTCCTGCCCATCCTGCATTATAACCATTGGATGCTCCTGATGATGTACACTCACCAACGAGCAGGAATCTTCTAAAACAGCTCAGACAGCAACAAAGATCATCTAGTGTAGTATACATCGACAACGTTGACCTCCCTCGAGCGCATAGTATGAAAATACTACGACGAGGTGGCGGCGGTGATACAACCATTCCTGGAGACGGCAGTAAGCAAATGGCACGAGCTCCAGTTCTACCATCGTAGTCCACAACAAATTCATCTATCCAACGACTGCGGCATCTTCATCCTGGAATGGATATCAAATAAAGAGACGCCTGACCAACTCCACCACATCAATTACCACAACAAATGAGTAGCATATGTGTGGGATCTTCTATCTGGCGCTGGCGCGCTCACCAGCTAACCCTCACTGGGTTAACATTAACCTACCTTATCTACTTCACAACTCTGGGACAGAGTGTGGAGTAAGTTTGGGGGGTACCATGTACCAGTGAGGGAGGTATAAAAATATTTTTCTTCAAACTCCACCTTTTTTTGTTCTTTTATTCTTTTTCTATAACATGTGTACATATACATATACATGCCTCATAAAAAAATTTGCTAAATTTTTTTTGAAATTTTTTTCTTATTTTGTCTCCATACATATGTACAAAGATGCTATATAGTAAAAACCTGATACGACTTCTTGCCAGTTTGATTTATATGTGCCCAAGGAGATGCAGGTTTTGTTATATCTTTCTGATAATGCAGCCTCAAATAAACAAAAGACTATGACTTTCCACGCCAAAAATTTCGAAAAATAATCTCACGACACCTAAGAGACGTGTATGCAGAAGGAAAAAGCTTCCCAAACAGTAAAAATTCCTCTTGTTTTCCTTTACCCAACAAAATCCCAAAAAAAAGAGAGAGAGAATAGCCTTATGAGAGTGAATAAAAGCATGAGAGTTGTTCCATATAAAAAGAAAAAAATATATATAAACACTTGTTCTCCAAAAAGTACCCATCTTTAGGCATGGTAGATCCAGGGCAGTGGTACGTAGGATGTGAAATCACTGCTCTAAAGCCAACTGGCTTGGACTGCAGGGACCACTCGCCCGCTAACGGACCCGTACCTGGATGGACTGATTGGAAACAAGAAAAACCCAAAAAGCCTTAAGCCTACCCAAACACACAACTTTCTGTTCCCAAAAGATGTTTGGTGTGAAAGCTAACTTCGAAATCATGCACCCAAATCTCGCCGAAGATGTGGAGAAAAATTTTACTTAAATAAGGCAGGGGAAGTAAAGTCTGTTGTTCGTGATCGGGCCGTATTCTTTGTAAGACATATCAATGCTCGCTCAAACCCATGGTCTGAAAACTACCAGTCAAGAAGAAGTGTCACAAAACAAAGTTTAAAGATTGATTGAGGACAATCAAAATGCTAAGTTTGGGGGAGTTGATAACACCAAATTTTGTGATGTTTTTGGCCCTTATTTTGTTATCAATTCTGCCCTTTTAAACTGTTTTCCTCTCCTTTTTGTCATGTTTTTGAATAAACAGGCCACACTACGCTCTTAACTCAATTTTATCATCTTTTGCAGAGTTTTCCCAAATTTTCAACTCATTTATCAGCAAAAAGGTTCGTCCCGGCCCACGAACGTGTTCCACCCGCATCAGCCCTCCCATTAGCTGGCCGACACACTCACTGCCCGACATAGGGCAGCACGATACGCCTACCAAGCGACACGGGGGCGCCACGCTAAGAGGATCTGACGGGCGATATGCCATATACCCCACAGGGAGCCAAACTCACCACAACAACTGAAGTGTGTCGCGCGATACAAGACACCCACCGGCAGGTGCCACTCGTCACGATGACCGACACACTCCCAGCCCGACATCCTTGTGTTGCCCGATACGCATATCGGGCATCCCTAAATCCGATATGATAGAGATGATGAAGGACATGTGGCGTCCGGAGGACCACAATTTCCCCCAACCACTGCCTATAAATAGCAGCTACAGGACTCCGATGGGATGGGTCGGTCGGAAAAGTGTCGGAATCTCTCGAGAGCCAACTTGGGAAAGCATCTAGAGCTAGCATGTCGTGCCTCAGAGGTGTATCAGGTGATACTAGGTGAGAACTTCCCCAACCCGAGAGGGAGGGAATGGTACACTTAGGATCGGCCCCGGGTACCGCTGCAGACCGATATCGGCCAATAAGGACACCCGATACGAGTACCTGATACTCTAAGAAAAACTCTGGCCCGACACGATACCAAGCCCGATACACATCACCAGTCACGGCGTGTCTCCCGAGAGGGTGCCACCCGACACGATCGTATCGGGCATGAGCGCCCTGTACGATACGTCCGCCTGTCATGAGCGTGTCGCCTGAGAGGGTGTGCCACCCGACATAGGTGTATCGGGCAAGGCTCCCGCCTGGTATCGGGCTGGAGGGATTTTGGGGATCTGCTACTGCCTATCTCCCTTCTAAATCAAGAAGACGACATTTATCTTTACTTACTTCAGTCATTTACTTTCTTTACTTAAGCAATGTAACCAAACCCTTGTTGGATCCTAGATGGGTGATTAGATGCTCTAGAGGGGGGTGAATAGAGCTAAAAGCACTTAAACAAAACTCGATAAGGTTGCTAAATAGGTAATTTGAGTTCAACTAAAGCATGCATAGCAAGGATGAGAGAGATTGAACATACACGCATAGACAAGCTATTTAGAGTGGTTCCACACTTCAAACTAGAAGTGTGTCAGTCCACTTGCCTAGAGAGGTCAACCTCTAGGACTTCCAAACTATTGCACTCTTATATTCATTCATAAGACATAAAATGCATGACCAAACAAAAGACTTACCTATCCAATACAAAGAGTCTTCAACCTTACCAAGGACTTACCCACTTTGCAAGAGTCTTCGGCCTTCTCCAAGGACTTACCCACTCTTGCACAAGTCTTCAGCCTTGTAGGGATTACCCACTCTTCTTGGATCTTTAGCTTTTGACTTCACCTTCACTCAGAGAATCTTCCACCAAGGACTTACCCACTTGAGCTTGAGTCTTCTGCCTTCTCCAAGGGCTTACCCACTCTAGCTCCAAGTCTTCAGCCTTGATCTTCACCAAGGGACTCCTTCCCTTGTTCTATTCACCTCTCTTGAACAAGAGAGAGAACCTTCATCTTCATGATTGCAAACGAGAGAAAGGAGGTGGTGGAAGTGAGAGCCTCACAAGATATACATATAGGACTAGTTCTCTTACAGATTTCCTACTCACTCTAATGGATGTAGCAAGTGATTAAGCTTAGAGAGAGAGAGGAGGCTGTAGGAAGCACTCAGCTATAGAATAGGAATCTCACATAGAGTTTGTAATGAATGCTCAACCTTGGAATGAAGCTCAAGGGGTCCTATTTATAGCTGGGGATGCCTCTTAACCTTTGGGAACACTTCTGAATGAAAACTAGCCGTTTTGTGGCTTGCAACGGGTCTATTTTCACTTGTTGCAACTCCACAACGGCTAGAAGCACTTTTCTGCACTTTTCCGTACAGTGCAATCGGTCGAGTTTTAATGGGTGTAACTCGACCGATCAAGTAGCAGGCAAACCGATGTTCAAATGATCGGTCGAGTTTGTTCTGAGGAAACTCGACCGACCATTTCAACTGGAAATGGCCTACTACCCAATCGGTCAAGTTCTGTGAGTGCACAACTCGACCGATGCAATCTTTAGAAAATCGACCAAGGTTGATCGGTCGAGTTTCAAGTTAGGGAAACTCGACCGACCAAGTGCATGTAATCCATTTTCTAAATTGCAATAAAAGTACTCTAATATTCGATCTAAGTGCCCCTGATATTTTTCTAAGCTTAATTACAAGTCATACAATCATTACAAGTGATTTACAACATGATTCTAATGGATATACATCATATTACAAAAATGTGCACTTGTATGACTTTTGACTTGTCTTTTCTTCAATTTGAGATGCGCAAGTTAGGGCATTTGGAGTGTGTCTATACCTAATCTGAAATCACTCAAGTAGAGACATTAGACACCAATATGTGGAATGGTTAGTCATCATCAAAACACGGGTTTAGTCAATTTAGACGTGAGTCAACATTGACCTAATTGACCTTGAGTCAACAATCTCCCCCTTTTTGAAGATGACAAACCATTCCATAAATGTATTGAAAGCTTTCAAGTAAAATCATACCTTCGGAGAAACCTAGGGGTTTCAATATAATGGAGTTCATATGCTCCCCCTCAATTGATGTGCATGGAGTTTTCATACTCCCCCTCAATTGATGCTATTTCTCCTGCATGGTTAGCTTTCATAACATTTATAGAATACTATGTCTTCTACTCATATATGTTTTACACATATATGTCTTCTCCCCTTTACCTTCTCCCTTTACATGAACATGCTTCTCTTCTTCATGTAAGACATGCCTTCTTCCTCTTTTAAAAGAAGACATACCTTTCTCCCCCTTTGTCATTTCAAAAAGTGGGGTTATGAAGAAATAAGAAACATCACTTGTTAAAGAGAAAGGAGATAACACAAATATATATAAGGAGAGTAGAAGAGCACATATAGGGGCTTATCCAAGCATAGAAAGAAAAGCAAGTTAAAGCATATACTTGAACATCCCAAAAAGCAAGATAAAGTGCTGCAGAAAAATAATGAATCACAATTTTGACCCTCAAGATGACGGAATTTGACCAAAAACCATCAGAGCTCATCGCAAAGCAATCTTGCTTAGAAGGTCGTTTCTGCATAAAAAACACTACTCTTGCAGAAAAAACTGAAACTGGAGCAAATCTGCATAAAATCCAAAAAAATACTCCAATTTCTACATATAATGTAGATCTATGTACCCTGCATCACAATGTTATGCAAGCAACTCAAGATAGTAGATATGCAATTCAAGGAACAATCTCGAGCATGTATGAGACAAGATACAATCATAGCATATAGATGAGCAAAGAATCCAATTATAAACAGGGTTAGAACTACATGTATATGAACTACTAGTAGATGATATCACAAGTTAGGACTACTAGTAGGATCTAGATCATAGCAAGAGATATCAAAAGATACACAATATAAAGCAAGCTATGAGTAGATGTAGAGATATATCAAAACAAAGAGAAGATATTTTAGATGCATGAAAGGATATAACTCACTAGATATGCATCCTTACCATAAGATGATTACCCCTATGAACCTCAAGGTTGTATCAACACAAGATATACACCTAGATAGATGTAGCAAGTTAGAGCACAACGGAAGAAATTTAAGACACAACCAAGAGATCCAAAGAGATCATCATCAAAACCTGCACAACAACTCAAAGAAAGTGATTGCAAGATATATATATACCAATTTGGAGCAATTAGAGAGATAGAGTTGTAAACAAGATAGGCAATTTAGAACATGGCAATATGCATATATAAAGGTACCAAATGAGAGTGCCAAAGAATAAGGCTATTGGTTGAGAAAATCTAGTTGAGAGGGAAATTCTCATTCAATAAGCCAACTGTGTATTATGTGCACAGTGTTATCGGTCGAGTTCTGTGCATTGACAACTCAACCGATGACAGCTGTTGGCAACACCCATTGGTGCCTATCGGTCGAGTTTCAATAGGGAAAACTCGACCGACAGAGCAGCTGTCAAAAAACATATATATATATCATAAAAACACATTTAAAGGCATGCTAAAAATACAAACCATATCCAAACATGTCTAATCAAGTTAGTAATGCACTATAGAAGCATTAGAAATAGTTTTTGAGCAAGAGTGAATAAAAACACAAAATACCACTTTTGACTCAAAAACCATATGTATAGTGCACACTAACTTGACAAAAACAAGTTAGAAATGGTTATAAGCACGAAAACCTTTACCTTTGTTCTTACCATTTCTTTTCCACTTGTCGTCACCCTCTACACATCTCACCTTTCTTCTTTCATGTGGATTGAAAAGTCAATTTGGAATTCAATAGCTCAAGTCAATCCATTTGCAAGTACCTACAAGAAGAAAGATGAAATGGTCCCCAATTATATTTTTGGGTCCGGATGGGTTAGTTTAGCAACCCAAGTCCTATTGCTCTTGGGTGCTTTCCTAAAAGGACACCAAGTAGAATAATGACCAAAATCATTGCAATAGTTGCATGTGCCCATAGTCTTGGAACTAGAGGATTCTCCATGGAATATTGGAGGTCCTTTATATTTGTTGTTCCCTTGACTACTATCATAACCTAAACCATGTCTACCAATTTGTTTAGTAGTATGGTGTAGGATGTCAATAAGACTCTTTTTACCAACTAAGAATCTTTGCAAGGATGATCTCAAACTGTCATTATCATGCTTAAGAGAAGCAATAGTAGAAGACAAATTATTGATATTATCTCTTGCGTGTAAAAGATCATTTTCTAAGCAAATAGTTTTAGTTAAATAAGAATCTCTATCAATATGAAGAGCAGCAACATCATTCTCTCTATTAGTATAACTAGAACAAGGTTCATGCCTATTGATTTTAGCAAGCAAGGAGGCATTTTCAGATTTAAGCACCACTATTTCTCTTTGATAAGCATAGATTTCTTCTCTCCTAGCATCATCAATAAGCTTGAGTTCAACTTTTTATGTTTTAAGAGTATCAAGCTCATGCATGAGAGAATAAAAAATTTGAGTAAGCTCTTCATTAGAACTAGGCATGAGAGGTTGAGCTTCTAAAAATCTAATCTTATCAAGCAAACTAGCATTTTCATGTTTAAGAGAGTCTACTTGGCTAAGAAAATCATTTTTATCATCAAGCAAGCAAGAATTAGCATGTTCAAGATCATCTAGTTCTTCATGCAAATTATCAACAATTTTAGCAAGCTTTTTCTTTTTTCTTTTAGAAGACTTAAGAGAGGCACAAACATCATGAATAATAGCAATCAAAGATTCTTTATCTAAAGAGTTTAGATTTACCTCAATTGAGTCTTTACTTGTTGATGCTATAAGAGCAAAATGGCATTCTCCTTCATCACTAGAGCTTGAGCTTGATCCTTCACTTGAATCTTCACTTGAGCTTGAGTTGGAGGAGCCACTTGAGCTTGATTGCCATTTCTTCTTGTTCTTGTGAAGATGGGTCTTTTTTCCTTGTGGGCAATCTTCCTTGTAGTGACCCTTCTTTCCACATGTGAAGCACCGGATGGAGGAGGACTTGCCTTTGTAGGATTTACCCTTGGAGTACATGGCATCTTCTTTAGCTTGAGAGGATGGAGAGACTTGTTCCATGATAGCTTCAATTTGAGCCTTCATTTCAGCCTTCCTCATTCTCTTTAGCTCTTTCTTCTCTTGTCTTTCTACTTCCTCCCTCTTGTCAAGTGTAGCTTCATGTGCTTGTAGATTTCTAATGAGCTCTTCAATAGGAATATCCTTAAGAGACCTTGCTTCTTCAATTGAAGTCACCTTGGGTTCCCATCTCTTGGGGAGAGTTCTAAGGATCTTTGAGTTGATCTCTCCACTAGACATGGGATGTCCTAGAACAGCAAGACCATTCACAATGGTGTTGAGCCTTGAGTACATGTTGTCTATGCTCTCCTCCTTTCCCATCTAGAAGTTCTCAAGCAGCCCTTTGAGCATGTAGACTTTGCTTTCCTTCACTTGATATGTCCCTTCATAAGTGATGCAAAGCTTTCTCCATACCTCATAGGCCGTCTCACAAGAAGAAATCCGGTTGAACTCGGTGGGGGTCATGGAGGCATAGAGGATGTGCATGGCTCTAGCATTCAAGGTTGCTTTCATCAAGGCGGCTTCATCCCATTCTTCAATATTTGTCTTTGGTAGTATGTATGGGTTGTTCACCATTTGCCACATCTCAAGACTTGATCCTTGGATGTAGAATTGCAGCCTTCTTCTCCAATAGAGGAAATTGCTCCCATCAAAGATTGGTAGGCTGATTCTCCCTCCTTGGTAGTCACCCATCTTCTCCTACTTGTTGAAGTATGCTTGGAGAAGACCCGCTCTAATACCAATTGTTGGATGCTAGATGGGTGATTAGATACTCTAGAGGGGGGGTGAATAGAGCTGAAAGCACTTAAACAAAACTCATTAAACCTTCAAGATATATGACAAGATAAGGTTGCTAAATAGGTAATTTGAGTGCAACTAAAGCATGCATAGCAAGGATGAGAGAGATTGAACATACACCAATAGACAAGCTATTTAGAGTGGTTCCACACTTCAAACTAGAAGTGTGTCAGTCCACTTGCCTAGAGAGGTCAACCTCTAGGACTTCCAAACTATTGCACTCTTATATTCATTCATAAGACATACAATGCATGACCAAAAAAAAGATTTACCTATCCAATACAAAGAGTCTTCAACCTTACCAAGGACTTACCCACTTTGCAAGAGTCTTCGGCCTTCTCCAAGGACTTACCCACTCTTGCACAAGTCTTCAGCCTTGCAGGGATTACCCACTCTTCTTGGATCTTCACCTTTTGACTTCACCTTCACTCGGAGAAGCTTCCACCAAGGACTTACCCACTTGACCTTGAGTCTTCTGCCTTCTCCAAGGGCTTACCCACTCTAGCTCCAAGTCTTCAGCCTTGATCTTCACCAAGGGACTCCTTCCCTTGTTCTTCTTCACCTCTCTTGAACCAGAGAGATAACCTTCATCTTCATGATTGCAAATGAGAGAAAGGAGGTGGTGGAAGTGAGAGCCTCACAAGATATACATATAGGACTAGCTCTCTTATAGATTTCCTACTCACTCTAATGGATGTAGCAAGTGATTAAGCTTAGAGAGAGAGAGGAGGTTGTAGGAAGCACTCAGCTATAAAATAGGAACCTCAAATAGAGTTTGCAATGAATGCTCAACCTTGGAATGAAGCCCAAGGGGTCCTATTTATAGTTGGGGATGCCTCTTAACCTTTGGGAACACTTGTGAACGAAAACTAGCCATTTTGTGGCTTGCAACAGATCTATTTTCACTTGTTGCAACTCCACAACGGCTAGAAGCACTTTTTTGCACTTTTCCATACAGTGCAATCTGTTGAGTTTTAATGGGTGTAACTCGACCGATCAAGTAGCAGGCAAACCGATGTTCAAATGATCGGTCGAGTTTGTTCTGAGAAAACTCGACCGACCATTTCAACTGGAAATGGCCTACTACCCAATCGGTTGAGTTATGTGAGTGCACAACTCGACCAATGCAATCTTCAGAAAATCGACCAAGGTTGATCGGTCAAGTTTCAAGCCAGGGAAACTCGACCGACCAAGTGTCTGTAATCCATTTTCTAAATTGCAATAAAAGTGCTCTAATATTCGAATTAAGTGCCCCTGATATTTTTCTAAGCTTAATTACAAGTCATACAATCATTACAAGTGATTTACAACATGATTCTAATGGATATACATCATATTATAAAAATGTGCACTTGTATGACTTTTGACTTGTCTTTTCTCCAATTTGAGATGCGCAAGTTAGGGCATTTGGAGTGTGTCTATACCTAATCTGAAATCACTCAAGTAGAGACATTAGACACCAATATGTGGAATGGTTAGTCATCATCAAAACACGGGTTTAGTCAATTTAGACGTGAGTCAACATTGACCTAATTGACCTTGAGTCAACAACCATTTTATGCTAATGGAATTAGAAGAATTTTAATTATATTCTACTTTATGTTTGGTCTCTTTTGTTGGATGATTATTTTGTTTAGCATCCGAACTCTAGCTTGTACGCTTGGATCACGTTTCGACTAGTTACCGAATCGTATTTTCCCATTGCAGCAGCCTCGAGAGAGGTGGTGTGGCTCTAGTGTTTGGTCCGACACGGGAGTACGAGAGTGCCCAGGATCGGAGTTGCTTTAGTGACCTCTCCACTCTAACTTATAACCAGCAACTTCGAGAGAGGTGTTGAAGCTTAGTTAGAGGTACCCACTTCGAGAGAAGGGGTACTGGATGTTTCTGCTGCCGCTTGTTATACCGAAGCTTTATCCTTCGTTCCTTTCTAAAGAAATAGTATTATCCTCTCTGTTTCTGTTGTGCAAAAACCCTAAAAACTGATAAACCTTTAAAAACCTTAATTTTCCTCGTAGCTCCAGTTGGAGATAGTTTTCTTTTATTTTATCGATCTTAGCCTGTTGTTCCCTTGGGGAACTTTATCATCTCTTTACCCATACCGGAGTGTAACGTGTCGATACCGCGTTCGTCAACACTACCACCCTTGTTCCTGTGTTCGACCCCGTATATCTACTTTGACCCCGTAATAAAGTTGCGGGGGCCTAGAAGGTTTCAGGTTATAAATTTAAAAGTCCGACTACTTCAAATCCGTTCCCTTTTCGGGCGCGCGATTTAGGCCGGTCAAAAACTTGTAACAACAATCATAGAAAAAACACCATCACATATCTCAAAATCCATGGCTCTATCACTATGGAAAAATCTTCTATCACTACCCACATTACTGAACACTTTCAAAAAATCCTCAACACTCACCACCAACCTTCTTGCCTAAAAGAGATAGATTGGACTATTCTATGTCCCAAAAAAATCCTTCAATCTAACTCCCTTATCCAAGCCTTCACCTTAGACGAACTAAACCAGGCCATCAAATATGTAGGTCTGAACAAATCTCCTGGACCAAATGGTTTAAATGTGGAATTCTACCTAGCCAATTGGGATCACTACAAAAAAGACTTCTGAGCCTTGTTGATGGAATTACATCAGAGTAAAAATGCCCACAATATCATCAAACACTTGAATAAAACCTTCATAGCTCTCATAAAAAAAACTAAACAACCAGACCTCATCTCACAATACAGGCCTATCAGCCTAATCAACACATCTTATAAAATCATTGCAAAAACTTTGGCAAACAGAATCAAGCCACACATCAACCATATTATTCCTCTAAATCAAAATGCTTTCCTCAAAGGGTGTTGCACTCAGGATGCTTACCTGATTGTCAACGAAACCATCCACCATTTCCATGTTAACAAATCTCCAGTCTTAGCTATTAAATTAGATTTTGAAAAAGCCTTTGACTTTGTTAATTGGCAATGCCTCACTCATACCCTTAAGGGTTTTGGTTTCCCTATAAAATGGATCCATTGGATACAAGCATGTATATCCACAAATCATTTCTCAACCATAATAAATGGAGTACCATTTGGCTACTTCAAAAACTCAAATGGCCTTAGACAAGGGGATCCACTATCCCCTTACCTTGTTATCACTTTCACTTCTATCCTGAGTAGAATGATACAACTAGGAGTTGAAGGAGGTCTGATTAGCTCTCCCCCGGAGAGTCATGATCACATAATACAATTTGCGGATGACACTATCATCCTTATCTCCCCTGATGACAAATCCATCATCAACACAATAAGAATTATAGGAATCTTCTCATACATATCGGGCCTCAAGATAAATCTGAAAAAATCTTCAATTTTTGGGGTCCACATCGAACAATCTTTGATGACTAGATTCAAAGACTTATTGAGATGCAAGATAGAAAACTTCCCTATTACCTACTTAGGTCTTCCTATCACTCCAATCAAAATCTCCCACCACACTTGGACCCCGATCATTGAGAAGATAAACACAAAATTATCATCTTGGACAAATAATTTCCTTAATTTGGATGGTCGTCTCTGCCTACTCGATAGTGCCATCACACCAATAACCACCCATTACTTGAGTTTTATTCCACTTCCCTCCAAGACCAGAAAGACCATTGATAAAATTCGAAGAAATTTCCTTTGGAACAATCACCACAAATCCCCCAACATAAGAAAACATTTTCACCTGGTCAACTGGGATACCACCACTACCCCCATTAATCAAGGAGGATAGGGAATTGTCAATCTAGAAACTCATGCTTTCTGTTTGATCACAAAAATAATTAACTGTCTGGCCAATAACAACAACAAAATCTAGAGAAATATGCTGACAAATAAATATTACCAAAAGCTCCCCCCCGGCATAAAACACACAACAAGATCGCCTCCCCTCTTTGGAAATACATAAACAAACACATTCCTCACATTAAACAAATCATCAACACCCCTCCTCACTCACACAAACTCATTTCTTTCTGGAAAGACCCGTGGAATAAACACCAAACTGTCCTCAACATGCATACTTCTTGGTCTATACCAAATAAACTCAAAAATCTAAAAAATGCCAAAGCTCTTGGCCTCTCAACAAGTAGGAGATCAAACTCATTAAAGAGGTGCTTGTTTCTACACCTTAATCAAGAGAACATGAGGAACCTGATACTAGAACTAGAAAACAACTCCTCAAACCAGATTTCTTGGAGATGGGGAGAACTCTATACTGTCAAACTTGCCTACAACCACCTGACCTTTAGAGGTATTTCCCCGCCCTTCTCCTATATCTGAAAACAAAAGTAGCCACAAAAAATCAAGACCTTCTTATGGCTTCTGCTTAACAACAAACTACTAACTGACATAAACCTTTCAAAAAGGGGTTTCTATGGTCCTTCAAGATGCTCCCTATGTCTTAGTAACTCTGACTCTGTGGATCATTGGTTATTCCATTACAGTTTTTCCAGCAACATCTTCTCACATTTTCTTAGGGTTGAAAAACTAAACCACAACTTCACAACTTTTCCAACTGGTCTCACACTGACCAGAAATAACTACACCCTCAATGGGGACGATTTCTTAGTCACCATATGTTAAAACTTATGGAGAGAAAGAAACAACAGAATATTCAACAACACCATAAAACCAAGGAGCACCATCATCACCCAGATTATTTCAGATCTTCATATCCTTTCACACTACAGGGAAGAAGATAAAGGAGGGCTCAGATGACTCACAGGAAGGGGAATCAGAGGCGCGTTTTCTCTGCGACCTGAAGGCGATGATGGATTATGAAACTGGTATCGGCCTGCTGCAGCAATACACAGGAGTTTGCACTATCTACATAGACTAGTATTTTCGGCATTTTATCTCTAGTTGTCATGGTTTGAGGCTTGTTATGGGGTGCCTCCCCCACAGACTATTCTCTTCTTTCTGCAGAACTCCCCACCTTTTTTAGCATTCCAGTAGTATAACAACCGACGTAGCATGTGCTAGCTTGCTATTGTCTTTTATTAATGAATGACAATTTATCAAAAAAAGGAGATCTGCATCGTTTTATTAAGAGAATAGGTTGGAGTGTCTGTGTGCATGTTCAATGCATGTGCAGCGAAAAGTGCACAGTACAATGATATTCTATATCTGTCCATTTTTCTGCTGGGGCTAGGGCTGGGGTTGGGGGTGGGGGTGGTATTACATATTTATCTATCATGTATATGGATTGACAAAGCTGAAGTGAAAGGTTATGGTATGCTGCGGTGAGTTGGAGTCCATATTCCAACGGTTGACTTCCACAGTTGTCCGTTTGGAAGTACGTAGCTAGCGACAAATAAACCCCAGCCAGGGGCTTAGGAAAGGAAGCCCCCACTCACGCAATGATGATAAACATCACCCAGCTGATAGTAAATAGGTATTATAATATCTACGTCAATAAGTTCTTTGGACAAGCAAGTATTTCACATATATTAAGATAAAATGTGAAGGTGCATCACAGAAACACGAGTTGTCTTTAGAATAGTTAACATATAAAGTGTGGAAGGAGGTTAGGAAAAACATCACCGTATATGTACTAATAATAAGCCCACTAGGAGCAATCACTACTGGTTATCTAACCTAGATGTCAGATGTTCCAAGTGTTAAGCGGGAGGGGTTCTCCCTTAACATAAGTTCTCTCGTCAGATACAAAAGAAAATGTTTAGTTCAAGTGGAGGTAGGGATTGCAAATGCACCCAGGATCAACCTAACAGAACCAAAACGAAAACCATTCAAGCTGTTTTTGTAAATATCCAGATCCATGGATGGCCTATGGTTGGGCTGACCATATACATGAAGCTTTTATATAGAAACGTGTAAAACCGAACGGATCCGCACTTAAGTGAAAGTCAAACAACACCTGCAATAACATGATACTAGTAACATCGTTGCAAGTCCTCTCTTTGTCCCGATTGCCCTCAAAGTGCACAAACTGGGACGTCGTCGCCACAAGGCTCTTATGTTTCCTCTGTGACTTTTGTGCTTTCTTTGCCTCCTTTCTCATAGACACTGGTGAAACCAGAAATTTACTTTAGGGGGCTGAATTAGATTAGTCATTATTAATTTTTTTCAAAAAATAATATTTATAAAAAAATCACATAATGGAGATTGGAACCTTCAAACGTCATACACAACGGTAAGCAACTAGTATCAATGGTACATACTTTCACAATGCTAATTATGAAGGTGCTCTGGATAAATTGAGGATTGGAGATTTAGATCGATGTAAAAGACAGGCGGACAACAAGTTGCGCTCCTAGTCCTTTTTGGATTAAAAAAGCAACCCTCTGAAACACTACATCCATATACTTGGGAGATGGACGGCCAAGTCTTTATTTTTCACCTAAAAACACCAGAGCTGGGATTCGAACACGCACTCCATAAGGAGCTGCAAGGCAACACTACCACCACACAAGCTACATTTCCAAGTGATTGAAAGATAGGATATATATATATTCGATTAACTCTTTCTAGATGTATATATGTGTATTTGGGGTTCTTGAGGTGGGAGGGGGCTAGAGCCCCAACAACACCCCCACCCCCGAGATACAACCTTGCTCGTAGAACATCATGGGTGAAGCAACCAATGGTCTCGTGGCGGAACAACTTCTCACTGTTGCTATTATATACGAGACGCAAGGTGGGTCATCTAGGTGGAAGTCACACATGAACATGATTTGTCTGTGGAGAGGAGGAAGAAGAAGGATGAGGGGAACAAAGTAGGGAGGAGACATTGGTCAAAGGAGGAAGACGACGACAAGGGTAGCCCCTCTGACTAGAAGCTCCAAGGTAGGTATCTAGGCATGTGTGGGCCATACAGTTTTGGTTGGTGTTATTGATGGGGCAATATAGGGAAGAGGTCAAAAAGGAACCCAGTGCCCAAGGGAGTACTCGCACCTTAGGGCCAGAGGTGTAGGGGTGGAAATTGTTGAGCTAGCTGCTATAGTGAATGAAATGGTGGTTGTTCCAATAGAGGAAGTGGTGATCGTCCAAGGGATCAAGGAGAGGCTAAGGAAGAGCAATGTGATGAGGAGGTAGATGACCTTGGTGATTTGTTCCTTACCTAGGTAATGGTGAAAAGACGGGAGTGGAGAGTGGGTGTTGTGATAATCATCCTTGGAATGGACCCCAAGAATAAAAACAACATTCTTCTTTCTCTATGTGCAGTCTGCTAGACCAAAGTGCATTGACATTTTAGTTTTCTTTTTTATGTGTATGCAGAAGCCATGCAGAGTAGATGAGAACCATAGATCTTTGGTTCTCCTACTGATAGATATCCATACAGAGTGGATGAGAACCATACCTCTGTGTTTCTCCTATAAGAAGTCATTTAGAGTGGATGAGAACCATACATTTATGGTTCTCCCGCTGATAGATATCCACACAATAGCATACTAATTGTATCAAAAACCAAATAACAACCAACAAAATGGATTGGATTGCTTGGTGGATAATGGAAATAGATAGCCACATATTGTGATACCTATCTGGAGGGGTTACTCGATAGTAGAATCTCTAGATGGGTAAACACAAAATATCCTAGGTCAACCATTATCAGATCATGGGAGTCAGATTCAATATTATGGGTTAGTTTAAATGCATTGAGCATCTTTACTACGTCAGACTAACAAGGTTCTAGCTATGGAACTGGCCCCTAAGAGGTATATTGAGATTCTTGGAGAAGTAGGGGTCAATCATAGGCTAGACTAGACCTAGATGAAGAACAAATGCATGAAAAAAATGCAAACCACCAAACTAATCAATGACATTTTGTAATTAAATAATAGTTGGTTTCTTTCAAGCATATATGCTAAAGGTTGTGATACATGAGATGTGTAAGGATAAGCCCTAAAAATATATGAAAAAGAGGTCACTAGTATGATGAGATTTGGTGATAGCGATAGATAACAACATGGCATATTTATTTTAAAACCCATGTCTTACAAAATTATGGTTCGTGGATTATGAGCCTTCCTAACAAAGCATACAAGGAAGGGTAGTATTTTTTTTACAAACTTGATCCAAGGAGTTTGCAGCATAGAAGTTCCAAATAAATAGGGTGATGTCTTATACAGTGTTGATAGTCTAGATATTTGCAATTAAGGGGCCATATGATCATGTACATAAGAGGATTTTCTATGACACTATAAATAAGAAATTCACATCCCACAAACATGTGATATTAGGATCAAGCAATAATAAGATATGAGTTGATAGATTTGATTGAGAATATGACGAGAAATGTTCCATGCACGATTCATTTAAATGACATGTCCCTACGAATGAGAAGAAGTTTTGTAGTCTTTGGAAGGGAGGTGTGTAGAGAGGAGGGTGGGAGATATCAAAATGAAAGGCAAGGGCATATCCTTAAACCTAGGGTCAACCAAGTAGCAGGATTGGTGTAATTCATTGTTTGGAATTTTGATAATGACTTGGAGGGTGTGTTAGGGTCACATATGTTCTTTCAGATGTAGGGGCACTTGTATCATGGAATGGGATACTAGCAAGATATTTTTGTAGTGTTTTATATTAATAAGCATTCACTATTGATTTGTGGGACATTTAAAGAGGGATTGTGTGGTTTCAATGAAAATGTATTGGGGTATGGATGCCCCATATTCCCTGATATTTGGGAAGGCACAAACTATTACATGAAACTTTCTTAAATTTAGAGTGTTTCCTTAGGGTGTCTCTATAGATTTTTTTAGTGGAACATTCAACTTTTGTAGAGAGAGATTACAACCTATAAAGTATTGATCACCCTCAAAATGTAACGAGTATAATGAACCCGTCCAACTTGGATTGGCCTTTAAGTTTATAACCCAAAACCTTGGGATGGTCATGATGATATACTAAGTTGATGAGGTGAGATGGGGTCAAACATAAGAATGTGGTGTTGTTTAGTCACCTATGATATGTCGCTTACTTAGATAAGTAAAATGTATGGGTAGATATATGAATTAAACTAACATCAGGTAATAAAACAAAACAAAGTAAAATAGAAAAAGCAATTTTGTCCAATCCCATTGAATAAGAAAATTAGTTCCAGGATATGCAACCATGAATCATACTAGCTATGCACCTCTATATGGAGCATAGGCTTCAAATGAAAACCCTACCTAGAAACTAACATCCTTAGCCAACATGTACATGGTATCAACTCTTGTGGAGGTCTTCCAACTCTCTCTCACATTGCATGACTAAAACCCTATCAACTACCCAATAACTCTCTTGAGGATCATGGATCACATACCTAACTGTAGGATTATCTCTAAGGTTTAAAGCAACTAGGGAATTAAGAGTGGCATACATTTGCCAGAAATTCAATGTTAAAAACAATTGGGCCTGGTTAGGTGAACGTAGCAGGTTTGGGAGGCATTGAGCCATACTACTCTAGTGCTAGATTATGGATGGATCCTCCTGTGGCCTTAGTCCTCTCAATGTTAGTTCCAAACTACATTCGCTACTTATTTCTACCACTATCTTTTGAGGTCAATAAAAATTGAAGTTCATGTAAAAGAGATCAATCAAACTAAGAAACATTACCCGAGGAGAAAATAATAGCATGTTGATTGGTATATTAAGATCTTTATTAGAGTCAATGTAAATAAACAAACCCAAAACATGATACAAAGCCAACTAGGACCTCAACTAAACATATAAAATCATAGTTGGCACTGAACAAAGATGAAAATACATCATTAATACTAAAAAAAGAAAAATAAAAGAAAATAGGAAGAGGAAGAGATTATCCCATGGATGAGGGGTCTCTCTTACTAATTATCCTTTATTTGGGATGATCCTCATATTTTCATCCTCCTCCTTGACCTCACACTTTCTTTGCCTCCTTCTTTCTTGAATCATCACAAATAATAGTGGAAATGATGATGTGGCGGAACTATGAATATAGTTTAGGTTGTGTGGAAATATCCAAGAGAGGGTGAAACATGATGAGATGGATGGAGTCTTCAAGAACATTGTGGAGGTGGTGCAAACTAATGGGGTTACGTAGGTAGGAGCTCATATCTCTCTCAAGTGATAGATCTTATTGAAAGGATCTGGGAACCAACGACCAATGGAACTCCTCAATAATGATCTCTATCAATGAAACTAGAGCCGCATAAGAGAAACAAAAAATTTGGAACTCGTTACTTGATGGACAAGGAGGAGTATTTAAAATGTGGTGGAAAAGTAGGATTAAATGGATGATGAGTGGATCAAGGTATTTAATCGTTATGTGGCCTTGCTACTTATCATGAACGTGGAAGATGCATCACTAGCCGTAATGTTTGTAACCACATTAGTTGTCACAGGAAGTAGCTTTAATTGGGATTGATGCTTATCATCCAATCACTTTAATTGGTTATTAACCTTCTTCAGTCAAGGACTTCCATCAATCTTGGACCTTTATTTATCTCGTACTTTCATCGATCTTAGACCTTTAGAAGTCTAGGTCTTTATTCGGTGCATGGGTCTATGGACTCATCGATTGAGGACCTATGATCTAGAGGAAGTTCATTGATTGATGATTGATGACTCATCATGTACCTCATCGAATGAGGACCAATGACATGCTATAGGTATTAATCTTTCAAGCCACACTTCATCAGCCACCAGAGACCTTATCCATTCACATTGTTGTAGATTCTTATGCATGATGTTGGTGCGAGGTGACATGGTGCAATAGAATGTCAATGAGATTTCATCTATCCCTTGACCTTCATCAGTTGAAGTGGGTTGATCATGTACTGATGACATGATTATAGAGAGGACAAATGGACGGCATGGGTGGTGATTTGGGCCCTCAAAATGACTTTTCTACCCATGTAGTCATAGTAAAAATCCATTTTGGGTCAGGGCACTGTCCCACACCTTGTGAGAGGTGACTTCCTCTTGATTCCCACCAGTTCAAATGTAGTAGAGACATGTATGATGTGTTGGTGTGTATGGATTAAGATTGACTTTAGACTTGAGGAATTCATGTCCTTCTAGTTTTGTGTCTATAAATCTCAAGATAGGCTAGTTGAGCAAGTATATCTTCAAATAGGGTTAAGAAAATCTAAGTATTTAGAGTTATTTGGAAATTTAAAGGCTTTTATAGGCATGAAACTGTATATAATTGATTACTACTAGTGCTTAAATTGTGGGTGTTGTCAACCACCCCAAGCTTTATTGTTTGATTGTCCTCAAAGATTCCAACTCAGAGAACAAAAATTTAACATCCAAATCAATCATAGTGATAGAGACTAAGGTTGCCAAAAGATTCTGTGTCTCTTGACACATGTTATATTAGAATAAATTGCCACCATTCAAATGGAACCTACTATTAAGATAATGGAACCACCATGCATGTTTGATATAATTGACTACAATCTCAATAGATTTTATGGGAGATTGAACCATATGTTCAAGCATTAAGGTGCAATCACTTAGGGAATTAGGTGGGCAATTAAGATGTGTAATGATTTGCCATTGCATATTTAAGTAAACCAATAAGGAACAACATGTATAGGAAGAAACATACAGTTATTTATAACTCATGCACTCAAGGGGGCATTACAAAAAACTAGCATTCATAAAAACAATATAATCCATCACACAAACTGAAATATCAAACATTCTCTAATTATTCTTACAAAGGAAATGTAAATACTATCACATAGAATATTAACTTAACATCTTGAGACATAGTCTATAGTCTAAATTTCTAAACATGGAAATTTGTGTCCAAATCTATAAGTCTAATGATCATCTTATAGTTGGCACCCCACCAGATCTTATGCTACTCTATCCTTGTGCTCCAAGTCTCTAGGTGGTACTTCTGCTCCTGCTACTCATTTTCAGACATCTCACCCACATCCATACATTGGAAGAATATTCGTTAGAGTAAGTTTCATGATCATTCTAACGTATGAATTATTAAAGTAATAAGATGCTACAAATATTCTTAAGCATTCTATACATGGAACCAACATTCAATTTGTAGTAAATATTAAAATGAAAAACTCTTCTTTCTTTACTCACAATTATTTCTTTTTACATATATTTCTATAGAGACATGTGCTTTGTACCTAGGTCTCATGACCTGCACTAAGGTTCATGGTCCACATAACCTACACGGAGGGTCTAGCTGGGTTATTGATCAGAATAGCCTACACTCTGGTGCCTGAGCTTGATGACTTGCACAAAGTTCATGGGTCCTATCTCTTGAGTTGACCTGCACAAAGGGCCTAGTTCTAACTCTATAATATGAAGCGATCTTATAAAATCTTATCTTAAAATGCTTGTAATGTATACTGATTTCTTAAAGTCATGTCATGAAATAATATCTTGAATGTTAATACAAATTTTATAGTCTTAAAAATTTAATCATGACTTAAAGTATTCAAATATTATACACTTATCATGAACTTAATTCTTAGATCTTAATCATTCTAATAAATATTAATAACATATCTCTAGTAGAGATATTAGGCACATGTAATGACATAGTCATGAAAGTATGAAAATCTTACTTGTGTATATTAACTTTAAATCATAGAACATCAGATCACATAAACCATGCAAGACGAATTTAAGAAACATATAAATATATTGATCTTAATGAATATTAACATGCATGGGTGTGAACTACTTACCTCTCCTAGAGAAAAATTAATTGCTCTTTTTAGGTTGAATAAACCCTAATCACGTTCTTGGGATTGATGAACCCTAATTACCCTATTCATTCAATAAGCATTCAATAATAATTATATTCACATTAATATCTAGGGTATCATGGTTCTTGGCTGAAATATGGAAAATCAGAGTGAAATCAGGCTTTGAAACTTAGTACATCATATATATCTCACAAACTCGATCAAAATTCATATATAACCCAACTCCATAGGACATACTAATAAAAATATGGAGTTCCTCATATTGGCTAATCAGATTTAGATAAAAGCACTTAATACATTCCCAGGAACATATAAAACATAAAATCAAAAGATGGATATGCTCATTATTCTATTTTTTGAGCATATGTGTGACTTGGGGAAACTTTGTCATAGAGCTAGTAAATTGTCATGTGATTGATCATTGAGATAAATTGCCAAAAATTCCAAACTACCGTAGGCATCCTGACACATGAAGAGAGGACCATGGTTGTAAGGTAATACCCTAATCAGGCATCTTCTTCATTGAGCCATTGTGCGAGTAGCTTGCATGGATCCTAATGCTCCAACGAAAAATTTTTGTAATCAAAACCTAGGTGGAGGAGGAGATCGTTATTGCCTCCTCCATCACTCTATGATCCCATTGAGCCATGGACAAGGCTCTGGGATGACAAGAATTGAGTTCCCATTCTTCCATCCTAGACAGAAGGAGAGAGGAAGATGTAATGGTGTAGACACCAATAAAAAGGCCTCTTGTTGAATTCAACAAGTTCTTCAAGATACTACGAAGGAGGAGGAACATCTAGGGATGTAAAAGACCAACTGAAACCCAAAATTAGCAAGGAGGTGACTAGGAATAGAGGGGAAGAAGGCTTGAATAAAAAAAATGATATCTCGATGCCTAGCAGTGCAAACAAGGCACAAATTTACCATCATGTTGACTCGAAAAAAGTGTCTTACAACATTTTACTACAATACTTAACATGGAGTGGGACGACAGACACATACATCTCTGATGACAAGGCTAGGTTTGGGGACCAAACTAGGTTTTATTCCACCAGTTAAACACATTAGGAAAAGAAATAACTACATGTGAGGAAACTTACGGGAAATTTAATTGTGTAGTGGTTCTTAGAACCATTAGCTCCAAATTGTCATTGTTGATGGGGGAGGACTAGGTCCAAGACAATGTCTCATGGACTTCCAACAACAATTGGTTATAGAGGAGCATCTACTGGGGTCTGAAGAAGATTTTTAACCCATTATAAGTTGGCTATGATATCGAGACATTCTGACTTTAACCCATACTAGAGATGAGGGAGGGAAACAGTTTGGGAATTTCTCATTGAGGATGTATTAGAGGTCATAGTGGTGTTTAAAATGATTGGAGGAGTGTCCTAAAGTCAATGGAAGAATTTATTTGCAAGGATATCACAAACGATCATGAAAATCCTAGAAATAGGGATCTATTCTGGCTTGTAGGGAGTTCATATGTTGAAGGAGACCTCCATCTGGCTGAGATTGCATGGGTTCAACCCCACTAGGATGAAATGGCTTGGACCCATCCTATACCTATCATGAAAAGAACTTTTTTATTATATTTAAATGGAATTTAAGGAATTATCTTGTAAAATTAGTTTGATTTGGATAACAAACTCATATTGATCTCAAACTTTAAGCATATGTTGATCTTGATATGTACACAATTATTATGGCCTTAGGTTTTTAGGTTTGCCGAAGACATCATCACATAAATTAATGTTGTTTAAACTTCGATATGCATTAATATATTATGGAATGATAATTTATTTTCCAAAATTTTCAGTTAAACCTAACTTCATATCTTCTAATAAGATTCCAAGTTTGAGATCAGACAAACCTATTGATTTCTAGATAATTTCAAAACTATCTTAAATAGTTGTCTTCAATATTCTAAATTATTTACTATTGCATTTAATAGTAAAATGTATCTTAAATCTCTTGGTAATCAATTTCATGTCTCACCAAACATAACAAGTCTAAACCACCTCTAAACTTCACATTGTGAAGCTATTAACCCTCTTTATGTATAGTTTGCATAAAAGGCCTTCATATTTTATAAATTTGCATTTGAGTACATACTTAAAATGTATTGTAAGGTGAGTCCTTTTTTTAAAACTGAGTCCTTTTCCTCATGAACCAGAAGAATATACTTGGATGTAATGAAACTACCAGGAATACAAACTAAAATGAGATCTATCATGATAAATACACATGGATAAATACACATTTATTAACAATCTTGATGTTATTTATGAGGTGAATAGCACTCTTTTCCCTACTGAGTGAATAACACTCCTTTCAAGGGGCATGGGATATACCCACTATAAGAAGGAAATTAATTAATGTCTCCAATTAAGGAAACAAAATATAATAACCAACATTAGGTCCCTAATCTTCTCAATTTTCTAAAACCAGTATGAGTGGCCTTGTGTTATGAAATTTCGATGGTAATTCATCAATAGTATCCCCTATCTAGAATAAAAGTATAAGATTTATTTTAATAAGTCAAATAACTAAAAATGTGTCCCTAAGTCATACATTAATAAAAGGAATAAAAAGAAAGATAGAATAGGAATTAATCTTCAATCTCATTCCAATTTGTTATCGAGCTTTAAAAGTCTAATTCCTACCTAAATGAATTGTTTACCATAATTGTTGGAAAAAAACTCACTTATTACATACATAGCCCCGCTTGAATTTTATTGGAAACAACTATCGAATAATCAATTATTTCATATATTCATTTTGTCGACAATAATTGTGAAATAAAAGAAGTAAAATGCATGTTCGTCAGTGTTGGTGACAATGTTTAGTGGATGTAGATGGTGAATCAACCTTTCATTTCATCTTCATTTCTCCTTGGAAATCAAGTCACGGAGATACTTGGGTTGCTCATCGGGTGTTGTAATCAATGTAGATATGTATCCCATGAAGCCTGGGATCCATCTGTCTTACATCGCCAATATATTCAGGTCATTTCCCACCCTCAATTTGTATTTTTATGATAAAAGAGCATGTGATCCACATAAAATTCTCCACGTATAATTAGGATTGGATCCCCTCCTTGCTTATAGGAAATCTGATTTCCTAATGTATTTATGTTTAAGGACTTTTCTCATTAAGGAATCAAGATTTTTATAAATCCACCAACATTGTCTTGAAAGAAGATGGTTAAATTTTTTGAGATCACTGAACCCCAATCATCCCATAAACTTTAGAAGACTAACATAATCCCATGCCACCTGGTGAATATTTGTTCCCCTTCCTTGGATCTCTTTCAGAACCTTGATATCATTTTATTAATATCATCAACCATTCCCTCAGGGAGTTTGAAAATGCTCATGATATGTGTGGGTATGGAATCAATCATAATCTTTATTAGAATCTCCTTTTCTACTTCAATAGTAACTTCTCCTTTCATCCGTGTAGCTTCTTCAAGATCTTGTCTTTGATAGTGTTGAATACATATTTTTTGTATCTTCCAATCATTGTAGGTAGACTGAGGTACTTTGATTGTCTACCAACCTCTACCACCACATAAGATTTCAAATCAACTCTCTTATTGTAGCCTTCACATTTGGACTGAAAGAAACCTTTGACTTGATGACCTTGAAGTTAGTCATGATGAAAGCATACGACATAGTAGAATGTAATTTTCTGGACAAAGTCATGGAGGATGGACCTACTTGAGGTTTGGAAACTCAAAGTGGGGGAGTGCTTCTCTCATGTGTCTCATTCGATCATCATCAATGGGGAAAGGAGAGAACCTTTAAATCAAAGCCATGTATTGTGCAAGTTGACCCTATACCCACATATCTTTTTCTTTTTTGTTGTTGAAGCTTTCTCCATGTCTCTCTTATTGAAGGCCATCGAACCCTCCTTTTCTTTCTTCTTAAATTTCATAGTATGTAATATCTCATAAGAAATTAGAGTGTTATCTATTATATGACTCTCTTAAACAAAAACACTTTGATTAAGAGAAACCATACTATCCTTGAGGGGTTTGATCCTATTAGCCAATATTTTCTTAGTGATTTTGTATGACACATTGCAAAGGCTAATATGAAGGAACCCTAAAATTCATCAAGGATTTTTTACTTTCCAAATCAACACAACATCTTTCTTTTTTGGGTTAGAAATATATCCTCTACCATCCCACCATTTCAAAATAGAGTCCATAAGGACTTGTTTTACTACATTCCAAAAATTTTGGTAAAGATTTCTTTCATCCCATCTGGGCCTGGGGCTTTATTGGGATGCATCTCGTCAAGTGAATTTCATATCACCCTCTCATCTGGACTACAATAAGAAAAGGGCCTCTTCTTGTGGTACAACCCTTTTTAGATTATTTAAGACTTGTTCCATTTTTGGTTCTGTGAGGGATGATGTAGTAAAAAGTTTGGTGAAGAAACTAGCATCTCACCATGTATGTTTTCTATATCTATTCTCCATGGGTCCCTCAATAGCGTTCCCTTTCTTCCTATGACTGGCTTTTTGGTGAAAATCATTTGTATTTTTGTCCGCATTCAATATTTCCTTTATTCGTTCCATGACATGCTAGTACCTTTCTTATTTTCTTTGTAGATTGTGGAGCTCCTTTGTAGGATTCATACACTCTCATATGATTTCATTTGATGTTGATCTTCCTTGTGCCATCTGCATACTACTTTCAATTCTCTTGATCTTTCTATGAATATCCTAAAATTTCAAGGACACCTAAGCTGCCAACTTTTCTGTGCAGAATTTGGTCTTCTCATGGATTACATAGACCTCTGGTTGTCACACATAGCATTTAGATCAAAGGGAGCCCAAATTTCTAGGGGCGCCCAACCCCTGGTTGTTGCAACCAAGGATTTTCATTATTGTTGTTGGGTCTAGTAAATGACAACATCCTTTACTTAAACACCATAAGTAATGGCTATTGCAAAAGAAGAAATCTACGATCTGATCTACATCCATCTCCATAGCTTCATCATGTACCCCCATATTTATTTTCCCATGTTCATGTACAAGGGTGTTGACTGGGTGCTCACTTGTTGTTGTTGGTGTGAAGTTCATCTAAATGTCAACATATTTGTATTGTCCTTCATAGACTTTTTCCATATGGTACCATGATCCTGACGCATTGAAGTATTCACCATCATCTTCTATTAGCTTTATACATAGACAACAATAGATTTTTGATATGAGGCCCCTTTTGGTTAGGCACCGACCCCATAGGAGATTCAGAGGATAAAGGTGGAGATTGGTCAACCTATGGTGGAGGGTGGGTGAGACATAGATGGGGAGGGGGATGGATAAGCAAAAAGGAAGACTAGTGAAGGGAAGGGTTTTGGGAGGTGGTTGATGTTCCTTTTGGCATCCTCGAATGCCCAAACTTGGTTCTGGGCATGCAAATAAGTGTATGGAGAGGTTTGGATAGGGTGTTGGGGAGGGGTATCGATGACTGAGATGGTATCAGGTTGGGAGAGAGGCTTAAGGGGTGATGATATGAGATGTTGAAAATCGAGGTTAGTGGGTTGTTGGTTGGGAGTAGAGAGGTAGGTTGGATTTGATGCTTGAGGTGGTTGGTTAAATGATGAAGGAGTAGATCCATCTGGTGAAGTTCATGCACATAACCACAATATTTCTTCTTACTTAGCATGGACACATCTTTAGCATTGTGTTAATGTCTTCGTACCAAAGCTCCAGGCCTCTCAATAGGGGTGATAGGTGTATTTATATGGATCAGGGTCATCGTAGGGTTGTTTTTCCTTCTTACCTTCCTAATTATTAGAGGATCTTCCTTGTGATAATGGTCTTATCGTCAATCGATCATTCATGGAGAGAGTTGATGAACTATCTATTTATTCCAACATTAAGTAATCTGGAAACATTAATTCCCCACTATAAAACAAGGCATGAGCTAGAAAATGGCATTTAGGTTAACCAACCATAATTGGAAGAGGGATATTGTTTGAGGAAGGTTCACCAAAAATCAATGAGGTTTCAACTATGATGTTCTTAGGTTTCAAAGAAGGTGATGTTGTTTCATGTGTTTTGTAAATATGGTAATTATTGATCCATTCAATGAGCATGCCATAGTTGAGGTCATTGGTAGGAAGGTATACCTAGGCCTTTTTCCTATATTTACATATGTTTTAGAGGTGTTGTTGAGATAGTTATGTTTTGTTTTTTAGATAACAATCATGTCATTGTGGAATACCACTGCCGCAAGAGAGATATTTCTATAAAACCCCGATTAAAATAATGATCATCATTGTCAACATAAAAGACACATAGAGGTCACATATCTAACAATTTTCATCCAACATAACATATAATATTATTAGGGATATTTAACTTTTTTCAAGGTTCACCACATCACATGTTTTACAATATCCAACCCTTGGTACATAATTTAGTAACGTCCACTTAAACAACATTCCATCAAAATAAATATTGTTTTAAAACTTCATAAGGGACATTACTATATATCATTCACATAATTCTTACAAAATCTAGTAACTATGGCTTCAAAGGTTGTGCATTCATGTAAAAATCTCAAGTCGAGAATACATATAGCAGCCTTCCCAGACTTGATAGTACAAGGATAATGTTGGACCACTACCCATATACACAAAATTCACTTCATCCCAAGAAGAAGTGAAACAAACATCACCTACCTCTAGGACCCCTTCACACATATATCAACTACCTCCTTAGATAAAGTTGGCTCCCTCATTGTTTACATTCTCCATCACTATCATGACAAGTCTATAGAAAAACCTAACTGATGTGAAGGAACCATTGGTTGAGACACCAAGTCCAACTGGTATGATTCAATGTTTGATACATCCATTACTACTGCAAATATCAAACATTAAACGAGAGTAATAAACATTGAAATATATCAACAACCAATGTATTTAATTTACACACTCACCATGCCTAGCATTCTCATAAATACTTGCAAGGATTGTTAGGCAAACATATATGTATTAAAAAATAAAAGAAATAAATTTAACATGAAGATCACATCCATGTTTACTGCCAAATAAACCTAAATGATATACTAATCAACTGTATTGCAATTATTAATGACTATGGCAAAGTTAGGCGCACCATTCAATCATTTAGTTGTATGCTACTAAGCCCTTCTGCAATCGTTTCATGATCTAAGGATATCCATATTTCCTATATCTCTCCTCATAATGTCACATCGAAGTGTGGTAACAAAAAGGTAGGGAGCCTAATGGCGGATTCTAGAGTGGATTCTTCCTAAAAAGAAGATCCACTAATCATAGGCCCATCCTAGGTACATAGGTCACAATGTTAATATTAGGGTAATAACCCTTCATATCATAATACAATTTTTCTTCTTCTATCATTCACTATTCCTTACCAGACCATAGGCCTTTACTGAATCCTGAACACAATTTAAAGATATTAGGGTATATCGATCCCATGCATCCCCATATATTCACTGATATATGGCTCTGAGCATCTTCTTACCATTTAGATTGGTACACAATTATCTCATTTCACTATTCCACCTAATTACCCACAAGTAAAGAACCAAAGTCCCAAGGCTATATAAACTTATGCTATTCTTTATAAATTAAGTTCTTTACTCCACATCTACATCAAGCAAGATATACATAAAGAAAATTGTAGTAAAGCGATAATCAGGGCATTGCAACTTCAAAAGATATAAAATGCTTGGTTATCCTAATTCCAATTCTGAAACATAGTACATACTCATGTCAAAATCACAGAGGTTTACTATAGGAAATAGACTCCAAGGAGCACTGAAAGTATAAACATTGTGTTAGGTTCAAGTCCATTCATATGATTCATAATAAACTATCATTGGGTACCTCTCACCAAGTTACTCCAACCAAGACGGTATTATATATATATATATATATATATATATATATATATATATATATTGTCATTCTCCATATAGATTTATTTTTACATAACTTTCAACAACACAATAGTTAGAGAAAAGCGTTATAAACACCCTTAAAGAAAATTTGCTAGAAAGATTGTTATGTAGCATGCACCCTACAGGCATGTAAGATATCATCGTACACATAAGTGACACTCTTTGAATTCCCTTAGTCATTAGAATATATTTCTTTGTAAGGAAAGGCTAAACAAACATGTTTTGGCTATCGAGAGACCACTTGAGAAATTTAACTACAACATGCAACTCATTTTCTTGCCATGCAAGATTAAATATAACGAAGATTGTCAGCTTTTATCATTTTTTGGGATAATTACAACAAAGTTTGGTTTTCATGCATATTGTAGGTAATGGATGCGCCAAAGGTTATATCACTCGCCAAACGATAGTGGAAATAAGTCTACATGCGAAGAATGTTAGGGAAGCTTTGCGATTCACAAAAAACTTCAAATTCAGTGAAAAACTCTCCAAGGTCCAACCTCTTATTCCTAACTCACTCACAAGTGATGAGCCATGATCTAAAGATACTAGAGAAATTGTTGAGAAGAGGAAACTGGGTGTAAGACTTAATAGTCAAAAACTTAGAGACTACCTAGAAAATGACCATGGAAGAGACAAGGTGGTTAAATGTTAAGATAATGAAGGGTATAGGCTCCAAATACATGGATAGAGATATTGAAGACACTAAGCAGTGTGTTGATCATCAAAATATAAGGGAACACAGTAAATAATCATGCTGGCGAGGATCAATGAAAGCATATCATCATCAATAGATTTCAACCAATTTCATTTGGCTCCGTTCCAGCACTATGGGGTTTAGTCACACAAATGAAGCAAGGAAGGAATGACAAGGTAGGGTATTTATATCCCCAAAGGAGAGAGAGAGAAAGGTGGTCAAAGATATTATGATATTGGTCAACAAACACACCCTTTTTCAATTTGTCTTCTCATTAGTAGATGATCTTGGCCTTTTATGGATACACAATGACAGAATGATTATTGATGGACCATCCAGACATGCCATCAATAAGAGTTAGCAAAGATACCATTGGTAGTTATTGTCGGTACAAGTTTTTAGGAAAACCATAAATAGGCATCCACTAGGATATTCATCAATAGACTACATCGATAATCTTAGTGCAAGATTTCTATTGGACTCCACCCAGACATGCCATCAATAAGAGTTAGCAGAGATACCATTGGTAGTTGTTGTCGGTACAAGTTTTTAAGAAAACCATAAATAGACATATACTAGGATATTCATCAATAGACTACATCGATAATCTTAGTGCAAGATTTCCATTGGAACTCTACTAGTGAAAACTCACTACCCAACCAACTAGCTAATTTGTTAGTAGTCAACTAATGAAAGCAAAGAAGGGCACACGATTAGTAATTTCCAATGATCCTCTACCAATAGAAAGGCAGAGAAACTGTGTGGGTCCTCAACTATTAAGGAACAAGGCACACTTCCATTGGTCTCTTCCTATGGGAAAGTAAAATACTTCCATCGATTCTCTAACCGATGAAAGGGAAGACGGTTGGTTATATATTCTAAGTGAATCTAAACAATTACAAGAAATGAATAGGAAGAGAGAGAAACCAAGCTAAGTGCAAATTATAAGGAAAGTCATTGAATGTGGGTAATTTGCAGATAGACCCTCAAACAAAACTTTAACCACCAAAACACTTAAGCAAGCATATCATCAAGCATCTAAACATATAGTTAAGGTAGCAAAACAAGTTTAGGAGTCAAGTCAGGTCAACGGTCTTACTGTCATTTTCTTTTATTTCTAATAAGTATCCAAGGATTCTCTTCCTACTACAAGCCTCCAAGTCATTAATATTCCAAGAAAATAAAAAAATTAAATACTAATCAATATAAAAGCATGTTTAAACTAAGAAATCACAGATGGATATATTGAGAGTAGGAAAAATACCCTCAAACATATAATGCTCGTCCTTGTCATTCCATTCGAGGTCTGATGTGATTTGAGTACAAAATTATTTCTTCAAAGTCACCATGAAAAACTTTACCTTTCTTGCAAAAATATATGCAAGAATCCATAATAACCAACTAAGAACATATTTTGGTGGATCAATATAACTTGATGTGTGTGAACTTGAGGCATATGGTGATGTTAAGGATGGTTTGGAGACTGAATTGGGAGATTGGGGACGTCCAAAATCTAAATAGGGTGGATGATGAATGATATGAACATTTGAGCAATTTGTAGCACACAAACTTGGTGGTGAAGTAGGTGGAAAATAGGAATCAACAATCATATCATTAAATGAGCAAACTTAAATTATAGGATTGTCCTACTTGTTATGTGAGATATGGTGAGGAGCTCAAAGAAATTATTTGAGCTAACAACATGGTCTCTTATAGACTGGTATATTTTATGTTGAGGTGCCACGTTCATCATAATCAAAAATTGTAGATAGACTACCATTGGGATGGCTAGGTTGTTGTTTAAAGCATAGAAGGATGGGGATATAGCTTTCTGAATAATTTTTGGATGACACAATTAGGAGAACATGAGGATGCTTGATTCAACTTAGTATCATATGAGGCTTTTGTCTAGAGGGCATCTTCACACACCCAAAAAAGAGACCTTTTACTATTTTGGTGGATTAGCTGGTTCATAGTAAGGAAGGAGAGTGGTTTTGGAGAGGCATGGTATGTTGTTTGAAGAAGTTTACACTTAGTCTTATCAGATTTTTCAAAGAGATTATACCTTACAAAGCTAGGGAGATGGCCTTTAGGGGTCTTTGATGATGGTGTCGTGGGAAGGTTAATTTTGTATGTTATGATTGGAGGGTGGAACAAGTTGGTAAAGATATTGTTTGTGACATTAGGGATTGATGTTAACTTCTTCTTTAATAATGGGAAACAAATTGTACACTCCTCACATGAATTAGAGGTACAACCTTCTTAGTCATTCTGGTCGATGGTGTAGATATAGAATGGAAATTCATGATAAACTATCTAAAGTAACTAGTTAAATTGAGAAAACTCTAAAGTCATGCCAGTGTCGATATATTCTCCTATTGGAACACTAACTCTATCTTCTTGATATCTACACAATTCACCATCCTAGATAAGTCTTAACTAAGAAGCTACTTCGATCAGCCAAAATTATCACTTAATGTAATTAACATTCAACTGATGATGCGTAAGAAACTTTAAAATATGTGAAGATGTTGCAAATATTGATATGTAACCCTATAATAGATTAAGATATTATGTAGGAACAACACTGCAAACTGATTTAGATACTTCTAGAACACTTTGTTCATCAAATCCCTAAAAACTATATGTGTATTGGTGATCCCAAATGACATAACCACAAACTCTTAGTACCCATACATAGTTTTGAAAGTGGTCTTAGGTATGCCATCCAACTTGTTACTAAAATAATGTTATCCTGACATCAGAACAATCTTATAAAACAATATAGCTCCCTTCAACTGGTTAATTGGTCCATCTATCCTCAAAATAGATATACTTGTTCTTCATTATAACTCTATTCAACTACTACACTACTACAGAAACGGCCTTTGGCGTCGGTCGTTTAACCCCATTTGGCGTCGGTTTCCGACCGACGCCTATGTGGGCGCCGCTAAAGGTGGAACACTTCGGCGTCGGTTTTTTAACCGACGCCTATTTAACCTATAGGCGTCGGTCGTTTAGTAGATAACCGACGCCAAAAGGGTTCGCGCCACAGAAAACGGCATCATCTAGGGCACTTTCTGCGTCGGTTGTTTAGTAAATAACCGACGCCTCTATGGAATATAGCGTCGGTCTTTTAGTAGATAACCGACGCACAAAGTGCCCTAGATGACGCCATTTTTTGTGGCGCGAACACTTTTGGCGTCGGTTATAAACCAAAAGACCGACGCCTATAGTTAAATAGGCGTCGGTTTGATATGAATATCCGACGCCATTTCCAGGACTGCTTTGGCCACATCAGGCGTCGGTTTATTGAAAAAACCGACGTTGTAGGTCTTTCCCGACGGTTTTCTATAAATAACCGACGCCTATTTATATTTTTTTTTTTCATATCAGTTTGCAGGCCTGCTGTGGCTGGTCAGCAGGATGAGAACCTGCAGTTCAGTTTTCTGAACTGCAGGTTTACGACATCCATTGATATCAGCCTACAAATAGGCCGCAAACCTGCAAAAGTCACAAGCAAAATTCTACACAAGTACATACATTCAGACATCAATTCAATTCTCACATTCACACACATATAGAAACATTCAAATACATGTATTAATATTCAGAAATATTCATTTACATAGTATCATTCATTATCGCTATCAACATCCCAATTATATCTTACAGTTGCCACTGCTTGTATGGCTTTTGCCCATTCTTCTCTTACTTCATTTAATGCTTCCATCGTATATGGAGCATGTATATTTTTTAAACGTTTACCTGTAGTGTTGTCAGTTTTAAACACCTGCAAAGAGAATGATGTATATATATAAGTAATAATATAAAAATAATATAAGATTGATATATTGCATACTAACTAATGAGACTATATATAATACCTCATGTATGGTATCGATGTCCAATGCGGCATATTTGATAATCATCTGCATAAATCGCATCACATAGTATGCGCATGCCCATCCATTGTCTTGTGTAGCACACTATAAATTGAAACATACAAAATAATACAACTAAGCACAATTCACATCAATAATATATATATTTGAGTCGGGAACTTACTTGTACGTTCTGCCAATTTATTGGCTGGTTCTTTTTCCTTGGGACCGTTCCTCCAGCCTTTTTGAATGCATCTAAACCCCTACATGTTAATATAACACAATAAATTGCATAAGTAAATAGTAATGTAATAAAAGATGTTAACGGATATAAAAATGAAATATTTCTCACCAGAATAATGGCATTCTCATTACGTGTCCAATTTTAGTGTTCAATGTACTCCCCGCAGGATCTAGATAATAAACAGTGAATGTCCCGGGGACAATAACTAGTAACTCCCAATGTCTACCGCTAGAAGTAAGAAGTTAACAATTAATAACTCAAAATGCAAAATAAAAATGGAATTTTCTTAAGTCCAAATTATAAATAAAGTAAACTTACTTGACATTGAATGGAGCTATTATTATCGTCTTCTTTTGCTGACCAAAAATTGTAAAAGTATCTATACAGTATTGTTGAACATTATCAGGGTCTTTAGCTACCAAACTAATCAATGATGGAATCAAAAATCCCACATGATCAAATGCAAATTGTTTGCAATGATCTTCGACTAGGTAGCTGCAAAACATATAGGCGTATGCATTAATATATAAGAAACCAGATCACCGGATCTTACACAAGGTATATGGATGTATAAACAAGATCTCACCTTATCCATGTCTCTATCATTGATGTATTCAGCCAATCATACATAAACAGCTCAATAATATCTTGTATAAATAAAGAGCTATCGTATGATTGACCTGCATAATCTGCATCTAAAGAAATAATTATAGGGCAATGTACATTATGTGCCCGTAGCCAACATGCCATTCCCCTACAAGCAGGACCTAACGGGTATGTTAGGTCAGTTGGAACCCAATCGGGTAATGCGGGAAGTGGAAGTGGAGGCCTAGGTGCTCCTGGTGTCTTCTTTTTAACCTGTACATATAATTTCAGATCAGTTGACATCATATATACACATTAACAGTCTAAATCAATGTAAATTTATCTTACAATTTCAGTCGTGTAGACGACATCTGCTTTGGGCCACAATATCACCCCGCCTTCTGCATCAGCAAGTCTATCAATATCCGGGTGGGGATATGGCAATGTAGCTTCTCTCCAATCAGGTAACACACGTATCGGGCTCACACGAACGTAGCCCTGTGGCATTGGAGTCCCGTGAAACATTGCCCCAGGAAGGGACGGGTAAGCCTGCGCCTCTGCAACAACGTAGTCTTGCATTCTTAAGCGGCATGGCTTCAATGCCTACAAATTTACGTAAAGAATATTATACATATATACATATCATCTTGAAAACATAACAACTTGAAAAGACTAACTACAATGTCATAAACAATACTTACAGCAGACGTGCTAGGCGATGGGTCTCCAGGATTACTCGCAGTCTGTGCATCAGGAGAAGAGTGGGTCGCCATAGGCGTATTGGAAGCCTGAGATGCCTGCCACCGCAGCAATTCTTCCTTGACCTTCTCAGCAACTACATCGTTGATCTTCTTAGCAACTAAATCCTCAACTCTCTTATTCTCCTATACATGGATAAAAGAAGCATTAGCGGTTTATTAATGAATTTCCTTTTGCAGTAACATTCTAAAAAAAGAATAGGTTACCTCTTCTTGAGAAAGTCCCGCTCTGGGTTTGCGCTGGGATGGCCCAAAGAATGCTTTGATGCCAACACCAGCGCCGGCACCTCTAACACGTCCAGGATGCTCTGGGTTACCCAGAGCAACTGTCAATTCATCCCTTGTGCCCTGAGGGATGAACGTGCCTTGTTTCCTCTGCTCGTGCAGCTCCCGCTAATCACCATAAACAGAAATTGGTAAGTTAACACCACAAATAATCAATATTCAAACGATTTCTCTAAGAGTTGTATTTTACCATTTTTGCAGCCGCCTCAGCAGTTACAGGCTTCTTTATTTCACCCTTCTTGTTTTGCCTGCCAGCTATCCAGATATCATGGCGAGGCATGGGTGTGGCAGACTCCTGAGTAGGAGCAGACTCCTGAGTAGCCGCAGACTCCGCCTGTAGTCTTTGGCGAACGCTTGCATAGCCTTTTGGACCCATAGTGTGGTCATGCACATTCAGTGCACGCCTTGCTTTTTGTGCGTCACTGAGGGCCTAGTTAGTATGCACATTAATGATTTGGTTAGTAGCACTAAATGCTAATCTTGAAACAGGTGAATACAATGTATATTAATTAAATTAGGAGTGACACCTAATACCTTGAATTCTTCATATTTTCTTCAAGCAACAAAATTGTCCCAATCTTCTTTGTCCAAGAAGTTCCATTGTTCAAGGGCTGACTTCTTCTTCTTATCACCCTCTTTTATGTATTCTCTGTTCAGATTTGTCCTATAATTCCTAAGCATCTTTCCAGCGCGTTGCATCACATTTTTACGATGCAACTTCTCATCCAATGCAAACAGATTCTGTAAAATAGAAATGTTATTAACTAGTATCCAAAATAGAATTGCAAATAATAGAATTTGTAATCTACAAAATAGAATTGCAAATAATAATAACTCACGCATAAATCCTTCCATATCAAGTCTTTTTTCCCTTGAGGAACTTTATGCCAATTGTCATACTTAACACCACAATGGCTCCGAGTGGTACACCCAAGATAGTTCACAAAATTATTGCGGTTCACTCCAATTGGATTTCCTCCATTATCAAACTCCACCACCAATTTAGATCCACTACCGCTTAGCGCTAATAACTTCTTCAACAGAGTGATGCCCCTTTTCTTGTTAAGTGTCTGGTGTTGCGCATCAAGTTGCTCCAGTGCTTCAGTGGGTACAGGTGCATCAACCTAAAATTTGACAAAAATAAAACACACTAACTTAGCCCAATATAGAAATATAGGATATATGACATAACTAGAAGATAATGAATTTTATAGAAATACAGGATATGTTTTTAGAACTTACATTAGTATCCTCGCCATGCTCGTCATGGACAGCATGCTCATCATGAACTTCATGCTCATCATGGACATCATGCTCATCATGGTCAGCCATCTGAAAATGTCATTAAAAAGGCAAACATTTAGCATTTCTATTAACTAGAAAAAGGCAAACATTTAGCATTTGTATTAACTAGAAAAAGGCAAACATTTAGCATTTGTATTAACTAGAAAAAGGCAAACATTTAGCATTTGTATAAACATACATGTCTCTAAAATTGTGATCTTTTATCAATTAACAATCCTTCATTGTGATCTCCGCGCACATATAAGTCATCATTAGCTTCAATATTTTGTGGAGTTGGCAACCCAACTGAGAATGGACTGGAGTCATCATACTTATCATAGTACTCTTCTTCATCTATAGGATCTTCAATGAACTGTCTTTTACCATGAAGAACAACCAACCATTTATCATTTGCAGGATCATCGATATAGAATATTTGTTTCGCCTGTGATGCCAATATGAATGGTTCACCCTTCTCGCCAATCTTTTCAAAGTTCACCAAAGTGAAACCCAATTCATCCACTATAACTCCTTTGGTGTTATCAACCCAATTACATTTAAAGAGCGGAATTTTGAAATCTATGTAGTCAAACTCCCAAATGTCCTCAATGACACCGTAATATGACATTTTAGCTTCACGTGGACTCTTATCCTTTGCACTTGCAAAGTACATAGTCGACGCTTGAAGAGTGACCCCACTATTTTGGACGACACTCTTATCATCTTGGCGCTTTGTGTAATATGTGAATCCATTAATGTCAAACCCTTCATAAGACATAACATTCGGTTTTGGTTTAAAGGCGAGGCATTTGATAGTTTCTGTAATATCATGTGGTGTTTGAGATAGTTGATGTAAGACTTTATCTTCAAACCACTTAGTAAAAGTCTTATTATGCTCTCTAGCAAGCCACATTGAACTTGCTCGAGGATGTTGTCTCTTTATGAAATTGGTATGTTCCTCGATATAAACACTCACTTCATCCATATTGTGTAAAATATACAAGTGAGCTTGTTCCAACTGCTCACGGCTGATTACTTTCACCCGTGATCCCAAAATTCCTTTGCCCTCCTCAATATTCTTGTCATTATCAGGAGTGTCATTACCACTGAGAAAGTCATTGCAAAAATCCATAACCTCTCTCGCCACATAACCTTCAATAATACTCCCTTCAGGCCGATAACGGTTTCGAACATCACCTTTAAAGACGCTCATGTATCGTTCAAAGGGATACATCCAATGCAAGAAAATTGGTCCCAACATTTTCACTTCCCTAGTCAAGTGGACAACAAGATGTACCATGATATCAAAGAACGAAGGAGGGAAATACATCTCAAGCTGACATAGGGTAACAACCACTTCTCTTTGCAAATTATCGAGAGTATCAGGGTCAATAACTTTACGTCATCAGAGGCAATTTCTTCTTCCACCCAAGCACTGCTATCGACATCTACTGGTTTCGATTTTGAAATCTCTCCATGCCAGTGCCATTCTGTATAGCCTTGTACAATCCCGTTGCACATGACATGACTTTTGATTTCCTCACCAGTGTTGACTTTCAAGTTGTTACCGCAATGCCTACATGGACAGTAGAACCTATCTGTAGGTTTTTTCCTATGTTCCTCGGCAAATCTAATAAACTGATCAAGACCAGATATAAACTCTGGGGTGCAACGATTACGAATGGACATCCATGATCTATCCATTCTATGATCAGAGAAAACAAGTATATATTAGGAAACAAGTATATATTAGGAAAAGATTAGGCAACATTTCCCTAGTATATAATAAATGTGTACCACCTATCCCATCCTTGAACACCTAATCTCACTAGTAAGTGTATAATGTATATTGGGTTTTCGAGAAAATTTCGGCAGCATTTCCCCGCTGTTCTCTAAGTACATATGTACTTAGAGAACAAACGGGGAAATGCTACCAAAATTTTCTCCAAAACCCAATACACATTATACACTTACATCCTAAGTGAGATTAGGTGTTCAAGAACAGTCCCAAACCGGGGACTATCCAAGATTTACTCCTAATGAGTCAATCTTGGATGGGTTTCTAGGCCAACAATAATAGATATCTACAATGAAGCCGGATTCCATACAAACAGTATATAATTTAGTGATTGTTCATTCTAATTTATACCAATGTACAAGTAATATAAAAAACAATGATTGTTCACATTCTAGGCCAACAAACACATGTGATGTCATTCTTATATATAATAAATGTGTACCACCTATCCCATCCTTGAACACCTAATCTCACTAGTAAGTGTATAATGTGTATTGGGTTTTCGAGAAAATTTCGGCAGCATTTCCCCGCTGTTCTCTAAGTACATATGTACTTAGAGAACAAACGGGGAAATGCTACCAAAATTTTCTCGAAAACCCAATACACATTATACACTTACATCCTAAGTGAGATTAGGTGTTCAAGAACAGTCCCAAACCGGGGACTATCCAAGATTTACTCCTAATGAGTCAATCTTGGACGGGTTTCTAGGCCAACAAACACATTTGATGTCATTCTTATATATAATAAATGTGTACCACCTATCCCATCCTTGAACACCTAATCTCACTAGTAAGTGTATAATGCGTAATTGGTTTTCAAGAAAATTTCGGCAGCATTTCCCCGCTGTTCTCTAAGTACATATGTACTTAGAGAACAAACAGGGAAATGCTACTGAAAGTTTCTCAAAAACCCAATACACATTATACACTTACATCCTAAGTGAGATTAGGTGTTCAAGAACAGTCCCAAACCGGGGACTATCCAAGATTTACTCCTAATGAGTAAATCTTGGACGGGTTTCTAGGCCAACAAACACAATAATAGATATGACAAATATATGCAAGCAAAAGATTTGTTCATATATGCAAGCACAAATGTATGACAAATATATGCACAAATTAGAAAACTGGTCCATCATAACCATCCATCTTAGGATGATGAAGGTCCATCTTTGCAGTCCTTGGCTACCATATGAGCCAATGAACAAGGAAGTTGGTCATTTGTCCCAGGATTAACATTGTGAAATTTGAGTTGAAGAACATGAACAAATTTGAGTTGAAGGTCTATCTTTGAGGTCGGTCATCTAGGTTCACCCACAATACAACTTATCAGAAGAACATGAACAACTTTCAGGGCAAGGTCAAAGCAAAAATTAGAATTAGAATCAGAACCAAATCCAAATCTACTAGGATTTATTGTACAAACCGTTCTCCTTTGAAAAATTACAAGCAAATATAAATGACAAAATGAACCAAATTGCAATAAAAAACAACAACATGATGAATATGATTGAAGAAAAAATGAGCTGTGTAACTAGGTATAAAAACTCATAACCAAATGATTGACCAACAACTCATAAACCAATCTGACCTTATAAAGAACACACATTGAAGGATCCTATAATAGAGTAAAATCGTACCTGTAAGTAGCGAGCTCGTGGAGGAAGAAGAGGAGTAGCTCTGTCGGTAGCGAGCTCCGTTAAGGAAGAAGAGCAGTGGAGGCGGCGATGTAGGCAGTGGAGGCGGCAGCGGCGTAGGGCAGTGGCAGCAGCGGCGGAGACGCGGGGGTCGTCAGGCGGAGATGCGGCGGAGGAGAGGCAGTGGGCGGCGGTGACACCGGCGAGCTCCAGGACCACCTGCATAAGTCAGGCAGGCGGCGGCGGGCAGGAAGGCGGCGGAGAAGGAGCAGGCAGGCGGTGGCGACACCGGCAGCAGAAGGAGCAGGAAGCGGCGGCGGCGCACAAGCAACAGCAGCAGCGGAGGGTCGGGCGACGGTAGCGGAGGGTGGCGGGCAGCGGCGTCGGTGAGCAGTAGCAAGCGCGGGCGATGAAGACAATGAAACAGAAAAGGGGACCTAAAGTCGATCGATCATGCGTCTAATAAGTTCGTAAAGGGCGTCGGGTATCTAACAAAGCCGACGCCTAAGGTCTTCAGCGTCGGTTCCTATTACAAAACCGACGTCCAATTAGATAAAATTTGCCCTAAATAAATTGGCGGGAACCACTATCGGCGTCGGTTATCTAAGGATAACCGACACCTAAGCTGTAAATTTTCGCGCAAATTTTCATCTTATATAGGCGTCGGGTTTTAGGTAAATAACCGATGCCGTATGTGACATATTTTTTTTGCTCGAAAATTGGATTTCGCGGCAGTTTTAGGCGTCGGTTTTTTACCAAAAAAACCGACGCTTAATACAAGCGGTACCCGTGTCTTGGCTACAGACGTCGGATGACCTAGATGACCGACGTTGAATGTTATAGGCGTCGGTTTTCCTAAATAACCGACGCCCAGAAAAGCGACACTGAATGTTGTTTCTGTAGTAGTGCTAATAGTCTATGCACAAATTCAAATATCCATCTGCTACAAAAAATTAGACATGATCATCCCAAGGTATATACTCATTTATATGAACCCTTTTTCCAACAACTTTTGAAGCTACATCTTCAACTCCCTCATATTTGTTGCATCTAGCCAATATGATGCTTGAGATATATGTTGACTACTACCATTCTCTAAATAAATCTCCTGGGTGGTGGAAAACTTAGTAAATCCTTGGGAAACACATCCACAAACTCTTGCACAACAAGAACATCCTTTATGTAAGGACTATCTACCTTGGTATCCAAAATATGTGCCTGAAAGGATGCCCATCCATGTGTCAACATCTTGTTTGCTATAGAAACAAACACCAAATACACCAAGGAATGATCTTCTTATCTTCATAGAAATACCAAGGGCACTTCCATAAAAAGACTTCAAAACCTTAGACCCAAAACCTCTCTAGGCCATCTATCCCTATAATCACATCAAACCCATGCATCTCAATTTGTAGCAAGTCCACATGTATGTTGTGCCTAGACAGATGAAGGACACAAGATGGATGCACTCCCATGAAAGTGGGAACATGAAATAGCATCTTGGTGTCGTTAACAAAACTATTTTAGAAATATATGTAGGTTAAGTAAGATCCCCTATGGATTTAACGTACACCAAGTATCAATATAATCAATTTGGGCAATTTCAATGAAATATTAATATTTGCATGATAAGCATAAACCAAACTTTTGCAATCAATTACAATACTAGATTACCAAATGACTACTAGACTTTTGCAATTAAGAAAGATACATCAACTACTTTTCTCAAAGATTCAAAAATGTATATTCCTAATACTCACAAGATATAATCGCTTAAATGTAGAAAACAAAGCATATGCATTAATTATTTCTCTAACATATCATCCCTCCTTGGTGAACATGATCCTATAGTATGTAAAGGAGAACTATAGCCATGCTTGAGAGATGGTATTATTTGAAGATGGAGGTTGCAAGACTAGTTCAAGGGTCAAGAATTGTTTTCAAGATCATGGATATAAGTTTAGATCCCTTTTATTGAGTTGGTTGTTGTATCTAAGTGTATGTAGAATCACATGTGTACCCATATTATTTGTATTCTTTTTTATGTATTAGTTGTGTTTACACAATATCTAGTTCAATCTTCTTAGGTGAGCTTTCTATAAGGAACAATGTAGAGAATCTATTCAAAGAGGAGTAGCCCAAGCCCTAGGCTTTAATGAGCCCTTCAAAATCACTTTCATCTTTGTCTTCCTCTCTTTTCCATTCCTTCGTTATGTAGCTATCTCGCCTCCTTCAAGATGAGAATATTGAATCAAGATTCTTTGGCCTATCTTTCTCACTTTTTGATTACGCTAACATTGGTCATGAGGGCGAGGAGGACATGCTTGGGAGAGAGCCATACTTCATCATTGACATGCATATTAAGGATCTCCTGGTTAGAGACTCACTTTGAGTGAGTCAAAAGAGCTGATATTGGTTCAGCAAAGTCAACGTTTACGTTGTTGAAAACAGTGACGTTAATGGTTGTTGGAGAATTTGATTTAAGTAATTATTCGAGACAAGCTTATTATCGTATTTAAGGCATTGTTGTTGGATGATGAGTTTTAGAAAAACGCATACTAGTGGAGCACCTGAAGCATGCTGCCTATTGTAGATGTGTTGCCAGGAGGGAACACTACTGGATTTAGGAATGAGTACCTGAAAGGAGGCTGCTAAGATTCTGCTAAGAAGATCTCAATGCTTCTGCTGTCATGCAAAATTTAAGCTGCTTTTGTCTTTAGCGCGGAGAGTGCAGAACAGTGGGTGATGATCACTATACAAAATACTTCGCCGCTAATGCATCAGCAGATACCATCAGGGCAAAAGATTGATTGGCGTGGTCAAGGAAGGCTGAGTTTCCTTTGAGAGTCGGTCAGGATGAGGAGACAGCTGTGATTGTGATTAGACTATGGAAGGTCGCCATATTGGTGGTTTAATCTGCCAAATGAGGAAGACGCAGTTGGTGTTGAGGTGATTGCATCTTTGACACCGAAGATAAATGAGCAGTAGTTACGGATCCTAAACTTCCGGTATACAAAAGCAGACAATCTACTTTACCATATACGTATTACAACGGAAGGCACGTTAACAGACACGTACAAGTGTTAACCTTACCTAGTTGACGTTGTCGTTGTCTTCTTGCCTTAATCATTAGTAACCGGGCCTGACCGAAATAATGATACTAGTTTGAACTTTAAGATTTAGAGCAACTTCGGGCACACGCTAATAATGCATATCTTCATGGTCGTCAATTGTAAATTATTAATATTGTCAATGATATTATTCCTTGATGTCTGCAGGGCGGCAGCGTAGAGATCCATGCAAGTTGATACTTAGGTAGTGAAGAAAAACACCATTAATTTACGTGAGGGAAATCTTTCTACGAGATGAACGTCATCCGTTTCCTTATCTGTAGCCATAATGCAAACAGATCAGAATCTCGGCAATGTTCATCCAAACGCCTAATGTTAAAATATTTTTGGACTAGAGAAGTCATGATATCCCAACAAAATGATTGGAGATTTGCGTGTTAAAAGCATGTGCGTCAAAATGGGTGCCCGTATATTGATATCCTCTACGTCTTTTTTCCCCGCCCCGTCATTTTAATTTTTATTTGGGGATGTGTTTGCCTGCGAGGTGTCGGGATCCCTTATCTGTCTAACATGTATATGTAATGTGTAATGCCAAAGCTGAAGTGGAAGACTATGGCGTACGCGGCGGTATGTCGCAGTGCATATCCCCAACTATAAGACGCAAAACGTTGACTTCCCACCATTGGCATTCATTTCCATCCAGTCAACCACAGGTTCGCCGAAAGCTGCTCCAACCAAACAATGAAAGGTAAACCCGCAGCAGTTTATATATGCTGTCATCTATCCAGTTGGAGAAGGATTGCTTTGAAGGTGCACGTCGGGAATGAAGTGATTGCATATATGTCCTTTTTTATATGTTGTTTCATTCTATTTGAAATAAGTAGTCATATTTCTTCATAGTTTGCACGCATAGGGTGAGGACTCTGTACCGACTTCTACCAAAAAGCCCACATATACATTGGGAAAAAGAATTAAGTACAAGAAAGGCATCTCACATATTATATTTTTTTCTCGTTATTTCTGATTAAAAAAGATTGTATATCAGATGCGCTATATATCACCGCTGTCGCCTTAGCATTGCTGATGAAGATCGTCTAGTGTATTGAAAACAAGCCTTAAATAAAATTAAAATAACGATTCCATGTTGAATACTTGCTGATGTGGTGCCGAGAGGTAGTACCTATCCGAATCCAATCCCCTAAGTTGGCAACCAGTGGCCATCCTCATGGACCAAAGCGGACAAGCACGAGGTCGGAAGGTGGATTTCTCGTGAAAAAGCAAGCAACTCAACCCACCAACCGCGGCCGAATCGCCGCGTCTCTTTTGATGATGATAAGCATCACCTGGTGTCATAAGTGTCTGCGCAGTTAATATAATTATAATAATGCTACACAAATCAAAACTTAAATCCAAAATGAGATCAATTTTGAATTCTAGCCGGTTAAACAACAAAAATAATAAGATAAGCAACATGCTTATCTTACTATTTTTGTTATTTAACATGATAAAATCTAAAATTAATCCCATTTTGAATTCAACTTTTAGTCTACATAGCAGATCTCAAATAATTATATCTTCTATAGTTTATCGACACGTGTTCCGCAATGGCCCAGTTCTAGGGTCACCACTCATTTCATATAAGAAACTTCTCAGCGTTGATACAGATCATGACTGCAATTACACTACCCATGTTTCGTATTCCAGCAGTTGAAGCAGCATGTTAACGTTGGGATCAAATCTTTGTCCCCATTGCATTTCGTCTCTGTCTTCCGCATATCTCAGCGCTTCATTTATCAAACACATAACAATTTCAGAATTGGTATTTGGAACAGACTCACATCCTGTATGTCTGGGATGATGTGCTCGGTACATTCCAGCCATAGGACCTACAAGTCAATGGATCAGATGTTGTGGGACAAATCTGGTGACAGAAAATAGGTACAGAAGATATGGATCCATTAGAACTCTATTGATCATATGGCACGCGACGAGAGAGTGGGCATAAAAGATTTGACTCAAATTTAAATTGATTCTTGCAACTAGAGTTTGTCGAGAATTCATTTTTAAGAAACTCGGACTTCCATTTCTATAATTTTGTTCAAGCGATTTGTTTTTATTTTAGATTTACTATAAAAATAGCTTCTAAGTGAATGAAATCAAAATAGTTACATTTAAATCAAAAATTACATGCAGTTTTGTAATACTTTTTAATCTTACAGACATTGAAAACATACGCATATAACAACAAAAATGACTTTGACCCAAAATTTTAATTACAACGAAGTCATCTTCTAGAAAATAGGTGCAACACTGGGAAAGTTCATCAAAGTTGACGAATACACCATCAAGTACACATGAAGCAGATTGCGAGGTTAGCAATTAAACTTTGATATAACTACTCTGATTAACACGATAGTCATTATCAATGGTTATGTTTATTGGGTGGAATATGAGACATTGCCAGAAATCAATGTGTTCAAACTGACGTCATGGGCAATCAAGAAAATGATTGTATGTGTGTCAGGCACCTCAAAGTAGTTGGAGATCATCTCCAACACATCTTTGGAATCGGGTGCTACATAGTTACCGGATTAGGATCATTGGCTGACTTTTTATGAAAGAAATATAAATACGAAGCGACAACTTCGCCGCACTGATGATAGAACCTACACATGAGAAAACGTAAGGGACATGCTAACTAATTTGAGGTTTAGAGGACTATGATGAAAAAACATTGATGTTTCAGAGTCACTGTAATCAGATACGCCAATGGCAACTCCAGATGGCAAAAAGATTTGGAGAAGAAAACGTAGGACACCATCCCATATGCCTGACGAGGCACTAGCTGCACAACAAAAAATAATAATAAATGGTAGTATAGTTGTAGAAGAAACCCAAACAACACATACTACTTAGCTACCATTGAGCATGAGGCAATTCTAATTAATAGTTTATTTTTTCAAGATACATATATGAATCACACAATAGAGAATGCAGAGTGTGATGCAATTATTTTATCTAGTACAGAAATGTCGATAAGTATGGATGTGCACAATCACCGACATGTTCAAAATCCCGATCCTATGCCAACTCACCCGATCGTTAAAACCACTTAAAACGCAACAGAGGGGAGATTGGTAAAGTGACTAGAAGTAATGGAAATATAAAAGCTATCCCTTACTTCGCCTACAGTGAAGCGAAGAAATAAACATATATGGTAGCACTTTTGAATGAAATGACAAGCAAAGTAGGTCGTGAAACAGTGGTAGCTAAATGAAATTAGTACCATATCATATTGCAACCAAACAAGGAGTAGAAGGAGTTGCAATAGATGTTGGGATATTGTCTCTTATCCTATTAGGATAATGAGAATTATCTTAACAATAGGAAAGTTCTAATTGGTGTAGACTTGGAGTCCTAATATTATTTTCTTGTCCAATTCTCTTTTCTACTTAGTTGGAGTTGCATTCACATTATCCTATTCCAAATAGAATAGTTGTATCCTCTTGTCCTACTCCTATTCCGGGGTTAGTCTATCTTTGGGGCCTATAAATAGAGTAGTAGCCATGTGTTGTGAGTAGGCCAAAGAGGAAAGCCAAAAAGATAGCCAAAGGGAGAGAGAGCAAGAGTTGGATACGAGATTCTATTGTGGGCGTGGGATTGTGAAAGAGAGACAATACTTATAATCTTTTTGAAGGTGCTTAATAGAATTTTGCGGTCTTCTTTGCCAACATTGTTCTCTTATGGTTATTTGCTTGGCAGTTATTGGCTCCGTCGACTGGGGTCGTTCTTGTTCTTCTCGTGCATGCTCAGACTGTATCTCGCATAATCGGATTTTCTTGGGCTTGAAGCTTCTGCGTGAATTCTATCAAGTGGTATCAGAGTAAGGTTGTTGTGAGACGACCAGTGAGAAACAGTTGTACGTAAAGCATGACGACATCGACGAATACCATGGGGAGTCATCATATTGAGAATTTTGATGGCAAAAGTAATTTCAGTGTGTGGCAGAGCACAGTGAAAGATGTCCTAGTACAACAAGGGCTAATCGAAGCGCTTGAAAGAGAGAAGCCAAAAAAGATGTCTGATGGAGACTGGAGGATGATGGAGTGCAAAGCGGTCAACACAATTCGTCTAAGTCTTTCTGTAGAGGTAAAGTATTATGTGATCAATGAAGACTCACCGAAGAAATTATGGAAAGTTCTAGAAGAGTTGTACATGGTGAGGTCGCTGACGAACATATGGGTGCTAAAAAGGCAATTGTACAAATTGCCCATGGAAGAGGGCACACGGTTCGTTGACCATCTCAATGTTTTCAAAAAGCTTGTCACACAACTAGTTAGCATGGAGGAGATGTTTAGTGAGAGCGACAAGGTAGTTCTCATAGCTTCATCTCTACCACAATTATGGGAGCAACTGGTGATGAATATTCTTGTTGGGAAAACTACACTCTATTTCAACGAGGCGGTTGCATATCTTTTAGAAGAAGAGTCTTTGAAGAAGCCCTCGGAGTCTTCCTCAAGTGGTCAAGCTTTGGCTGTTACAGATGAAACCAATAAAAGCAAGGGTCACGGAAAGAAGAATCGGAAAGGCAAGGGAAGATGCACATGCTATATATGTGACGAGGAGGGTCACATATTAAAAGATTGTCCAAAGTTGAAAGAATTGAAAAGTGGAGTTTGCTCATTGGCGGAAGAATATTCAGAGGCACTAGCTGTTATAGAATCAGGTACTCGTAATGGTTAGATATTTGATTCAGGCTCTCGCTACATCATATGTCCAGAGAGAGATGTATTTGATAAAGGATCTCTGCATCGGGAACGTGAGACTATTCAACTTACAGATGACAAACTCTACCAAATCGTCAGAATTGGAACAGTTACATACATGATGCATGTTGGAGCACATCACACATTGTCGGGGGTCTGATATGTCCCCGGTCTCAAGAGGAATCTAATATCTGAGAGGACACTTGAATTCATCGGTTGCAAAATTTCAAAGCAAGGTGGAGTCGTGCAAGTCACATGCAAGGGGCAAGTGATCATGAAGGGTACCTGGTCCAGTGGAGCATATCGCTTGGTTGGATATTTTCTAACCAAAGGAGGAGTAGTTGACGTGAGTTCTACACATAATAGAGGTGTGGATGAAGCATTGGCATGTGAGGCGAGTGTCATGAACTCGGAAAGTGCTACATGTTATCAACTCTCAGGGGCAGTTAGGTGCAAGGCTGCAAGATTGACTACAAAAATCAATAGGTGCATAGGCAAAGCTGTGAAATGTTGGAAGAAGGAAGACGTGGCAAGACCGACCACACAGTACCAACGAGCAGGTGGAGCTCATAGAAGGTACATACCAATGGCTTCGAGGGCCAAAGGTGTGAAGGATGAGGTTCCAACCGCAGGTGGAGGCAGTGCAGTTTATCAAACTGTACATCTTGAGGAGCTCTCACATGATAGGTTCAGGCAGTCATGCTCGGACATGCACTCCGCATAGGAGTTCATGGTAGAGTGCTTTCGGTGACGGAAGCAACTTCTGGGGGAGGAAGCATAGAAGAAGAACGGGAGAAAAATTCTTGAAAGAGCAGACACACTTCAGTTGATAAGATCCAAGGTGGAGATTGTTGGGATATTGTCTCTTATCTTATTAGGATAATGAGAATTATCTTAACAATAGGAAAATTCTAATTGGTGTAGACTTGGAGTCCTAATATTATTTCTTGTCCAATTCTCTTTTCTACTTAGTTGGAGTTGTATTCACATTATCCTATTCCAAATAGAATAGTTGTATCCTGTTGTCCTACTCCTATTCTAGGGTTGGTCTATCTTTGGGGCCTATAAATAGAGTAGTAGCCATGTGTTGTGAGTAGGCCAAAGAGGGAAGCCAAAAAGATAGCCAAAGGGAGAGAGAGCAAGAGTGAGATACGCAATTCTATTGTGGGCATGGGATTGTGAGAGAGAGACAATCCTTGTAATATTTCTGAAGGTGCTTAATAGAATTTTGCAGTCTTCTTCACCAACATTATTCTCTTATGATCATTTGCTTGATAGTTATTGGCTCTGTCGACTGGGGTTGTTCTTGTTCTTCTCGTGCATGCTCGGACTGTATCTCGCATAATCAGGTTTTCTTGGGCTTGAAGCTTCCGCGTGAATCCTATCAATAGATGTGTATAGTAGTATGTAATGATCGACACACGAAACTAATTTGAAATACATAATTTGAAACTAGTTAAGAAGATCAACATATTAGATTTTTCAAAAAAAAATTATATCATGAAAAACTACTTGAGTGTGTTCTTCTCTGAATACACTCGAGTGTATTCTATCCTGACTCTCTCTCTCTATATATATATATCCTGACTCTCTCTCTCTCTCTCTCTATATATATATATATATATATATATATATATATAGGTATATATATACATATATATATGTATATATATACATATATATATGTATATATATACATATATATATGTATATATAGGTATATATATACATATATATGTATATATATACATATATATATATGTATATATATACATATGTATATATACATATGTACATATATGTATGTATATATATATATATATATATATATATATATATATATATATATATATATATATATATATATATATATATATATATATTTGTGGTAGCGATCTAGTAAGAAACATTCTACGGTTAAAGTGTGAAAGGCATTTGAATAATTATAAAGTTGTAGCTTATTTTCAATATCCAACCTTATGGATGGGAAGAACATCATTACAATTACCTTCACACAAAAAATCATTACAATCAGATATCTTTTACATGTCCATATATACAATATACACATTTTACATTGAATGGTTAGCCTAACATTCAATATTGAGCGTTGAAAAGTATTTACTTGTTGTGAATGCAATACAAGTCCTATAATGATGAAATTTTGTGAGAAGGTAACTGATAGGGTATATTTTTAATCCATATGATTAAATTATAAAAATTTGATTATTGTGCAAAGTTATTAAAATTTCTCTCATGCTCTCGCCAAGATATTTTTCTCACTAGATCATTGTCATATATATATATATATATATATATATGTATATATATATATAGATATATATATATATATGTATATATATATATATGTGTGTGTGTGTGTGTGTGTGTGAGCGTGTGTGTGCATATATATACATATATACATATGTACATATACACGCAAATAAATACATATATACATATGCACATATACACACACATAAATACACACACACACACAGATATATATATATATATATATATATATATATTTCATTTATTCATTGTCCGCTCGGATAGGTAAGGTTAGTTATAGGTGGATTTCTTTTCTAATAGGAAAACTCATAATTTCAATGACATGGACAAATTATAATAATATAGTTAAAATTATAACAGAAAGACTCATTTTTAATCTCAAATCTTTACTATTTTTCACAAATGTTGTTTTTACTAATTTTTGGTGGAACAAAAATATTTCACACTGTATTCACTAAAGGAGTCTTTTTTGGTCATCTCACAATAATGTTTTACCTCATTTTTTTGAAACAAATTCACAACTAAAGAAAGTTAGTTACCATACCAACCATGAGTATATTCCCCCTCCCCCCCATAAACATCGATATATATATATATATATATATATATATATATATATATATATAGAGAGAGAGAGAGAGAGAGAGAGAGAGTTAGGCTAGTGTACACTCGAGTGTACCGGAGGCATCGTACACCTCAGTCATTTTTAAAGATGCGGCAACTTTTTAAAAAATCTAAACCGTACGTTGATCTTCTTAAATATCTTAAGAACATACTATATAATAAATTTTAGCTCATTGGGACACTTATAGGCCGTGCATCTAAAGGAGGCAAAAATCATGCATTTCAAATTAGTTTTGTGTGTTGATTTTGTTGTCCTTGGATGAGTGACTTACACTCATCCAAATGAGCTCAAATTTTGTATATGGCATGTTATTATTGTAACCATGAAGATCAATGGATTAGATTTTGGAAAACCATGGTCTAGATAGGAAAACACCATTGGGGTGTACAACGTGATCTGTACAGTCGAGTGTATTCTAGCCTGACTCTCTCTCTCTCTCTCTGTGTGTGTATATATATATATATATATATATATCTATATATATATATATATATATATATATATATATATATATATATATATATATATATATATATATATATATATATATATATATATATATATATATAAATAGTGTGTGTGTGTGTGTGTGTGGTGATCCTGTGAGAAATATCCTATGGTGAGAACATGAGAGGCATTTGAATAACTACAAATTTAGAACTATTTTTTTAAATCCAAGCATATCGATTGAAAAAGCATCATTTCATTTACCTTCTCACAACAAACCATTGCAATCAGACATTGTTTTCATATCCATATGTACAATATACACTTTTTACAGCCAACGGTCAGCCTGAAATTCAATACAGAACGTCGAAAAGTATTATGTTATTTTGAATGATTTACAAATCAGGTGGTGATAAAATTTTATAAGAAGGTAAATATTAAGGTATACCTGTAATATATATGGTTGGATTATGAAAAAATGATCTATGTAGAGAGTTATTCAAATGCCTCTCATGCTCTCATCAAGATAAGTTTCTGACTGGATCGTTACCCTATATATATATATATATGTATATATATGTATATATATGTATATATATATATATATATATATATATATATATAGAGAGAGAGAGAGAGAGTCAGGCTAGAATACACTCGAGCGTACGGATCGCACGAATAGACTCAAGTGTGTTTGCATATCAAGACTATTTTTTGCAAAATGTAAACCATTGATCTTCACTGTCATACTATAACTAGGCTACATATAAATTTTGAGTCCATTTGGATGAGTGTTAGTTACTCGTCCAAGGGCAACAAAATCGATGCGCGAAACTAATTTAAAATGCATAATTTTTGCGGTCTTCATAACATGAGCTATACATATCCAAATGTGCTCAAATTTTGCATATGAGTTATTCACAAGATGTTTAACAAGATCAATGGATTAGATTTTTAAAAAATATTGCATCATGAAAAACTACTTGAGTGTATTCCGCTCCGGATACACTCGAGTGTATTCTAGCGTCTCTCTCTCTCTCTCTCTCTCTCTCTCTATATATATATATATATATATATATATATATATATATATATATATATATACATATATATATCGTCAGGCTAGAATACACTCGAGTGTACAGATCACATCGTACACCCCAATGGTGATTTCTTATCTAGACCATATATTTGCAAAATCTAATCCATTGATCTTAATTGTTACAATAATAATAGACCACATACAAAATTTGAGCCCATTTGGATGAGTATAAGTCACTCATACAAGGGAAACAAAATCGATGCACATAACTAATTTGAAATACATAATTTTTGCATCTATTAGATGCATGACCTATAAGTGTCCAAATGAGCTCAAATTTATTATATATATGTTCTTAAGATATATAAGAAGATCAATGGTTTAAATTTCTAAAATAATTGCTCCATAATGGAAAAGAATGAGGCGTATAGCATCTTCGGTATACTCGAGTGTATTCCATGATGGAAAATGATTGAGGTGTATGGCATCCCCTAACTATGTGAATAAACTATATATATATATATATATATATATATATATATATATATATATATATATATATATATATATATATATATATATATATATATATATATATGAAGTATATACATACAAGACAACGATCCAGTGAGAAATATATCTTGGTGAGAGCATGAGAGGCATTTGAATAACGTTACATAGTGATCATTTTTTTTGTAATCCAACCATATGGATTAAAAATATAGCTTATTAGTTACCTTACTACAAAATTTCATCATCATATGACTTGTATTGCATTCACAACAACCAAATACTTTTCAACGCTCAATATTAAATTTCAGGCTGACCGTTGGATGTAAAATATATATATTCTATATATGGACATGTAAAAAATATTGGATTGCAGTGATTTTTTGTGTGAAGGTAAATAAAATGATGTTCTTCCCATTCATAAGGTTGGATATTGAAAAATATCTATAAATTTATGGTTATTCAAATGCCTCTCATGCTCTCACCGTAGGATGTTTCTCACCGGATCGCTACCCTATACATACATATCTATATATAGATACATATATGTGTGTGTGCATATCTATTAATATTTACATATACAAACATATGTGATTATCGACATATATATAGGCCTACACATATACGTACATACAAATATTTATATATATAATATGAATATATATATATATATATATATATTTACATACATACATACCTACATACATACATGTACCTATACAGCCGACAAGGGAATAGCCCGGTTGGTGAATTATGTTGGTCCCCAGTGAAGGGACCCGGGTTTGAAACCACACGGAGAAACATCTCTTGATTTATCACCCTCCCGGACGTCCGTCCTCCGCCACGGGTTATGGGAGAGGGGGAGAGAAATCTTTCTCTCTTAATCCCATACATGTACCTATACACACACACACGTGTGCGCGCACACACACACACACAACACACACACACACACACATATTTACATGGTCCAAAGAATTGTGTACATGTGTACATATAACTTACATTTACCCATCCTCATCCACATTTATGATGATTACAAATTTTTTTTGAACAATTCAACCTTAAAAATCTAATCTATACCCCTTAGATAAGATGTGTATCAAAAATCACCACAATTCAATTTTCATAGATCATCCATTACAAGAATATGTGTATCTTTTAATCAATTGTGAGTTGTAGAAATTGTAGAAACTAGTGAATGATATATTGATATATCTTATAATCTATATAAGATCTGGTTATGAATTTTTAAACATAAATAATCTATTTACTTCTGAATGGAGGGTACACATAAGTTACACATACTAACTGGTATGCATTTCCTAAGATTTCTCTCTCTCTATCTATCTATCTATATAATATATATGTGTGTGTGTGTATATATATACACACACACAGATATATATATAGAGAGAGAGTTAGGCTAGAATACACTCGAGTGTACAGATCGCATGCTACACTCAAGTTGTGTTTGGACATCAAGACTATTTTTTGTAAAATGTAAACCATTGATCTTCATTTTCATACTATAATTAGCCTACAAACAAATTTTGAGCTCATTTGGATGAGTGTAAGTTACTCATCCAAGGGCGACAAAACCAACGCATGAAACTAATTTGAAATGAATAATTTGTGTAGTCTTCATAAGATGACCTATAAATGTCCAAATGAGCTCAAATTTTATATATGAGCTATTTACAAGTTGTTTAATACGATCAACAGATTAGATTTTCAAAAAGAATATTGTGTCATGAAAAACTACTTGAGTGTATTCTTCTCCGGATACACTCGGGTGTATTTTAGCCTGACTCTCTCTCTCTCTATATATATATATATATGTGTATATATATATATATATATATATATATATATATATATATATGAGTATGTTTTCATTGCCCGCGTGGGTATTGAGAAAATGCTACCCATCCTCAAACAGACGGTGGTATTAGTTGTAAAAATAGTAAATATCCCGTTCTCAAAATCTAAAATCGCTACTTTCGCTTTGCCGTCCTTGGACGTACGGTTGCCTTGCCGCCATAGATCAGATTTCTGGAAGGTGTAGTAGTTCTGGAGCCTGTGTTGTGATGGCGGGTGTGTACAACAACATCAGATCTAGAATCGCTACTTTTGAGTGAACTCCTCAATGCCCCTGCCAAGGAGGTCAAGAGGATGTTCGACATGATGTGGACCAGGACGCCGATGTCACCTGCTGCAGCGGCGTGTCTGGCCGGCCCTGCCTTGCTTCATGTGAAGAAGGGAAAGTGGTGCTATGCTGAGGCGGTGACTTAATGAGAACATCGTCCTTCATGGTTCCGAGCTCCTCCAAATTGCCCCGACGACAACTCCTACTTCCGCCCCAGCTAGTTCCACGTCGGGCTCCTCGTCCTCTATAGTCTCCGTCTGCTCGGGGTCCACCTCCTACTACTCTTCTGTCTCTCCAGACAAAGATGTGGTCGTCCGGATAGCACCTGCAACTCCCACTTCTGTGTTATTGTCTAGGCACCGGAAGAAGTTACCCCCACACCGTTGGGGATCGCTCGACCTAGGCGAGTACAAGGTGTATAAGGCCTCCAGTGGTGACGCTATAGAAGAGCCCAGTTTGAAGGCCAACACGATGGATATCGCAACACAGATGGACGACCAACATCGCCTCAGGTAGTGGTGGCGCAGGGACAAGGCTCCGTCAGAGATCATGGAGTACTTTGAACAGATAATCTTAGCTCACCAAATATTTTTCTCAGCATCCTTGTTTTCCAACCTTCTTTTTATTATTGTGGATAGGTTTTCTAGGTTCATAGGAATGCAGGAACGGACATTTAAAGTTCCGACAAGGTGTTCCATAGAAGTGCACATTACGTGCTTGACAAAATGACTGTATGTACTGTATATATCTACTGTTAATTTCTGTAAATTGGTACTGAGGTTCATGATTCATGAAGGTGTATTTTACTACTTTTTGTCAGCTAGTGCCAACTTATGAGTGATTCTAGTCAAACTATCCTTGAGGATACACGTCTCCCTCTCCAAGTTGGCATCCATCACCTTCTCTAGCATAAACTTGGATTTTGAATCCTGCTCAAAAGTAATACTAAGGCCCTTATAAAAACATGTGGCCATTAAAACTAACTTATCAGATACTGAAAGTAATAATAAATGCAGGTTATAGTTTTCTATGTAGGTGACCATTTGTAATATGGATAGTCATATTGTAATAAGAAAGTGTCATCTATAATATGGACAGTCATATTGTAATAGGCAAGAGTCAACCGTAATGTAAGTGACAATTTTGTAATATGTATAGTCAAATTGTAATAAGCATGTGTCATATGTAATATAGACAGTCACATTGTAATAGGCAAGAGGCAATTGTAATGTAGGTGACAATTTTGTAATATGGATACTCATATTGTAAAAAGAAAGTGTCATCTGTAATATGGACCGTCACATTATAATAGGCAAGAACCAACTATAATGTAGGTGACCGTTTGTAATATGGATAGTCATGTTGTAATAAGAAAGTATCATCTGTAATATGGACAATCACATTGTAATAGGCAAGAGCCAACTGTAATGTAGGTGACAGTTTTGTAATATGGATAGTCGTATTGTAATTTTCAAGTATCATATGTCATATGGACAGTCAATTGTAATATGCAAGAGTCTGTAATGTAGGTGACAATTTGTAATATGGATAGTCATATTGTAATAAGAAAGTGTCATCTATAATATGATCAGTCACATTGTAATAGGCAAGGGCCAACAATAATGTAGGTGATAGTTTTGTAATATAGATAGTCATATTGTGATAAGCAAGTGTCATTTGTAATATGGGTACATTCACATTGAAATAGGCAAAAGCCAACCGTAGTATAGGTGATAGTTTTGTAATATAGATATTCATATTGTAATAAGCAAGTGTCGTCTGTAATATGGACATGCACATTGTAATAGGCAAGAACCAACCGTGATGTAGGTGACAATTTGTAATATGGATAGTCATATTGTAATAAGAAAGTGTCATCGGTAATATGGACATTCACATTGTAATAGGCAAGAACCAACTGTAATGTAGGTGACAGTTTTGTAGTATGGATACTCATATTGTAATAAGCAAATGTCATCTGTAATATGGACAGTCACATTATAATAGACAAGAGCCAACCATAATGTAGGTGACAATTTTGTAATATGGATACTCATATTGTAATAAACAAGTATCATCTGAAATATGGACAGTCACATTGTAATAGACAAAAGCCAACCATAATGTAGGTGACAGATTGTAATATGGATAGTCATATTGTAATAAGCAAATGTCTATGTAATATGGACAGTCACATTGTAATAGGCAACAACCAACGGTAATGTAGGTGATCGTTTTGTAATATGGATACTCATATTGTAATAGGCTATTCCCCCCAACTCGTTTCATTGTTATTGTGCTACCGAGTTTTTCTTTATGCAATATAATAAGGCAATATAAAAAGGTAGTGGATATTTTTTTATGCAATTAATCAGACAATTATGCGGAAAGAACATATAAGGATTTGGTTACATAATTTTCTTTTAATTTTCTAGATTACCAATCCCGCAATATCAAAGATTGTAGGCAAGTTGAGTACAATTTACGGTGTTCATCTTACTATGTTCCATCACAATAGTAGAAGGCTTGTCTGATATAAATATGGACAAGAGCGTGGGAGGTATTAGGTATTGTATTCTAATTTAGTTCTAATACGGTTGCAACAGTGGAAAAAGGTGACGCAACAGCCTTGGGATATACCTAATTTTTTATGAAGTTTCTGATTCAGTCATGTGATATATACAAAGACAATAACAATTGCGTATAAAAAGAAAGAATCATGTATCGTTCAAATATGTCTCGTATTCAGTCTGTGTTTAATTCAAAGTCCAATGAAACTTACATTCTCATGCTAAGGCACATCCGAGATGACGTTTCGTCTCCATTCCACTCAATTAGAACCCTTTCGCTTGGAAGTGAATAATATGGGTGGGATCAAGAAGGCGTGTAAAATGATATGAATCAATCGGACAATTTGGAATTTTTGTAACTCCGATTTCCCAAACAAGGCCAAGAAACGGAGATTCCAATTTCCCGAACAACACTGACAGAAGAGGGAGAAGCGCGCGCGTCGTCAGAGTGAAGCCAACCCCAGTTCCTAACACGAATCCACCACCCCAATCGGGAAAACAAGATAGCGTTTTGGGCGTCACCACCACCACCGGGGAGGAGGGCGGAAAAGACGACAGGGAGGACGACCAGAGGGGTGGCGATTGTTCCGCAGGGGAGCTCGAGCTTGGCCTGAGCCTCCGCTCTGGTGTGGCTACGGCTAAGGCGAATGTGGCACCTTGGAGGGACTACTGTCAGATCCTCACTGCAAAGGACTTCCCTCCCTAGCTGCCACTTCCGTGTATGCTTCCACGGCGCAACAACGCTGCCACAAGCCTGCCTCTGCTGGATACGATGCAGGGGTCGCGACAACCGTGATACTGACAATCCCCGTGGCGGATTGGAGCTCCATGATGCAGAGAGGGCAGGTCTGAGTGGGGTTTAGCAGGGGACGAATAGGGCCGAGTCACAGACTTGAAGGGGCCACCATGGTGGCAGAGAGGCACTCACTCTGACTGGTGTTGGATCACAAGGTCCTCCTCCCTTCTCGTGAAGCTCATAAGCTATTCCACTTACTACAACATCTGATCAGAACGCCACGACTAGTGTTGGATCGAAGATCTCCGCCGGTTGCATCCCCTCAAGGTCAAAGTCTCGGCCACACTTTGCCAAATCGGCAGCCACGACACATTCTTTCAAATGACGTTCCCTAGGGGCCTGATGGCCCCGCATAATATCCAGATGCACTTTCACTTCCATGAGCTTCTGGTTCAACGGCCGTGCCAGTGCTGCACGGTGAAAAAGTAATGTCGCACAGAGGAGGCGGGATTAGTCGAAGAAGACGGAACTATAGGGTCTATTTATTTACTAATCGTGCCACCGCGCTTTCACAGCACGGGTAGATTAACTCGTTACCCGCGCGGGCAGTAAATAAACACCATATATATATATATATGGGAATATTTTTTGTACTCGTGTGGGTAGCTACCTACACCAGAAATAGTTACTTTTTCTACAATTTTTTACCTTACACATGTAAAAGATTACATTGCCATCCAATAAGTTATATTACATGCATTGTAGTTGTCATTGTAATGAATGGTTAATTATATATTTATTCTAGAATGTTTATTGTGGATTCTACCAGTTTTTATCCTTTTCTTTGAATAGTTACTTTTTCAACAATATAGTTATTGTTTATTCACATAGTTATTTTTCTGACAAAACGATAACTTTTCTGGATGCACGTGTAGCATGTGTGTGTGTGTGCGCACACATGCATGTGTGCGTATGTATACACACACACACACACACACACACATATATATATATATATATATACATATATATATGTATATATACACACAAAAGAGAGAGATAGGAAGTGTGTACCATCTGTTATATGTAATGTTTGTGTCTAACCATTTAAATCATTTTGTGATGTGTCAAAATAATATAGGTACACAAAAGATGTATGTATTTGAGTACGCGAGGATTGTATCCGTATAGTTTACATTTAAGGAGATGTTTGTATATGTGTGTGTGCTTATAGATGCACTTTTAATCTTGAAAGTGTGGTATACTCTTTATTGATGTAAAAAAGTTTGTGTGTATTATAATAAAAATGGAAGAAATTAAAATGAGAATATGAAAAAGAGTAGCTATATACAAGTCAAATAATAGTACTAATTTCTATCTTTGAAGTACTCCAAATACTGTCAACACTTATTTCCTTTCCTTCAAGAATTATTAACTTTTTTTCCCTCCAAAACTCATTGTTCAGAATCAATATACAAACTCTGGACTTTGTTTATTTAGCTCTATGCAAGTCAACAATAGAGTAGGAAATTTCATCAATGTAACCTTGTTTGTTTTCATTGAACCATTCAATCATATTGCTTTTGCATTAGATGAACATGTCCAAATTATTTTGAACACTTTTATTGCAATGAAATAACATAGAGGTAAGAAAATCCTCTATTTAGAAGATGTCCTTGAGTTAATAACTTGTTGAAAAAGTAACCAGACAATCAGTTTGTATCTCTGAGGAACTTTGGATTTTCATATCTAATCAACTAAACTAGCCTAACATTTTCTCTCTATAAAAGAATCTTAGAACTACCTATTCATCATGACTTCCTTTCCATATATAGGCACACCATATTATTTAACACCTAGAAATCAATTCATTTCTTTACAAATTCAGTGGTTTGATTCACATGTCAAGATCCAACATTAATCTAGATTCCATCATTAACATAGTATCTTAGAGAGGAAACATGCATTATCCAGAGTTCACCATATCATCTTTAGAAAAAAAATTCAAGAAGGAAATTCCTATTGGAAATCTAGGGATCCCTACATAACATAGTATTATCCCCTTTGCCAATTTTCATACACACATCGAGAATAATATCCTCAAGTTTAATAATCATTTTCACATCCAAGTAGCATTATTCTTCATATAGACTCTCCATGAACCCATCTCCCCTAATAATGGGCCATGTAATTATCTTCATTGCATATATTCTTGACTAAGAAAGTTTTAACAATCTTACCCATATCTTGTACTCCCAACCACCTTATTTCTTTAGAGAACAAACATTTTCCAATGAGGTAGTATGAATTATTTCTCTAAAGTAGTGGAACAACACATAAGAGATTCCAACATAGATTAGTAATATCTTGAGATGCACTAACAAGTAAGGGAAAGAAGCATCCCAATATAGGTGAATGATGATAAAATGAGATTTGTTAGTTCTAACCTCCTTACATATGAAAATATTTTTATTTATGTACCTCGAATTTGTTTTGTGTTTGATAAATAATAGGAGAATATAAGCTTCTAGTAATTCCTTGTTTGAACAAGGATGTCCAAAATATTTCTTGGGTAAATTTTCAATCTGATTACCTTGATCCTTTAAAAGAAATTTGTATGCCATCTCTGTACCAAAAATAGAGCTTTTATAATAGTTGTAATTATAAAAGAAACCTTTGCATACTTTGAAATTATAGCAATAATGGAATATGAAGACTTAATATCAACTTTAGAGAACAAAATAACAACAAATGAAAATAAAATTTTAGACAAAACTAGATTATGAGAAGTAGTCATAGGGATGAAATTTCTATTATTTTCTTCCTCCCTAAGCATAGATGATGTGCCTCGAATGAAATGACAAAAAGTTATGAATCTACAAAGACTATTTTCCTAATGTCACTAGAAGGTTTAAATCTTTTAGTACTATTCCATTTTCAAAAACTTGTATACTAATATTGTGAAAAATCTCCTACATTCATTTAAAAAAATAAAGGTAAACTCCATTTCAGTCAATATAGAATTGGGAGAACTAGACCTAAATATAAGCTTTCGTTGTACGTTATTTAAGAAGAATTAGGGGAATTAGTCTTCATCATAATTTTCATCAATCATTTACAAGAATTGTCACATCTGATATAGTTTTGCCTTTATGTAATCTTTAACATATATATATATATATATAAATATATATATATATATAAATATATATATATATATATATTTATATAATATTCATATTCATATTCATAAATATATAAGCATATATGTCATATATAATGTGGCATTATACAAATTTAGAATATGGATCAAGTTACTAATAATCTCATATTATATTATATCTATATCATATATGTAAAAAAGTTACAAAATATATGCTTGGGTATGTTTGATTTGTATAGTAATGAGTGTTAGTTTATAAAATACTTTTTAGATTCTTGTGTATGTTGCTTATAAAGTCCATAGATATTTAATGAATTAACACAAAACAATAATGTGTTATAAAGAAAGGATGTGTACAACTCAAGAATATTCAGTCATCTTATTTTCAAAGAATTCCAGACATTTATTTGTATCTAATTTTCATATAAGATATTTTTCTTAATACATTTAATATATTTTAAAATCATTTTAAACAGTATTGATGTATGGTATAATGGTTAAATTTTTTGAATAGTTAGTGATAGACTTAGCTTAAAGTCTCTTGGTTGACATATATATGTGTTTTTAGAGGCATAGAAGTGGCCTCACAATCTAATGTAGATCAATCCAACCTGACCTAGTTGAGTGTATGGTCTGAATGTGGTTCCCAATAATACATTAGCACTTCTTTTCCCATTTTATAGACCTTGTAGACCACTCATGCAATGGTTCACTAGTCCAGCTGCTCCAACCCATTGGTTTGGTTTGGTTACATATTGTTGTGGCATTTTTCTATGACCAAAAAGACAAAATACACTAGTTTGAAACAAGAAAATAATTGAACACATTTTAGAAATATGAGGAAATCCACCTAAAGATCTTAAAATCACAAAGGTGTCCAAACATAGTTGGACTTGGGTTTTTACATAGAAAAATATACTATGGTGTCTTTATATAGAGGAGGAAAGAAGGATCCCACATTGTATGAAGTAGTGTTGGTGATCAACCACCACGTCAACTTATCAGGAGGGGGAGAAGGTGATGGATCTTGCTAAGTGTTTAGATTGGGATCTACCAAAACCAGTATAATAATAGACCCCCAAGCAATGTCCTTCTAAATGTACTTTTCTAGATTCTTAGGCATCTATATTGGCGTTTTTAAGTGTAATTATAGATTTGATAGGAAAGAGTACATTGGGAAGATAACATAAGAAACTATAAAGTACTAAGAATTTTCACAATGTCTCCTTTTGGAAATTATACAATTAACATTCTTTACATAGATTCCTCATGTGAGAAGCTATTCCAATTTGCCATTTTATTGACTTTGTAGACTGGATATTTTGACCACTAGTACTATCACCACCATCACCATCACCACTATTTCCTAGACAAAAATTATTATAACTACTACCACAACCACCACTACTACATCAAGAGTATTATCTCAGCTACTACCACCAACACCGCATCCAACATCATCACCTGTTGACTCAAGGTCAATTAGGTCAATGTTGACTCACGTCTAAATTGACTAAACCCGTGTTTTGATGATGACTAACCATTCCACATATTGGTGTCTAATGCTTCTACTTGAGTGATTTCAGATTAGGTATAGACACACTCCAATTTCCCTAACTTGCGCATCTCAAATTGGAGAAAAGACAAGTCAAAGTCATACAAGTGCACATTTTTGTAATATGATGTATATCCATTAGAATCATGTTGTAAATCACTTGTAATGATTGTATGACTTGTAATTAAGCTTAGAAAAATACCAGGAACACTTAGATCGAATATTAGAGCACTTTTAATGCAACTTTGAAAATCAATTACAGGCACTTGTTCGGTCGAGTTTCCCACCCTGAAACTCGACCGATCAACCTTGGTCGATTTTCTGAAGATTGCATCGGTCTAGTTGTGCACTCATAGAACTCGACCAATTGGGTAGTAGGCCATTTCCAGTTGAAATGGTCGGTCGAGTTTCCTCAGGACAAACTCGACCGATCCTTTGAACATCGGTTTGCCTGCTACTTGATCGGTCGAGTTACACCCATAGAAACTCGACCGATTGCACTGTACGGAAAAGTACAGAAAAGTGTTTCTAGCCGTTGTGGAGTTGCAACAAGTGAAAATAGATCCGTTGCAAGCCACAAAATGGCTAGTTTTCGTTCATAAGTGTTCCCAAAGGCTAAGAGGCATCCCCAGCTATAAATAGGACCCCTTGGGCTTCATTCCAAGGTTGAGCATTCATTGCAAACTCTTTGTGAGGTTCCTATTCAATAGATGAGTGCTTCCTACAACCTCCTCTCTCTCACTAAGCTTAATCACTTGCTACATCCATTAGAGTGAGTAGGAGATTTGTAAGAGAGCTAGTTTTATATGTATATCTTGTGAGGCTCTCACTTCCACCACCTCCCCATCTCTCATTTGCTATCTTGAAGATGAAGGTTCTCTCTCTTGTCCAAGAGAGGTGAAGAAGAACAAGGGAAGGAGTCTCTTGGTGAAGATCAAGGCAAAAGACTTGGAGCTAGAGTGGGTAAGCCCTTGGAGAAGGCAAAAGACTCAAGCTCAAGTAGGTAAGACCTTGGTGGAAAGCTTCTCCGAGTGAAGGTGAAGTCAAAGGCGGAAGATCCAAGAAGAGTGGGTAATTCCTACAAGGACGAAGACTTGTGCAAGAGTGGGTAAGTCCTTGGAGAAGGCCGAAGACTCTTGCAAAGTGGGTAAGTCCTTGGTAAGGTTGAAGACTCTATGTATTGGATAGGTAAATCCTTTGTTGGTCATGTATTGTAAGTCTTATAAGTGAATATAAGAGTGCAATTGTTGGAAGTCCTAGAGGTTGACCTCTCTAGGCAAGTGGACTGACACACTTCTAGTTTGAAGTGTGGAACCACTCTAAATAGCTTGTCTAATTGGTGCATGTTCAATCTCTCTTATCCTTGCTATGCATGATTTAGTTGCACTCAAATTACCTATTTAGCAACCTTATATTGTCATATATTTTGAAGGTTTAATGAATTTTGTTTAAGTGCTTTCAGCTCTATTCACCCCCCCTCTAGAGCATCTAATCACCCATCTAGGATCCAACAAGTGGTATCAGAGCGGGTCTTCTCCAAGCATACTTCTACAAGTAGGAGAAGATGGGTGACTACCTAGGAGGGAGACTCTCGACCAACCTTCCAATCTTTGATGGGAGCAACTTTCTCTATTGGAGAAGAAGACTTCCATTCTACATCCAAGGATCAAGTCTCGAGATGTGGAAAATGGTGAACAGCCCATACATTCTACCAAAGACAAATATTGAAGAATGGGATGAAGCCACCTTGATGAAAGCAACCGTGAATGCTAGAGCCATGCACATCCTTTATGCCTCCATGACCCCCACCGAGTTCAACTGGATTTCTTCTTGTAAGATGGCCTATGAGGTATGGAGAAAGCTTTGCATCACTTATGAAGGGACAGATCAAGTGAAGGAAAGCAAAGTCTACATGCTGAAAGGGTTGCTTGAGAACTTCAAGATGGGAAAGGAGGAGGGAATAGCCAACATGTACTCAAGTCTCAACACCATCTTGAATGGTCTTACTGTTCTAGGACATCCTATGTCTAGTGGAGAGATCAACTCAAAGATCCTTAGAACTCTCCCCAAGAGGTGGGAATCTAAAGTGACTTCTATTGAAGAAGCAAGGTCTCTTAGGGATATTCCTATTGAAGAGCTCATTGGAAATCTACAAGCACATGAAGCCACACTTGACAAGAGGAAGGAAGTAGAAAGACAAGAGGAGAAAGAGCTAAAGAGAATGAAGAAGGCTGAAATCAAAGCTCAAATCAAGGCTATTGTTGGTCAAGCCTCTCCATTCTCTCAAGTTGAAGAAGATGCCATGCACTCCAAAGGTAGACTCTACAAAGGCAAGTCCTCCTCTATCTGGTGCTTCACATGTGGAAAGAAGGGTCACTACAAGGAAGATTGCCCACTAGGCAAAAAGACCCATCTTCACAAGAAGAAATGGCAATCAAGCTCAAGTGGCTCCTCCAACTCAAGCTCAAGTGAAGATTCATGTGAAGGATCAAGCTCAAGCTCTAGTGATGAAGGAGAATGCCATTTTGCTCTTATAGCATCAACAAGTGAAGACTCAAATGAGGTAAATCTAGACTCTTTAGATAAATAATCTTTAATTGCTATTATTCATGATATTTGTGCCTCTTATAAGTCTTCTAAAAAGAAAAAGAAAAAGCTTGCTAAAATTGTTGATAATTTGCATATAGAACTAGATGATCTTGAATATGCAAATTCTTGCTTGCTTATTGATAAAAATGATTGTCTTAGCCAAGTATACTCTATTAAACTTGAAAATGCTAGTTTACTTGATAAGATTAAATTTCTAGAAGCTCAACCTCTCATGCCTAGTTCTAATGAAGAACATACTTTAATTATTGATTCTCTCATTCATGACATTGATGTTCTTAAATCTGAAAACAAGGACAAAGATTTTGTTTTGCATGAATTAGAAATAGAAAATGCCTCCTTGCTTGCTAAAATCAATGGGCATGAATCTTGTTCTCACTCTACAAATAGAGAGAATGATGTTGCTGCTCTTCATATTGATAGAGATTCTTATTCAACTAAATCTCTTTGATAAGAAAATGATCTTTTGCATGCTAGAGATAATATCAATAATTTGTCTTCTACTATTGCTTCTCTTAAGCATGATAATGATATTTTGAGATCTTCTTTGCAAAGATTCTTAGTGGGTAAAAAGAATCTTAATGACATCCTACACTATACTACTAAACAAATTGGTAGACATGGTTTAGGATATGATAGCAGTCAAGGCAACAACAAAGATAAAGGACCTCCAATTTTCCATGGAGAATCCTCTAGTTCCAAGACTATGGGCACATGCAACTATTGCAATGAATTTGGTCATTATTCTAATTGTTGTCCTTTTAGGAAAGCACCCAAGAGCAATAGGATTTGGGTTGCTAAGCTAACCCCTCCGGACCCAAAAACATGATTGGGGACCATTTCATCTTTCTTCTTGTAGGTACTTGCAAATGGATTGACTTGAGCTATTGATTTGCAAATTGACTTCTCAATCCACATCAAAGAAGAAAGGTGATATGTGTAGAGGGTGACAACAAGTGAAAAAAAAAGCAATGGTAAGTACAAAGGTAATGGTTTTATTGCTTGTAACCATTTCTAACTTGTTTTTTCAAGTTAGTGTGCACTATACATATGGTTTTTGAGTTAAAAGTGGAATTTTGTGATTATCTTCACACTCTTTCTCTAAAACTGTTTCTAATGCTTCTATAGTGCATTACTAACTTGCTTAGACATGTTTGGATATGGTTTGTATTTTCAGCATACCTTTAAATATGTTTTTATGAAATATATGTGCTTTTTGACAGCTGCTCTGTCGGTCAAGTTTGCCCTACTGAAACTCGACCGATAGGCACCAAGAGTGTTGCCAACAGCTGTCATCGGTCGAGTTGACAATGCATATAACTCGACCGATAACACTGTGCACAGAATATACATTTGGCTTATTGAGTGAGAATTTCCCTCTCAACAAGATTTTCTCAACCAATAGCCTTATTCTTTGGCACTCTCATTTGGTACCTATATATATGCATATTGCCATGATCTAAATTGCCTATCTTGCTTACAACTCTATCTCTCTAATTGCTCTAAATTGGTATATCTATATCTTGCAATTACTTGCTTTGAGTTGTTTTGCAGGTTTTGATGATGATCTCTTTGGATCTCTTGGTTGTGTCTAAAATCGCTTCCGCTGTACTCTAACTTACTACATCTATCTAGGTGTATATCTTGTGTTGATACAACCTTGAGGTTCATAGGGGTAATCATCTTATGGTAAGGATGCATATTTAGTGAGTTCTATCCTTTCATGCTTCTAAAATTGCATATCTCTTTGTTTGGATATATCTCTTCATCTACTCATAGCTTGCTCTTTAACTTGTGTATCTTTTGGTATCTCTTGCTATGATCTAGATTCTACTAGTAGTCCTAACTTATGATATCATCTACTAGTAGTTCATATACATGTAGTTCTAACCCTTTTTATAATTCGAATATTTGCTCATCTATATGCTATGCTTGAATCTTGTCTCATATATGCTCAAGCATGTTCCTTGAATTGCATATCTACTATCTTGAGTTGCTTGCATAACATTGTGATGCAGGGCACATAGAGCTACATTATATGTAGAAATTGGAGTATTTTTGGATTTTATGTAGGTTTTGCTCCAATTTCAGTTTTTGCTGCAAGTATAGTGTTTTTATGCAGAAACACCCTTCTGAGCAAGACTCATCGCTTTGCCATGAGCTCCGATGGTTTTGGTCAAATTCCATCATCTTGAGGGTCAAAATTGTGATTTATTGTTTTTCTGCAGCACTTTATCTTGCATTTTTGGGATGTTCAAGTATATGCTTTAACTTGCTTTTCTTTCTATGCTTGGACAAGCCCCTATCTGCGCTCTTCTACTCTCCTTATATATTTGTGTTATCTCCTTTCTCTTTAACAAGTGATGTTTCTTTTTTCTTCATAACCCCCACCTTTTTGAAATGACAAAGGGGGAGAAAGGTAATGTCTTCTTTTAAAAAGAGGAAGAAGGCATGTCTTACATGAAGAGGAGAAGAATGTCCATGTAAAGGGGAGAAGGTAAATGGGAGGAGACATATATGTGTAGACATATATGAGTAGAAGACATAGTTTCTATAAATGTTATGAAAGCTAACCATGTAGGAGAAATAACATCAATTGAGGGGGAGTATGAAAACTCCATGCGCATCAATTGAGGGGGAGCATATGAACTTAGTCCTATTGAAACCCCTAGGTTCCTCCAAAGGTATAAATTTACTTAAATGCTTTCAATACATTTATGGAATGATTTGTCATCTTCAAAAAGGGGGAGAATGTTGACTCAAGGTCAATTAGGTCAATGTTGACTCACGTCTAAATTGACTAAACCCGTGTTTTGATGATGACTAACCATTCCACATATTGGTGTCTAATGCTTCTACTTGAGTGATTTCAGATTAGGTATAGACACACTCCAATTGCCCTAACTTGCGCATCTCAAATTGGAGAAAAGACAAGTCAAAGTCATACAAGTGCACATTTTTGTAATATGATGTATATCCATTAGAATCATGTTGTAAATCACTTGTAATGATTGTATGACTTGTAATTAAGCTTAGAAAAATACCAGGAACACTTAGATCGAATATTAGAGCACTTTTAATGCAACTTTGAAAATCAATTACAGGCACTTGTTCGGTCGAGTTTCCCACCCTGAAACTCGACCGATCAACCTTGGTCGATTTACTGAAGATTGCATCGGTAAAGTTGTGCACTCACAGAACTCGACCGATTGGGTAGTAGGCCATTTCCAGTTTAAATGGTCGGTCGAGTTTCCTGAGGACAAACTCGATCGATCCTTTGAACATCGGTTTGCCTGCTACTTGATCGGTCGAGTTACACCCATAGAAACTCGACCGATTGCACTGTACAGAAAAGTGCAGAAAAGTGTTTCTAGCCGTTGTGGAGTTGCAACAAGTGAAAATAGATCTGTTGCAAGCCACAAAATGGCTAGTTTTCGTTCATAAGTGTTCCCAAAGGCTAAGAGGCATCCCCAGCTATAAATAGGACCCCTTGGGCTTCATTCCAAGGTTGAGCATTCATTGCAAACTCTTTGTGAGGTTCCTATTCAATAGATGAGTGCTTCCTACAGCCTCCTCTCTCTCACTAAGCTTAATCACTTGCTACATCCATTAGAGTGAGTAGGAGATTTGTAAGAGAGCTAGTTTTATATGTATATCTTGTGAGGCTCTCACTTCCACGACCTCCCCATCTCTCATTTGCTATCTTGAAGATGAAGGTTCTCTCTCTTGTCCAAGAGAGGTGAAGAAGAACAAAGGAAGGAGTCCCTTGGTGAAGATCAAGGCATAAGACTTGGAGCTAGAGTGGGTAAGCCCTTGGAGAAGGCAAAAGACTCAAGCTCAAGTAGGTAAGACCTTGGTGGAAAGCTTCTCCGAGTGAAGGTGAAGTCAAAGGCGGAATATCCAAGAAGAGTGGGTAATTCCTACAAGGCCGAAAACTTGTGCAAGAGTGGGTAAGTCCTTGGAGAAGGCCGAAGACTCTTGCAAAGTGGGTAAGTCCTTGGTAAGGTTGAAGACTCTTTGTATTGGATAGGTAAGTCCTTTGTTGGTCATGTATTGTAAGTCTTATAAGTGAATATAAGAGTGCAATTGTTGGAAGTCCTAGAGGTTGACCTCTCTAGGCAAGTGGACTGACACACTTCTAGTTTGAAGTGTGGAACCACTCTAAATAGCTTGTCTAATTGGTGCATGTTCAATCTCTCTTATCCTTGCTATGCATGATTTAGTTGCACTCAAATTACCTACTTAGCAACTTTATCTTGTGATATATTTTGAAGGTTTAATGAATTTTTTTTAAGTGCTTTCAGCTCTATTCACCCCCCTCTAGAGCATCTAATCACCCATCTAGGATCCAACAAGTGGTATCAGAGCGGGTCTTCTCCAAGCATACTTCTACAAGTAGGAGAAGATGGGTGACTACCTAGGAGGGAGACTCTCGACCAGCCTTCCAATCTTTGATGGGAGCAACTTCCTCTATTGGAGAAGAAGACTTCAATTCTACATCCAAGGATCAAGTCTCGAGATGTGGCAAATGGTGAACAGCCCATACATTCTACCAAAGACAAATATTGAAGAATGGGATGAAGCCACCTTGATGAAAGCAACCGTGAATGCTAGAGCCATGCAAATACTTTATGCCTCCATGACCCCCACCGAGTTCAACCAGATTTCTTCTTGTAAGACGGCCTATGAGGTATGGAGAAAGCTTTTCATCACTTATGAAGGGACAGATCAAGTGAAGGAAAGCAAAGTCTATATGCTCAAAGGGTTGCTTGAGAACTTCAAGATGGGAAAGGAGGAGAGCATAGCCAACATGTACTCAAGGCTCAACACCATCTTGAATGGTCTTGCTTTTCTATGGCATCCTATGTCTAGTGGAGAGATCAACTCAAAGATCCTTAGAACTCTCCCCAAGAGGTGGGAATCCAAAGTGACTTCTATTGAAGAAGCAAGGTCTCTTAGGGATATTCCTATTGAAGAGCTCATTGGAAATCTACAAGCACATGAAGCCACACTTGACAAGAGGGAGGAAGTAGAAAGACAAGAGGAGAAAGAGCTAAAGAGAATGAAGAAGGCTGAAATCAAAGCTCAAATCAAGGCTATTATTGGTCAAGCCTCTCCATTCTCTCAAGTTGAAGAAGATGCCATGTACTCCAAGGGTAGACTCTACAAAGGCAAGTCCTCCTCTATCCGGTGCTTCACATGTGGAAAGAATGGTCACTACAAGGAAGATTTCCCACAAGGCAAAAAGACCCATCTTCACAAGAAGAAATGGCAATCAAGCTCAAGTGGCTCCTCCAACTCAAGCTCAAGTGAAGATTCATGTGAAGGATCAAGCTCAAGCTCTAGTGATGAAGGAGAATGCCATTTTGCTCTTATAGAATCAACAAGTGAAGACTCAAATGAGGTAAATCTAGACTCTTTAGATAAAGAATCTTTAATTGCTATTATTCATGATATTTGTGCCTCTTATAAGTCTTTGAAAAAGAAAAAGAAAAATCTTGCTAAAATTGTTGATAATTTGCATATAGAACTAGATGATCTTGAATATGCCAATTCTTGCTTTCTTATTGATAAAAATGATTGTATTAGCCAAGTATACTCTATTAAACTTGAAAATGATAGTTTACTTGATAAGATTAAATTTCTAGAAGCTCAACCTCTCATGCCTAGTTCTAATGAAGAACATACTTTAATTATTGATTCTCTCATTCATGACATTGATGTTCTTAAATCTGAAAACAAGGACAAAGATTTTGTTTTGCATGAATTAGAAATAGAAAATGCCTCCTTGCTTGCTAAAATCAATGGGTATGAATCTTGTTCTAGCTCTACAAATAGAGATAATGATGTTGCTGCTCTTCATATTGATAGAGATTCTTATTCAACTAAATCTCTTTGCTTAGAAAATGATCTTTTGCATGCTAGAGATAATATCAATAATTTTTCTTCTACTATTGCTTCTCTTAAGAATGATAATGATAGTTTGAGATCTTCTTTGCAAAGATTATTAGTGGGTAAAAAGAATCTTAATGACATCCTACACTATACTACTAAACAAATTGGTAGACATGGTTTAGGATATGATAGCAGTCAAGGGAACAACAAAGATAAATGACCTCCAATTTTCCATGGAGAATCCTCTAGTTCCAACACTATGGGCACGTGAAACTATTGCAATTAATGTGGTCATTATTCTAATTGTTGTCCTTTTAGGAAAGCACCCAAGAGCAATAGGATTTGGGTTGCTAAGCTAACCCCTCTGGACCCAAAAACATGATTGGGGACCATTTCATCTTTCTTCTTGTAGGTACTTGCAAATGGATTGAGTTGAGCTATTAATTTGCAAATTGACTTCTCAATCCACATCAAAGAAGAAAGGTGAGATGTGTAGAGGGTGACTACAAGTGAAAAAAAAGCAATGGTAAGTACAAAGGTAATGGTTTTAGTGCTTGTAACCATTTCTAACTTGTTTTGTCAAGTTAGTGTGCACTATACATATGGTTTTTGAGTTAAAAGTGGAATTTTGTGATTATCTTCACACTCTTGCTCAAAAACTATTTCTAATGCTTCTATAGTGCATTACTAACTTGCTTAGACATGTTTGGATATGGTTTGTATTTTCAACATACCTTTAAATATGTTTTTATGAAATATATGTGCTTTTTGAAAGCTGCTCTGTCGGTCGAGTTTGCCCTACTGAAACTCGACCGATAGGCACCAAGAGTGTTTCCAACAGCTGTCATCGGTCGAGTTGACAATGCACAGAACTCGACCGATAACACTGTGCATAGAATATACATTTGGCTTATTGAGTGAGAATTTCCCTCTCAACTAGATTTTCTCAACCAATAGCCTTATTCTTTGGCACTCTCATTTGGTACCTTTATATATGCATATTGCCATGATCTAAATTTCCTATCTTGCTTACAACTCTATCTCTCTAATTGCTCTAAATTGGTATATCTATATCTTGCAATTACTTGCTTTGAGTTGTTTTGCAGGTTTTGATGATGATCTCTTTGGATCTCTTGGTTGTGTCTAAAATCGCTTCCGTTGTACTCTAACTTGGTACATCTATCTAGGTGTATATCTTGTGTTGATACAACCTTGAGGTTCATAGGGGTAATCATCTTATGGTAAGGATGCATATTTAGTGAGTTATATCCTTTCATGCTTCTAAAATTGCATATCTCTTTGTTTGGATATATCTCTTCATCTACTCATAGCTTGCTCTTTAACTTGTGTATCTTTTGGTATCTCTTGCTATGATCTAGATCCTACTAGTAGTCCTAACTTATGATATCATCTACTAGTAGTTCATATACATGTAGTTCTAACCCTGTTTATAATTGGAATATTTGCTCATCTATATGCTATGCTTGTATCTTGTCTCATATATGCTCAAGCCTGTTCCTTGAATTGCATATCTACTATCTTGAGTTGCTGGCATAACATTGTGATGCAGGGCACATAGAGCTACATTATATCTAGAAATTGGAGTATTTTTGGATTTTATGCAGGTTTTGCTCCAATTTCAGTTTTTGCTGCAAGTATAGTGTTTTTTATGCAGAAACAACCTTCTGAGCAAGACTCATCGCCTTGCCATGAGCTCCGATGGTTTTTGGTCAAATTCCATCATCTTGAGGGTCAAAATTGTGATTTATTGTTTTTCTACAGCACTTTATCTTGCATTTTTGGGATGTTCAAGTATATGCTTTAACTTGCTTTTCTTTCTATGCTTGGACAAGCCCCTATCTGCGCTCTTCTACTCTCCTTATATATTTGTGTTATCTCCTTTCTCTTTAACAAGTGATGTTTCTTTTTTCTTCATAACCCCCACCTTTTTGAAATGACAAAGGGGGAGAAAGGTAATGTCTTATTTTAAAAATAGGAAGAAGGCATGTCTTACATGAAGAGGAGAAGAATGTCCATGTAAAGGAGAGAAGGTAAAGGGGAGGAGACATATATGTGTAGACATATATGAGTAGAAGACATAGTTTCTATAAATGTTATGAAAGCTAACCATGCAGGAGATATAGAATCAATTGAGGGGGAGTATGAAAACTCCATGCACATCAATTGAGGGGGAGCATATGAGCTTAGTCCTATTGAAACCCCTAGGTTTCTCCAAAGGTATAAATTTACTTAAATGCTTTCAATACATTTATGGAATGATTTGTCATCTTAAAAAAGAGGGAGAATGTTGACTCAAGGTCAAATAGGTCAATGTTGACTCACGTCTAAATTGACTAAACCTTTGTTTTGATGATGACTAACCATTCCACATATTGGTGTCTAATGCTTCTACGTGAGTGATTTCAGATTAGATATAGACACACTCCAATTGCCCTAACTTGCGCATCTCAAATTGGAGAAAAGACAAGTCAAAGTCATACAAGTGCACATTTTTGTAATATGATGTATATCCATTAGAATCATGTTGTAAATTACTTGTAATGATTGTATGACTTATAATTAAGCTTAGAAAAATACCAGGAACACTTAGATCGAATATTAGAGCACTTTTAATGCAACTTTGAAAATCAATTACAGGCACTTGTTCGGTCGAGTTTCCCACCCTGAAACTCGACCGATCAACCTTGGTCGATTTTCTGAAGATTGCATCGGCCGAGTTGTGCACTCACAGAACTCGACCGATTGGGTAGTAGGCCATTTCCAGTTGAAATGGTCGGTCGAGTTTCCTCAGGACAAACTCGACCGATCCTTTGAACATCGGTTTGCCTTCTACTTGATCGGTCGAGTTACACCCATAGAAACTCGACCAATTGCACTGTACGGAAAAGTGTAGAAAAGTGTTTCTAGCCATTGTGGAGTTGCAACAAGTGAAAATAGATCCGTTGCAAGCCACAAAATGGCTAGTTTTCGTTCATAAGTGTTCCTAAAGGCTAAGAGGCATCCCCGGCTATAAATAGGACCCCTTGGGCTTCATTCCAAGGTTGAGCATTCATTGCAAACTCTTTGTGAGGTTCCTATTCAATAGATGAGTGCTTCCTACAGCCTCCTCTCTCTCACTAAGCTTAATCACTTACTACATCCATTAGAGTGAGTAGGAGATTTGTAAGAGAGCTAGTTTTATATGTATATCTTGTGAGGCTCGCACTTCCACCACCTCCCCATCTCTCATTTGCTATCTTGAAGATGAAGGTTCTCTCTCTTGTCTAACAGAGGTGAAGAAGAACAAGGGAAGGAGTCCCTTGGTGAAGATCAAGGCAGAAGACATGGAGCTAGAGTGGGTAAGACCTTGGAGAAGGCAAAAGACTCAAGCTCAAGTAGGTAAGACCTTGGTGGAAAGCTTCTCCGAGTGAAGGTGAAGTCAAAGGCAGAAGATCCAAGAAGAGTGGGTAATTCCTACAAGGCCGAAGACTTGTGCAAGAGTGGGTAAGTCCTTGGAGAAGGCCGAAGACTCTTGCAAAGTGGGTAAGTCCATGGTAAGGTTGAAGAATCTTTGTATTGGATAGGTAAGTCCTTTGTTGGTCATGTATTGTAAGTTTTATAAGTGAATATAAGAGTGCAATTGTTGGAAGTCCTAGAGGTTGACCTCTCTAGGCAAGTGGACTGACACACTTCTAGTTTGAAGTGTGGAACCACTCTAAATAGCTTGTCTAATTGGTGCATGTTCAATCTCTCTTATCCTTTCTATGCATGATTTAGTTGCACTCAAATTGCCTATTTAGCAACCTTATCTTGTCATATATTTTGAAGGTTTAATGAATTTTGTTTAAGTGCTTTCAGCTCTATTCACCCCCCTCTAGAGCATCTAATCACCCATCTAGGATCCAACAAGTGGTATCAGAGCGGGTCTTCTCCAAGCATACTTCTACAAGTAGGAGAAGATGGGTGACTACCTAGGAGGGAGACTCTCGACCAGCCTTCCAATCTTTGATGGGAGCAACTTCCTCTATTGGAGAAGAAGACTTCAATTCTACATCCAAGGATCAAGTCTCGAGATGTGGCAAATGGTAAACAACCCATACATTCTACCAAAGACAAATATTGAAGAAAGGGATGAAGCCACCTTGATGAAAGCAACCGTGAATGCTAGAGCCATGCACATCCTTTATGCCTCCATGACCCCCACCGAGTTCAACCGGATTTCTTCTTGTAAGACGGCCTATGAGGTATGGAGAAAGCGTTGCACCACTTATGAAGGGACAGATCAAGTGAAGGAAAGCAAAGTCTACATGCTCAAAGGGTTGCTTGAGAACTTCAAGATGGGAAAGGAGGAGAGCATAGCCAACATGTACTCAAGTCTCAACACCATCTTGAATGGTCTTGCTGTTCTAGGACATCCTATGTCTAGTGGAGAGATCAACTCAAAGATCCTTAGAACTCTCCCCAAGAGGTGGGAATCCAAAGTGACTTCTATTGAAGAAGCAAGGTCTCTTAGGGATATTCCTATTGAAGAGCTCATTGGAAATCTACAAGCACATGAAGCCACACTTGACAAGAGGGAGGAAGTAGAAAGACAAGAGGAGAAAGAGCTAAAGAGAATGAAGAAGGCTGAAATCAAAGCTCAAATCAAGGCTATTGTTGGTCAAGCCTCTCCATTCTCTCAAGTTGAAGAAGATGCCATGTACTCCAAGGGTAGACTCTACAAAGGCAAGTCCTCCTCTATCCGGTGCTTCACATGTGGAAAGAAGGGTCACTACAAGGAAGATTGCCCACAAGGCAAAAAGACCCATCTTCACAAGAAGAAATGGCAATCAAGCTCAAGTGGCTCCTCCAACTCAAGCTCAAGTGAAGATTCATGTGAAGGATCAAGCTCAAGCTCTAGTGATGAAGGAGAATGTCATTTTGCTCTTATAGCATCAACAAGTGAAGCCTCAAATGAGGTAAATCTAGACTCTTTAGATAAATAATCTTTAACTGCTATTATTCATGATATTTGTGCCTCTTATAAGTCTTCTAAGAAGAAAAAGAAAAAGCTTGCTAAAATTGTTGATAATTTGCATATATAACTAGATGATCTTGAATATGCCAATTCTTGCTTGCTTATTGATAAAAATGATTGTCTTAGCCAAGTATACTCTATTAAACTTGAAAATGCTAGTTTACTTGATAAGATTAAATTTCTAGAAGCTCAACCTCTCATGCCTAGTTCTAATGAAGAACATACTTTAATTATTGATTCTCTCATTCATGACATTGATGTTCTTAAATCTGAAAACAAGGACAAAGATTTTGTTTTGCATGAATTAGAAATAGAAAATGCCTCCTTGCTTGCTAAAATCAATGGGCATGAATCTTGTTCTAGCTCTACAAATAGAGAGAATGATGTTGTTGCTCTTCATATTGATAGAGATTCTTATTCAACTAAATCTCTTTGCTTAGAAAATGATCTTTTGCATGCTAGAGATAATATCAATAATTTGTCTTCTACTATTGCTTCTCTTAAGCATGATAATGATAGTTTGAGATCTTCTTTGCAAAGATTCTTAGTGGGTAAAAAGAATCTTAATGACATCCTACACTATACTACTAAACAAATTGGTAGACATGGTTTAGGATATGATAGCAGTCAAGGGAACAACAAAGATAAAGGACCTCCAATTTTCCATGGAGAATCCTCTAGTTCCAAGACTATGGGCACATGCAACTATTGCAATGAATTTGGTCATTATTCTAATTGTTGTCCTTTTAGGAAAGCACCCAAGAGCAATAGGATTTGGGTTGCTAAGCTAACCCCTTCGGACCCAAAAACATGATTGGGGACCATTTCATCTTTTTTCTTGTAGGTACTTGCAAATGGATTGACTTGAGCTATTGATTTGCAAATTGACTTCTCAATCCACATCAAAGAAGAAAGGTGAGATGTGTAGAGGGTGACAACAAGTGAAAAAAAAGCAATGGTAAGTACAAAGGTAATGGTTTTATTGCTTGTAACCATTTCTAACTTGTTTTGTCAAGTTAGTGTGCACTATACATATGGTTTTTGAGTTAAAAGTGGAGTTTTGTGATTATCTTCACACTCTTGCTCAAAAACTGTTTCTAATGCTTCTATAGTGCATTACTAACTTGCTTAGACATGTTTGAATATGGTTTGTATTTTCAGCATACCTTTAAATATGTTTTTATGAAACATATGTGCTTTTTGACAGCTGCTCTGTCGGTCGAGTTTGCCCTACTGAAACTCGACAGATAGGCACCAAGAGTGTTGCCAACAGCTGTCATCGGTCGAGTTGACAATGCACAGAACTCGACCGATAACACAGTGCACAAAATATACATTTGGCTTATTGAGTGAGAATTTCCCTCTCAACTAGATTTTCTCAACCAATAGCCTTATTCTTTGGCACTCTCATTTGGTACCTTTATATATGCATATTGCCATGATCTAAATTGCCTATCTTGCTTACAACTCTATCTCTATAATTTCTCTAAATTGGTATATCTATATCTTGCAATTACTTGCTTTGAGTTGTTTTGTAGGTTTTGATGATGATCTCTTTGGATCTCTTGGTTGTGTCTAAAATCGCTTCCGCTGTACTCTAACTTGCTACATCTATCTAGGTGTATATCTTGTATTGATACAACCTTGAGGTTCATAGGGGTAATCATCTTATGGTAAGGATGCATATTTAGTGAGTTATATCCTTTCATAATTCTAAAATTGCATATCTCTTTGTTTGGATATATCTCTTCATCTACTCATAGCTTGCTCTTTAACTTGTGTATCTTTTGGTATCTGTTGCTATGATCTAGATCCTACTAGTAGTCCTAACTTATGATATCATCTATTAGTAGTTCATATACATGTAGTTCTAACCCTGTTTCTAATTGGAATATTTGCTCATCTATATGCTATGCTTGTATCTTGTCTCATATATGCTCAAGCGTGTTCCTTGAATTGCATATCTACTATCTTGAGTTGCTTGCATAACATTGTGATGCAGGGCACATAGAGCTACATTATATGTAGAAATTGGAGTATTTTTGGATTTTATGCAGGTTTTGCTCCAATTTCAGTTTTTGCTGCAAGTATAGTGTTTTTTATGCAGAAACACCCTTCTGAGCAAGACTCATTGCTTTGCCATGAGCTCCGATGGTTTTTGGTCAAATTCCATCATCTTGAGGGTCAAAATTGTGATTTATTGTTTTTCTGCAGCACTTTATCTTGCATTTTTGGGATGTTCAAGTATATGCTTTAACTTGCTTTTCTTTCTATGCTTGGACAAGCCCCTATCTGCGCTCTTCTACTCTCCTTATATATTTGTGTTATGTCCTTTCTCTTTAACAAGTGATGTTTCTTTTTTCTTCATAACCCCCACCTTTTTGAAATGACAAAGGGGGAGAAAGGTAATGTCTTCTTTTAAAAAGAGGAAGAAGGCATGTCTTACATGAAGAGGAGAAGAATGTCCATGTAAAGGGGAGAAGGTAAAGGGGAGGAGACATATATGTGTAGACATATATGAGTAGAAGACATAGTTTCTATAAATGTTATGAAAGCTAACCATGCAGGAGAAATAGCATCAATTGAGGGGGAGTATGAAAACTCCATGCGCATCAATTGAGGGGGAGCATATGAGCTTAGTCCTATTGAAACCCCTAGGTTTCTCCAAAGGTATAAATTTACTTAAATGCTTTCAATACATTTATGGAATGATTTGTCATCTTCAAAAAGGGGGAGAATGTTGACTCAAGGTCAATTAGGTCAATGTTGACTCACGTCTAAATTGACTAAACCTGTGTTTTGATGATGACTAACCATTCCACATATTGGTGTCTAATGCTTCTACTTGAGTGATTTCAGATTAGGTATAGACACACTCCAATTGCCCTAACTTGCGCATCTCAAATTAGAGAAAAGACAAGTCAAATTCATACAAGTGCACATTTTTGTAATATGATGTATATCCATTAGAATCATGTTGTAAATCACTTGTAATGATTGTATGACTTGTAATTAAGCTTAGAAAAATACCAGGAACACTTAGATCGAATATTAGAGCACTTTTAATGCAACTTTGAAAATCAATTACAGGCACTTGTTCGGTCGAGTTTCCCACCCTGAAACTCGACCGATCAACCTTGGTCGATTTTCTGAAGATTGCATCGGTCGAGTTGTGCACTCACAGAAATCGACCGATTGGGTAGTAGGCCATTTCCAGTTGAAATGGTCGGTCGAGTTTCCTCAGGACAAACTCGATCGATCCTTTGAACATTGGTTTGCCTGCTACTTGATCGGTCGAGTTATACCCATAGAAACTCGACCGATTGCACTGTACGGAAAAGTGCAGAAAAGTGTTTCTAGCCATTGTGGAGTTGCAACAAGTGAAAATAGATCCGTTGCAATCCACAAAACAGCTAGTTTTTGTTCGTAAGTGTTCCCAAAGGCTAAGAGGCATCCCCAGCTATAAATAGGACCCCTTGGGCTTCATTCCAAGGTTGAGCATTCATTGCAAACTCGTTGTGAGGTTCCTATTCAATAGATGAGTGCTTCCTACAACCTCCTCTCTCTCACTAAGCTTAATCACTTGCTACATCCATTAGAGTGAGTAGGAGATTTATAAGAGAGCTAGTTTTATATGTATATCTTGTGAGGCTCTCACTTCTACCACCTCCCCATCTCTCATTTGCTATCTTGAAGATGAAGGTTCTCTCTCTTGTCCAAGAGAGGTGAAGAAGAACAAGGGAAGGAGTCCCTTGGTGAAAATCAAGGCAGAAGACTTGGAGCTAGAGTGGGTAAGCCCTTGGAGAAGGCAAAAGACTCAAGCTCAAGTAGGTAAGACCTTGGTGGAAAGCTTCTCCGAGTGAAGGTGAAGTCAAAGGCGGAAGATCCAAGAAGAGTGGGTAATTCCTACAAGGCCGAAGGCTTGTGCATGATTGGGTAAGTCCTTGGAGAAGGCCGAAGACTCTTGCAAAGTGAATAAGTCCTTGGTAAGGTTGAAGACTCTTTGTATTGGATAGGTAAGTCCTTTGTTGGTCATGTATTGTAAGTCTTATAAGTGAATATAAGAGTGCAATTGTTGGAAGTCCTAGAGGTTGACCTCTCTAGGCAAGTGGACTGACACACTTCTAGTTTGAAATGTGGAACCACTCTAAATAGCTTGTCTAATTGGTGCATGTTCAATCTCTCTTATCCTTGCTATGCATGATTTAGTTGCACTCAAATTACCTATTTAGCAACCTTATCTTGTCATATATTTTGAAGGTTTAATTAATTTTGTTTAAGTGCTTTCAGCTCTATTCACCCCCCTCTAGAGCATCTAATCACCCATCTAGGATCCAACAAGTGGTATCAGAGCATGTCTTCTCCAAGCATACTTCTACAAGTAGGAGAAGATGGGTGACTACCTAGGAGGGAAACTCTCAACCAGCCTTCCAATCTTTGATGGGAGCAACTTCCTCTATTGGAGAAGAAGACTTCAATTCTACATCCAAGGATCAAGTCTCGAGATGTGGCAAATGGTGAACATCCCATACATTCTACCAAAGACAAATATTGAAGAATGGGATGAAGCCACCTTGATGAAAGCAACCGTGAATGCTAGAGCCATGCACATCCTTTATGCCTCCATGACCCCCACCGAGTTCAACCGGATTTCTTCTTGTAAGACGGCCTAAGAGGTATGGAGAAAGCTTTGCATGACTTGTGAAGGGACAGATCAAGTGAAGGAAAGCAAAGTCTACATGCTCAAAGGGTTGCTTGAGAACTTCAAGATGGGAAAGGAGGAGAGCATAGCCAACATGTACTCAAGGCTCACCACCATCTTGAATGGTCTTGCTGTTCTAGGACATCCTATGTCTAGTGGAGAGATAAACTCAAAGATCCTTAGAACTCTCCCCAAGAGGTGGGAATCCAAAGTGACTTCTATTGAAGAAGCAAGGTCTCTTAGGGATATTCCTATTGAAGAGCTCATTGGAAATCTACAAGCACATGAAGCCACACTTGACAAGAGGGAGGAAGTAGAAATACAAGAGGAGAAACAGCTATAGAGAATGAAGAAGGCTGAAATCAAAGCTCAAATCAAGGCTATTGTTGGTCAAGCCTTTCCATTCTCTCAAGTTGAAGAAGATGCCATGTACTCCAAGGGTAGACTCTACAAAGGCAAGTCCTCCTCTATCCGGTGCTTCACATGTGGAAAGAAGGGTCACTACAAGGAAGATTGCCCACAAGGCAAAAAGACCCATCTTCACAAGAAGAAATGGTAATCAAGCTCAAGTGGCTCCTCCAACTCAAGCTCAAGTGAAGATTCATGTGAAGGATCAAGCTCTAGTGATGAAGGAGAATGCCATTTTGCTCTTATAGCATCAACAAGTGAAGACTCAAATGAGGTAAATCTAGACTCTGTAGATAAAGAATCTTTAATTGCGATTATTCATGATATTTGTGCCTCTTATAAGTCTTCTAAAAAGAAAAAGAAAAAGCTTGCTAAAATTGTTGATAATTTGCATATAGAACTAGATGATCTTGAATATGCCAATTCTTGCTTGCTTATTGATAAAAATGATTGTCTTATCCAAGTATACTCTATTAAACTTGAAAATGCTAGTTTACTTGATAAGATTAAATTTCTAGAAGCTCAACTTCTCATGCCTAGTTCTAATGAAGAACATACTTTAATTATTTATTCTCTCATTCATGACATTGATGTTCTTAAATCTAAAACAAGGACAAAGATTTTGTTTTGCATGAATTAGAAATAGAAAATGCCTCCTTGCTTGCTAAAATCAATGGGCATGAATCTTGTTCTAGCTCTACAAATAGAGAGAATGATGTTGCTGCTCTTCATATTGATAGAGATTCTTATTCAACTAAATCTCTTTGCTTAGAAAATGCTCTTTTGCATGCTAGAGATAATATCAATAATTTGTCTTCTACTATTGCTTCTCTTAAGCATGATAATGATAGTTTGAGATCTTCTTTGCAAAGATTCTTAGTGGGTAAAAAGAATCTTAATGACATCCTACACTATACTACTAAACAAATTGGTAGACATGGTTTAGGATATGATAGCAGTCAAGGGAACAACAAAGATAAAGGACCTCCAATTTTCCATGGAGAATCCTCTAGTTCCAAGACTATGGGCACATGCAACTATTGCAATGAATTTGGTCATTATTCTAATTGTTGTCCTTTATAGGAAAGCACCCAAGAGAAATAGGATTTGGGTTGCTAAGCTAACCCCTCCGGACCCAAAAACATGATTGGGGACCATTTCATCTTTCTTCTTGTAGGTACTTGCAAATGTATTGACTTGAGCTATTGATTTGCAAATTGACTTCTCAATCCACATCAAAGAAGAAAGGTGAGATGTGTAGAGGGTGACAACAAGTGAAAAAAAAGCAATGGTAAGTACAAAGGTAATGGTTTTATTGCTTGTAACCATTTCTAACTTGTTTTGTCAAGTTAGTGTGCACTATACATATGGTTTTTGAGTTAAAAGTGGAATTTTGTGATTATCTTCACACTCTTGCTCAAAAACTATTTCTAATGCTTCTATAGTGCATTACTAACTTGCTTAGACATGTTTGGATATGGTTTGTATTTTTAGCATACCTTTAAATATGTTTTTATGAAATATATGTGCTTTTTGACAGCTGCTCTGTCGGTCGAGTTTGCCCTACTGAAACTCGACCGATAGGCACCAAGAGTGTTGCCAACAGCTGTCATCGGTCGAGTTGACAATGCACAAAACTCGACCGATAACACTGTGCACAGAATATACATTTGGCTTATTGAGTGAGAATTTCCCTCTCAACTAGATTTTCTCAACCAATAGCCTTATTCTTTGGCACTCTCATTTGGTACCTTTATATATGCATATTTCCATGATCTAAATTTCCTATCTTGCTTACAACTCTATCTCTCTAATTGCTCTAAATTGGTATATCTATATCTTGCAATTACTTTCTTTGAGTTGTTTTGCAGATTTTGATGATGATCTCTTTGGATCTCTTGGTTGTGTATAAAATCGCTTCCGCTGTACTCTAACTTGCTACATCTATCTAGGTGTATATCTTGTGTTGATACAACCTTGAGGTTCATAGGGGTAATCATCTTATGGTAAGGATGCATATTTAGTAAGTTATATCCTTTCATGCTTCTAAAATTGCATATCTCTTTGTTTGGATATATCTCTTCATCTACTCATAGCTTGCTCTTTAACTTGTGTATCTTTTGGTATCTCTTGCTATGATCTAGATCCTACTAGTAGTCCTAACTTATGATATCATCTACTAGTAGTTCATATACATGTAGTTCTAACCCTGTTTATAATTGGAATATTTGCTCATCTATATGCTATGCTTGTATCTTGTTTCATATATGCTCAAGCCTGTTCCTTGAATTGCATATCTACTATCTTGAGTTGGTTGCATAACATTGTGATGCAGGGCACATAGAGCTACATTATATGTAGAAATTGGAGTATTTTTGGATTTTATGCAGGTTTTGCTCCAATTTCAGTTTGTGCTGCAAGTATAGTGTTTTTTATGCAGAAACACCCTTCTGAGCAAGACTCATCGCTTTTCCATGAGCTCCGATGGTTTTTGGTCAAATTCCATCATCTTGAGGGTCAAAATTGTGATTTATTGTTTTTATGCAGCACTTTATCTTGCATTTTTGGGATGTTCAAGTATATGCTTTAACTTGCTTTTCTTTCTATGCTTGGACAAGCCCCTATCTGCGCTCTTCTACTCTCCTTATATATTTGTGTTATCTCCTTTCTCTTTAACAAGTGATGTTTCTTTTTTCTTCATAACCCCCACCTTTTTGAAATGACAAAGGGGGAGAAAGGTAATGTCTTCTTTTAAAAAGAGGAAGAAGGCATGTCTTACATGAAGAGGAGAATAATGTCCATGTAAAGGGGAGAAGGTAAAGGGGAGGAGACATATATGTGTAGACATATATGAGTAGAAGACATAGTTTCTATAAATGTTATGAAAGCTAACCATGCAGGAGAAATAGCATCAATTGAGGGGGAGTATGAAAACTCCATGCACATCAATTGAGGGGGATCATATGAGCTTAGTCCTATTGAAACCCCTAGGTTTCTCCAAAGGTATAAATTTACTTAAATGCTTTCAATACATTTATGGAATGCTTTGTCATCTTCAAAAAGGGGGAGAATGTTGACTCAAGGTCAATTAGGTCAATGTTGACTCACATCTAAATTGACTAAACCCGTGTTTTGATGATGACTAACCATTCCACATATTGGTGTCTAATGCTTCTACTTGAGTGATTTCAGATTAGGTATAGACACACTCCAATTGCCCTAACTTGCGCATCTCAAATTGGAGAAAAGACAAGTCAAAGTCATACAAGTGCACATTTTTGTAATATGATGTATATCCATTAGAATCATGTTGTAAATCACTTGTAATGATTGTATGACTTGTAATTAAGCTTAGAAAAATACCAGGAACACTTAGATCGAATATTAGAGCACTTTTAATGCAACTTTGAAAATCAATTACAGGCACTTGTTCGGTCGAGTTTCCCACCCTGAAACTCGACCGATCAACCTTGGTCGATTTTCTGAAGATTGCATCGGTCGAGTTGTGCACTCACAGAAATCGACCGATTGGGTAGTAGGACATTTCCAGTTGAAATGGTCGGTCGAGTTTCCTCAGGAAAAACTCGACCGATCCTTTAAACATCGGTTTGCCTGCTACTTGATCGGTCGAGTTACACCCATAGAAACTCGACCGTTTGCACTGTACGGAAAAGTGCAGAAAAGTGTTTCTAGCCATTGTGGAGTTGCAACAAGTGAAAATAGATCCATTGCAAGCCACAAAACGGCTAGTTTTTGTTCATAAGTGTTCCCAAAGGCTAAGAGGCATCCCCAGCTATAAATAGGACCCCTTGGACTTCATTCCAAGGTTGAGCATTCATTGCAAACTCTTTGTGAGGTTCCTATTCAATAGATGAGTTCTTCCTATAGCCTCCTCTCTCTCACTAAGCTTAATCACTTGCTACATCCATTAGAGTGAGTAGGAGATTTATAAGAGAGCTAGTTTTATATGTATATCTTGTGAGGCTCTCACTTCCACCACCTCCCCATCTCTCATTTGCTATCTTGAAGATGAAGGTTCTCTCTCTTGTCCAAGAGAGGTGAAGAAGAACAAGGGAAGGAGTCCCTTGGTGAAGATCAAGGCAGAAGACTTGGAGCTAGAGTGGGTAAGCCCTTGGAGAAGGCAAAAGACTCAAGCTCAAGTAGGTAAGACCTTGGTGGAAAGCTTCTCCAAGTGAAGGTGAAGTCAAAGGTGGAAGATCCAAGAAGAGTGGGTAATTCCTACAAGACCGAAGACTTGTGCAAGAGTGGGTAAGTCCTTGGAGAAGGCCGAAGACTCTTGCAAAGTGGGTAAGTCCTTGGTAAGGTTGAAGACTCTTTGTATTGGATAGGTAAGTCCTTTGTTGGTCATGTATTGTAAGTCTTATAAGTGAATATAAGAGTGCAATTGTTGGAAGTCCTAGAGGTTGACCTCTCTAGGCAAGTGGACTGACACACTTCTAGTTTTGTGGAACCACTCTAAATAGCTTGTCTAATTGATGCATGTTCAATCTCTCTTATCCTTGCTATGCATGATTTAGTTGCACTCAAATTACCTATTTAGCAACCTTATCTTGTCATATATTTTGAAGGTTTAATGAATTTTGTTTAAGTGATTTCAGCTCTATTCACCCCCCCTCTAGAGCATCTAATCACCCATCTAGGATCCAACATCACCATCATCATATCTATTATTGTTGTTATAACTAACTTTTGATGTTATCACTGCTATGGAAATTGTTGTTTATGTTATTGTTGATGCTAATGTAACTTATACCACTATGAGTTTTCAGTTTATTCATCATTAATATTGTTTAATGGTTTATCGATGATAAATACAACTATTTCATTCCTTAAGAAAAAAATAACTATATCAGAGTGATACATCTTAAGACCACACTTGGAAAATAATGATTTGCACCTTTCTTTAATAAACATTTTCTTTAACCTAGTGAATTCTTTTGATCATCCCCAAATAATAGATCATGAATGTAATATTTTAATTGTGTATCAATCTTCCAAGTTCAAGGAAGACATATTCAAGAAAGATAGATAATTTACAATATTAACAGATAATAAAGATGTGATGCTAGAGAATTTGGGAATCAAAGTGATTATGTATGATAATTTTGATTGATGTCTAGATCTACATGAGTTTCCATGATAGGAATAGGGATCCTATGTGGTATCCTCATGATATGTTTTTTCATAAATCATAGTAAATTATGTGTCAAATATTAAGAAAATCAACATCTTTTTGAGGAAGGAGGTTGGTAGATACCAATTGACTTCATAGACATAGAATATGACAATATTGTAAGACCCTAAATGTACCATATTAAATAGAAAGAAATTTAATGGCGCATTACACAAAAATTGAGGACATTAATAATCAAGCTATCTATTTTAGAAAAATTATAAAATTTAAATCTTGACGGTTTAATATACATTGTTTATGTTGGGAAACACAGAGTTTTAGCATAAAATACCAGAATGGTTCCGAACAAACTACAAAGTGGGGAACACAGAGTTTTAGCATAATATTAGTGATCACTAATCTAACTTTTTTTTTTGGAAAATAGCTCAATATCATTAAAAGAAAGCCATACAACATCTACAAGATAGACATCTCTCATCAAGTAACCAAGCAAAAACTCCTTTTGCTGAAAGACATAGCAGAAGGCTCAGATTGGGATGTGATAGGTACGCTTCTGCACCGTCCACCTCTTGTAGTGGCTGTCTAAAACAGATATCTGGGATGGTATTCATCAATCGACGAGAGCCTAAGAGTACATCTGGAGAGGAGTTTGCAAACCCGCTGACAGAGAATACCATCCTGAAGACAATGAAAGATCACCAGACAAAGAGCTCAACCACAAAGCAACAACACAGACCTAACAACACAACGTCCCACAAAATAGGACGACAAACACAACTACCAGCGATGAGCATAAAGGTTGCACCAACCAGGAAACCTAGGAAGGAGGCCAAACCCCAACGATGCAGATACAGAGGAAGGATGGCTGGTGCGGATACAAAGGCGGGGAGTAGAGGGTGCCGGGAACTCCACCACCACTCCCGACTACCACTGCAAACAGGGGGCAAAAGACCCACACGAAGCCCAAACCCAGCTTACTCCTCCTCTACCTGTAGCACCAAGGGGCGCCTGAGCTCATTGTCTGCCCAAGAAGGAACCCAAGGCACGACACGACCAACAAACGACCACCACAGAAAAACTACTAGGAAATGCCTACAAGCGGAGACTAAAAAGTCAAAGACACCTGCCACTAACAAAACAACCTAACAGAACTGACCTAACCAGAAGAACGACACAAGAAAACTAAAAAACAACGACCCATCGCCCAACCCCACACCTGCCTAATTAGGTTAGACTAACTAAAATCGTGGAAATATTATAAGGAGATATTATAATATTAACATCTTAAGGATAAGATGATCCATAACAAACAATGATGGAAAATAGGATTAGTGTGTTGAACCTCAACATGGATTGAAATTAGGCTTACATGATGACGAAAAGTTGGTGCCCCCTGTCACATAATTTTTTTTTCTACAAAAGGCGGAGAAAAAATCTAATTGTTACATCAATGTTCAAAATTCTATGTTTGTTCTTTAGAAAAATATTCTCCTTGTTGGAGTTGGAACTATTTAGAATAACAATCAATGTCAGTCTCAAAATATGTACAAAGCTGTGTGAAATTTATAATGTATGTAGTCAAAGTGGGAACAATAATATGATGAAGTGGCCCGTAAATTATAACTCATAAAAAAGAGTGGGAAATACCATGTTATAGTGGGAAACTTAGTACACATGTATATTAACTGTAACCTAAAAATACATGTGGTGGGTCACACTCAACTCATTTAATACATTGACAACCCAAACATAGGAATAAAACATTAACTTATTATAAAATAGGATGTATATAAAACAAAATAGAGAAATGAAGTCAGAACACTTTATAGTATTATGTGCCTAACTAATCATTTTAAACACAACCACAAGTTGATCTATCAATAAGAGTAAATAAGTATGTGATGATAACTAAGTAATATGTGGTGACAATTCTCATGTTTGGTAAGTTCCAAGGAAGGGTTGAAGTGGCTTTGTATATTTAATTGCATTGACTCATGTGATATTATATGAAATAAAATATGAAGAAATGGTTCAGTTAAGTGTATTATTTAACCACATAATATCTTCATAATTTATTGATTAGTAGGCCTATAGTGGGACACATTGGTCAAACTTGATACAATCTACATACTACTTCAATAATTTTTTTTGATAAAGGAAGTATAAAGAATTGCAAATTCATAAAGAATTCTACTTTATCATAACCTAACCCAATTTCCTTGTAACACGTTTTTTAAGATTTCTAGATTTCTCTTATTTGGCTCTCATTTGTACCATTTAATCTTATCTAATGGTGACGATTGTCTCCTACCACAATTCTAAGTCACCGCAAGACCAACATATAACTTTGAGAATCATATCCCTCATGTATTGATTTTTCATTGTGATTTATTATATCGTTATATCATTGTCCTTTCACATTCATTGATTTCTAGATATAGGATTTGTAATAATCAGATAATAAATCTTCAAATCATATTCCTCATTGCTTTATGTGACAACTTCCACTTCTCACAATATATCTCAAGAATTGAACCTAAAGATATTTGTTATTCTAATTTCCTTTCCTAATAATATTATAAGTCTTCTATACTACAATGTAAATTAGAGACACATAGACACCTAACTTTGAGATTGTCATCAACATCAATACATAGTATTAGGGGAAACCGTCTTTGTTGTCCACTTTGTCATTTCGCACTCTGTGACCATCTACTCATCTAGCTTGACCTTTTCATGTTCTCAGTTTCTCTTTAATGCTCTTGAGATATTCTATCAACCTTCTCACCTGCCTATAGCTGGTAGGGTTTGAGATTAATCATTTGACAACTTTTTTCCACCAAAAGAACACTAAATCATACAAAAAAATTACAGAAGTCAGGAAACACTAATATTCATCTTGTCTTTCTCTTGCAAGAAAATTATCAAACTAATTACATTCACTAATAGGATTTGTAGAAATAAATCTGGTAGTACTACTAACATTACAAGCCTCCTCTCTAATAATACTATAGATGTCTCATTAGGAGGATGGACATATTTAAAGAAAGTTAATTGATTTTTAGGTGGAAATTGACTAAAGCATCAATAGCTCTACTCATGACCTACTTGTGAATCTAACTTCTTTATCATCATTCAGATGCATTCTGAGTTCAATAGTCCAAAATACGATCTTGGGATAGTTTTTTACATCTTCAGCTATAGCCTTTACCGCGATGCTATAGTCTGTTTCAACTATTACTTTGGGATACATGTGATTTGTAGAATACTCTAGAGACAAGGTAATATAAACCAAGTGTATCTTAGTCACATTGGTAATCGAAATGCATTTTTTGCATCCCTCTTTCCAATGTCCTTGATCATCCCTAACCACCACTATCACAAAAAAATTATACTTCTCCAGGGAGGTGTAAATATTAACCTTAATATAATATAGAGGTGGAGATGACTGTCTTGAAAGAGTGTGGGAATTAGTATTAGTTTGATCCTCATGAAACACCATCCAGTGTGTTTCTAACATCTTCTTGATATATAATATTTGATGCTCCTTGGTTTTAATTTGATTTTCAAAGATGTGCTTATTCCAAGATGTCTATATATAGTGACATGTATCTAAGAACTTAATATAGCATAATTCCTGAGTCTCAATGTGGTGCTTAATCTAGATGCTAGTGTTAGTATAGCTGAAGCTTATCTAAAGCTCTACTGGTTGTAACACTCCTATCCACACATCTCTATCTAGCTCACAGTCACAGAGTGCATGAATAATGGACTCCTCCTTCAACCCACACCTACTGCAAATGCCATCATTTGATAGATGTTGAGTCATCCTCATTAAGTTGTGCAATAAATCTTCATGTAGGAGCTGCCATGCAAAGACCTTCAGCTTACTCAATGCATTAATCTTCCATAGTTTAGTCTAGTCATCAACATACTCCACATCAAATCCTTTCCTAAAAAGTTCATAAAAGGATTTCATTATAAAATTCCCATCCATAGTATGAGCCCAAGAGCGGATTTCAGGGTCATTACACCCCAGAGGCATGCCTTTATTCAAGATCAGATCAAGTACCTCCTGGTTACACCACTCACGTAGGAACTCTGAGTCTCACTGATGATTCAAAGTGATGAGACATTGAACTTGGACATCTCTTAACATGTATAGCACGTCCTTAATATTGTGATTTGTTAGTATCATCTCTGGCTTGATCCCCTCAATTAGTCCAAACACAAGTATTTGAACCACTAGTGATGGTGTTTATGCAATTACAACTCATCAACTCCTTGATTTGGAGAACCATCCTCCCTAATCTACATCCTGACACTTGTTTACTCTCCACATAGCCTTGAAACCTTTTTTGAATCCCTTTACACCATGGCGTGTCTCTTCCAATAATATCATCCCAAGAGTTCTTAAGGAGTAAAGCTTTGTTCCATTATGTCATCATTTTCAAACCTAGACCTCCTTGTTATTTGGGGCTAGTTAGTTTGTTCTAGGCCATCAAAGACATAGGTTCTCCTTATCATTACCTACTCAAATGAATTTTTGAGTTGTGCTATCTATTCAATCGCATAGATTAACATGTAGAATTGTTGTTTGCATAAAAAAGTGGCAATTGCAGTGAGTGTTTCTTTAGCCAAACAAATTCACCCTACAAGTGTTAAGATCCTGGACAACCATGCATTCAGTCGACTTGTGATCCTAGTTAGATATCAGTGTAGGTTTACTTTGTCACTATAGAATGAATGATTGGAACCCCTAAGTTCCTTTCTAGATCCTGAGTGACTTGTAAACCACTCACTGCCTATATATCATTTATCACTGATCCAAAAACACTTCTTGAGAAGTATATGCATGACTTGGACTCAGATACAACATTTCTTGATTCCTAATCAAATTTCTTGAAGTAATACTTAATAGTTAGAGTTTGATCCTTTTTGGATTGGGAAAACAAGAGGAGCTTGTCTGCAAAATAGACATGATCTACTACAGACCCTGAAGCACCAACTTTGTTTGGTTTCCATTTCTTCTCCTCAACTTTCTTCTGAATCAATTAGCTTAGTCACTCCAGACAAAGCATGAATAGGTAAGAGGAAAGAGGTTCCCCTTGTCTTAAGCCTCTCCCAGTTGTGAACCTACTAGAAATATTTCCATTCTGGGCTACGAATATGTAACTAGTAGTAATCAACTGCATAATAAACCTATAAATTTTAGTTGGCAACCTTACCGTATTTGAGTGTCTTCTAGAAACTCACATGACATGTAATTGTAAGCATTAGTGAGACCAACTTAATGGCATTGAGTTAGCCCCAGACTTCCTTTTCATATTGTTAACAAATTCTTGCACTAACACAATATTATCAGTGATTTTCCTACCCGAAACAAACCTGCTTTGGGTAGCATCAATCCAATATGTAAAAAAATTAAGCCTTTCTACAATTATCTTGGAGGCAAGTTTCAACATGATGTTGTTTAGAGATATTTGTCGAAGTTGCTCACACCTTTCTATCCTATGGACTTCAGGGATGGGTACAACTGTTGCTTGACACATCTCTTATGATAGAGGGTTCCCAACAAGGGTGTTCCTAATTATATTACAAATGGAATCACCAATGATATCCTAGTTCTTTTACACAAAGAGTTCACTAACCCCACTAGGACTTGCTACCTTGTATGAGTTCATGGTTTTCATAATCATAAGGATTTCATCATTAGAAGGGTCATCACCAATGCGCCTACTTTGATTGATACTCAAGGCTTTGAACTTGCCAGGGATATTGCTCCCAGTAAGTCTCTTGTCCTCACCTGCACATGTTAGTGTGCTCTCAAAATGTTTAACTACAAGTTCTCATAGGTTATCCTCATTCAAAATCCAGTTCCCATCCACATATCTCAGGGTAGTAATTGTATTAATTCTCTTTCTCTAGTTAACCCATGTTTGACAAAACTTGAAATTACTATCTTTGTTCCTCATCCAATCTATGTGAGCTTTCGATTTCCAATCCTCTTCTTCCCTGTGGATAATTTTCTAGTTTGGCTTTCAAGGTGATATAGACTTGGTCAGATATCTCATCATAGCAATCTGTGATGTTAATCTATAATTGGTTTATATTTCATATCATTCTATCATTATCCTTCCTTCTTTTTCTTCTTAACTCCCTATCCCATATCAAGAGATGCATTTTAGCATTATTAAGCACATTGTAGAAGTTCCTATCTTGGTCCTAGGCCTCCTTCATTCTTGAAGAGAACACAATTTTGATCTACCAAGAAGCTTGGGTGATAAACATGTGGTTCACATTAGGGACTTTATTAGAGAAGATATGTAGCAGACAGTGATCTGAGTGGGTCTTGGGCAAGTGGTCCACCCTGCATCGTGAAACTGGTTGAAAAACATGTTTTTCACTCCCACTCTATCTAATCATTCTTGCAAGCTTCCATGTTTGTATTAAATTGCATACTAGAAAACCCCAGATCAATCAACCCCACCTCCATCAATGTTGGGCCTCATTAGTGTTGGAGATATCACTTCCATGCTTCTCTTTAGGGTGACTAATATTGTTAAAATCACCCATGTCAATCCATGGTTCATTGAAGTATCTACCCATGGATATAAGATGTTTCCAAGTAGGCTGTTGGTTGAGATGTGTGGATTGGCATACACAAACATCACAATGTACCTACCATTAACTTTGCATGAGATGAATTGTCTATGGGAGTGGATAATGGTCAAATTCATATTATCACTCCATCCGTTCAAGGTTTAAGGATTGTTATAATACAAGGTTTTTTCATAGCAATAAAATCGTTCAACACTTTCCGAGTATCATAACTCCTTATTCCTCTTATGTTCCAATAAATAGTGTTTATCATCATCAAGGACAGGTAGTACCAGAGGCAATGTGAGCATCTATACCATAAAAGTCAGTGTTTGGTTTACCTTATGAGCCTTAGTGACCTCCTCATTCCTTGAGATGACTAATGTATCATTCTTTTCAGTAACATTGCATTTGTGGGGACTTCTTCTCTTTTGTTCTAATGGAGTGAAGCTTCTAGGATTTCCTTGTTTCTTCATCCTTGTTCCACTGCCTTTTATTTTCCTCCCCAACATTTGGGAAGAATGTTTTGGATGTACTTCCCCTTCAGACCTATTTAGGGAATTTCTCTTTTTTATTTCTCTGTTATCTTATGATGCTATCTCATTGTGAATATCCATCTCCTCACTATCAATCACAACCTTAATAGCCTCATCAGTACCAGGCTTGACAACTGTGTGAATGTGCTCCCCTTTTCTACATGGTTTATTGTATGGGTTGGCCTCTGATTGAACTGTGTTTGTTATGTTGCTTAGAGTTGCTAGAGGATGTTCACCTTCCTTGTCTGTCTCTTATGTTTTCTTCTTCCTCCAAATATTGTTGTTATTTTTGGCTTGTGTTGTCTTTTTACTTTCTCGAATTTGCATTTTGTTTCCCACCTATTCTTCCATTTCTTCTCATGTCTTCTCTTGATTGCGATTAGCAAATCTATCGCTTTTGCTCATGTTGTCCGCTTGTTTCTCTATGGTGCTTTCTTCTCTTCTTTTTCTTCCACCTATTCTCATTTAAGTTTTCTTGTTCTGGTTCTCACACTTTATTTTCTTTAGCCTTCATGCTCTGCCTTCCCTAGTCGAGTGGTTGAGTTGATTCCCTAACATTATCTATGCATTTCTTGGAGATGTAACCTATCTTCCCACTTTTAAAGTAGCCCCAAGAAAACCCTTCATACTCTATCTCGTATTCCACATTGTTAATGAGTATATATGGATTGAAGGGTCTTGATGTATCCAGTTCAATAGCCAGGCATGCTTGTTATGTGTCCTATTAGTAGTATGACCATGTATTTTCTTCAAGGTTTCTAAGCCAAGACTACATACTCAAAGATAGTGGGTACATAAAGATGAAGTGGTAGGTTGATATTTCTGATCCACAAGACTAAATGGGGGGTAATCATCTAAGGGAGTGAATGTAGGATAACATTCACATACAATAAGGTTACACTAGAATATATTGTATGGGACACATGTAAGGGCACTATTGAAACCACGCATGCAGAGGAAATTTAGTCTATCTCTTAGGGTTATAACATATTGAAAGTGGCCTAGGTTCAATTATAACATATTGAAATATCCCTTGGTATCACATAGGAGCTTTACTCTATTTCTAATGGGTTAGATAACCAATATCTACTCCAATGAGATGCACCACTATGATATACCTGATTGGCTTCACAAGGTTCTCTTCTGCATGTGGTATAATCCTAATAGTAGGATTGCCATCAGGCATCCCTAATGATACATCTTGCACTGATAAGTTGTCTTTGAAAGGTTGTTAAGAAAGAACTCTTGGTCCTCCTGTATGCACAATCTGACTACAACTGTGTCGGAATAGGTGGCATTCGACTTAGTTTAGGGGTATCTCATTGCTCTTTTAATTAGGGTTTCCCTCTTCCTCTCATCTACTTAGATTTGACTATAAATCTTGTGTTCCTTCTTTGTCCTAATAGTCTTGTTTTAAAGATCTTCCTCATTTTTTTGAACTGTGTGTCCTTTCATCACAAAATATTGGAATAACATTCCAATCTCGGGGATAGAGAAACCCACCCCTTATTTCTTCCTAGGATCTCCAAGAACTTCCTTTACTGCATCATTTCTTGGACCCTAATCATGTTAACCATCCACTCCATGACTCCGATCTGCGGTGCCTCCTCCATCGCCCCCTTCTCCCTTTCTCTCCCTCAGACACCCCATTTGTATAAAAGTGCTTCCTACTAAAGAATTCAATTTGATTTCACAAATCTTAAGCAACCCTAAATTTCCATTCCTTAATAAGAAAATGCCTACTTTTACTTAAAATTGTGTATGCCTAATACTTCAATACATATATAATGAACCTATTAGTGTTTTTGTTTACTTTCCTTAACTTTTGTCATGATAACTTAGTTGAATAATTTCAGACCGGTCATAAGTGGTCGGTATGGTATGTTTTTTTTCTTCTTCAAGGGATTACTTCCATCATCTTTTCCATGTACTTTGAGTTTATTCCTTTCCACTTATGTATCTATACTCCTCTAAACATTAGTAGGTCCAATGAGGGAGCATGTTAATGGTGTAGTAATGTGGTGTTGAATGGAATGGTGAGATCTACCCTTTGACCATGGGGAATATAATATGCAGTGCAAGAAGATGCCCTCTATTTATGCTTTATACATAGATATTTTCTTTCCTAGACAGGGTTAGTGGAAGGATCCAAAAATTACAATCCCATTCCCATCTCGATAGTGTGGTTTGCTTTTGACTTTTGAGCTTTTCTTGGTTTCGATAAAATATAATTTTGGGAACTAGATTGTACTAGATCATATATAAAACTAATACTTTGAAACGTTTAGGGGAATTTAAAATGAACAAAGAGTGTAGCGATGTAAATTTTAGATGTTTTTCCATATGAACAAGTACATAAAAATATGAATTCCTAATGTAGTGTATGCATTTGTTTGTGGGAAATTTATAATTAGGTCAATTATTCACTTCAATTTTTGAACAATATAATAAATGTGGGATGTTCCCATAAAAATACTTTATCTCTCCATTTATATAAATGGGAATTTAATTCACTATAATATATTCCTTGAAATTATAAAATTTATATTTATCCCTTTTAAGGTTTCCCATGTGTATCATCTTCTTGTATGTTGGATAGTTTTATGTCGTTTGTGTAACCTTAGTTAGATTTTTAATTCATACTTAAACCCTTTTGAACCTTGTTACTCTTAATGAGGGTTCTCTATGCAAATTTCATAATAATTTTGATTATAGAGCCTTTATGTGCATGCCGCAATTCTAGATGAAAATCAATACTATATGTAAGGATGGTAACTAAATATAAGTAATTCTAGTTAGGCTTAATAATGTTTGAATATACAAAATAAGACATCAATAAGGTATTCTACATCCTAATATTGTTAAATATTACAAAACTATGAAATACTTCCATCATCTCATTCCTTCTTTTACTTCTACTTTTACTTCCATCCATCAGGATCAGAATCACCATCACAAACTGGGTGGTGGTACTGAGAGAACAAGGTCACACATGTCTACTACTTCAGAACTCCATTCTGACAACATGAGGAGTAGAAGTTTGGTGGAGTATAAACCTCGAGACAACAACATTAGGGAAGTCTATGGCACCTCGTACAGCTCATACAAGCAACAATGATCTATGAATGGAACTTCCCAAACTCGAGAGAGGTGTTTGAATGTTGTAGGAAGATCTTTAGAGAGGCTTCCTAAATCACCTGGGAGTTTTTGTATAGTTGTATCATGGTGAAGAGTTGTCGTCTCATCATCCAACCCCTTCTACACCTTCAGGTGCGGCTGGTACTTGGTAGGGCATCATGGTGTTCTATGACTATGTGTGGTCAATCTTGGACCTAATGAGTTCCTCCATCTCTTAGGTCGACTGTTGCATGCGACAATGAAGAAAGATAGAGTACATTGAGGCTGTCGATCTCCTTCACCTTGCATCCTACATGGACTTGTCCATCCTTTTGATCTCCGAACTAAACTGAGGAACCTAGTTATATGTCACCACCTAATAGAGTGAGGGAGAGGAGTGATCATAAGATCTCCCTCTACTCCCGGAATTAGACGTACTCTGGGGTGGTTGGACAGATCCGATCAAGGTAGAAGTAATGGCTCGTTCTATCTCCCTTTACTTTAGATGTGTGGCACCAGGGGACTCAGTCTCACACGCACCAATTTGTCTCTGAGAAATGGAGGTGAAAGATAAGGAATCAATAGTTAGATTTGACCAAGTTCAGATCCAACAACTAGTTTTTGAAAACCTCTAGAGGGGGGGTGAATAGAGTTTTATAGATAATTTAACAATTATTGCACTTCAACAACCACAAAGAAAATATTGGACAAGGAGACACAAGGTTTAGAGTGGTTCCAACTATAGCAAATACTATAGCCGTCAGTCCACTACCCGGTTGCTTACCCAACCGGGATTTGAAAAGAAATTTATTTTATTACCTCTTCAAGGAATTTACATAAAATACAATCTCTTTTCCTAAACCCTTCAAGCAGCCTTCACCTAGAAGTAATCGCCAACCTTGAAGCAGCCTTCCCTTGAAGTAGATGCACCAACTCCCGTTGCACCAGCCTTCTGAAGTAGCTTCCCCTGCGATAGCCTTCTTGAAGTAGCTTGAAGTCCCCTTCTCCACCTGAGAAGTCAACCCTCTCCAATCCACAGCCTCCAACCCTAGGAGTAGCAAGGAGAGTACACAAGATAAACATGAACAAGAAAGGAAAACAGAAATTACAACTTATCCTTTAAGCCCAAGGCTTGATATGCCTAGATCAAGCGTAAGATCTCCTAGCCAAGTATGTGAACTTGTGATTGCTGTAGGTAGGAGAATCTAGCCTATAGGACACGAGATTGAGCTAAGGAGAATGTAGGCCAATGATCACAGTGCTCAAATTTTGCTTGCAAAAGATTGCTCAAGTATGCTCAAGTGTATTCCCAAGTGTAACAAGTGTGTTCTAGTGTCCTATGGCTTGTACTATTTATAGGAATGGCCTAAGTATGCTTAAGGACTTTCTAGACAACTTCTAGGGGGTTCCTACTGCTTAACTAGCCGTTAGGAATAAGTTAGGCGCATTAGCAACGGCTAGTTAATTAATTCTGCAGTTGCTGTCAGAGACCATCTCGGTCGAGGACTTGTCGACCGAGATGCCCAGTCGGTCGAGGATTTGTCGACCGACAGGCTCTCTGGATTAACGTTGATTTGCAACTGTCAACTGCTGTGTCTAACGGCTACTTTTGGTCAATCTCGGTCGAGAAGTTTGTCGACCGAGAGTGTCTCGGTCGAGGAGTGTGGTCCACCGAGATTGACTCTGTTTTCAATCTTTTAATTAAGATACTAAGTATGTGCATGAGTGTGCATTATCTGATCTATTAGAAGGAGATGACCTAACTAAGTGTGGTGTTTAGCTAGGGAGATCTAACGCTTGATTTACATGAAGTCTAAGTACTTGTACATTATATATTTGTACAAGTTTACAAATGATTACATTGTATGACATTTATAAACATTCAAGCGTAAGGATTCCCTAGAACTTTGTCATCACCTTGTTCCTGCACACTTAAGTAGCTCGTTAGATTAATAAGAATGAAATGTTTGTCATCATCGAAACAAAGGGATTTATCATAATATCCAATTTATCCAACAATCTCCCCCTTTTTGAAGATGACAAACATTTCCTAAATATGAAATAAGGAAATATAAAGCATGTGAGTTTCATACCTGAAAATTTACCTTTTGTAGCTATTTATGTTTTTCAAGTGAGTGCTGGCCTAGATGTGATGAAACTCTTTTATATTCTTTCTCCCCCTTTGTCATTTCAAAAAGATATCCAAGTTGAATGTTTTATTTTTCTTTTCCCCCTTAATATAATGCTCCCCCTTAATTAGATATCCTATTAGGAACATGGATTTTTATCTAATTTATCCACAATTTGTTTCTTAATCTTTCGCAAAGGATGTTAAGCCTTGAAATGATATGAGATTCCTTTAAGCATATGATGAATGTATATTGATTTCTCATGAATCAAAGGATGTTAAGCCCTAGATTAAATGAGAATCCTCTAAGCTTAGATTACATAAAAATGTCTCCATCTAAAAGCCCTATTTTGGGTAGAGAATTCCTGTAAATACAAGATACCATTTTCAATAAATTCATAAATTTCTTGAAAATTTTCAGCTACACATAATATTTTTGTAAGCTTCTTTAATCAAATGGTCAAAGTTTTGATAATCTCCCCTTTTTTTCTTATGCTTTGCTCCCCCTTAGATAGATGAAAGTTTGAATACTAAGCAAATATATAAGATGTCCAAGATTTAACAAAGATGTATGCAATTTATGTTAATCTGGAAAAACAAAAACCCAGTCGGTCGACAGTTGCTCGACCGACAATGTTCTCGGTCGACTAGTTGCTCGACCGAGAATGTTTCTGGAGAACTGTTTTGTTATTTGAAAATTTAATTTTGATTGTAATAGTTGCCTGTTTGAATTATTATTCCCTTATTTGTTATGCTCTACAATAATGAACTTATAATCCATGTTTTGAAGATGTCTCATATGCCAAACAAATAACCATGTGAATAAAAAAAAATGGCAAATTTCATTCAAGAGCATGAAGAAGATTACAATCATATAGAATTTGACTAATCATTTTCATTACAACTATTTCAACTCCAAAACTTCACAGGAAAGATTTAAGAATTACATCGATGTCCGGATCTTTCCCAAGGAATGGCTCGGCTCCATAGTATTGGACCAGAGTTTGCCAATCCAAAGCACCAGTTGTAGTCAACGCATATGCTTCCAGGAAAGTGGGAACTCGGTCAAAACGGAAGTGAGCAGCTATGTCTTGCAATTGTATGGAAGAAAATTGAGTATGTGCAAGATCCATTGATGGTGAAGATGGAGGTTGGTAGTAGTTGTATGAGGGGTTAAATGGGTTGAGCATGCCAGGGTTTAAAGAATGTGGATATTCATCGGTTTGGCCAGGAGAAAGGTTTTGCATTCTTTGATTTAAGTATGTCATGGCATGGTGATTGTAGTTTAATTGTCTACTAAGATGATATTGGGAGCCAGCAATATAAGTAAGGGTATTTTGGATGGGATCAATGGAAAGGTTAGTAGGAGGAGGGGGTGGTATATCCTGATGTGATGACTCTCCTTCTACTCTTGCCCTTTTATGGCCAAAGTCAATTCCCATCTTTTCTACGGTGTTCTTACTTATCTTTGGTGGTCTACGCTCCCATATGTATCCCATATCTTCAATGTTTGACTTAAGAAAATGTTGAGTAATCTGGCATACAAAATCGGCATATGGTGGATTGCCAGAAAACTCAAGCATATTTTTAAGTATTATGCGAATGAAGTTGATGGGAATTTCTTTTATGATAGCATAAATTAGACACATACGGAAGATAGGAACCTCGGATTTATTGGCTCGTGGATGTATGTTGGTGGAAACAATGAGGTTTACTATTCTACATGCCGGTTTTAGGTTTATTGCATAATAGGTTCCCCTATCTTCATGACAAGTGGTATTGGCTTGAAATATGGCTCTTTTTATATCACTAAGACTAGTGGTGTGGTCATCATGGGAAAATAAATTTATTGGATTGCCGGTGGTAAAGTCAAGGAAATCTTGATATTCATCTATATCAATTTCAAGCATGTCAAGAATATCCCCTTCGGAAAATTTAAAACTATGCCCATTGACCATGGTGTAGAAAAATGTGGTGTCATTTTCGGTGTGGGATAGAAGATTGGCATAGAATTCGTTGACTACCTTAATAGAATAGGAAGGAAAGGATGGATTGATGAAGTCCTTCAGCTTTTGTACTCCAAAGAGATGCTCCAGGTCGACTATGTTGATGAAGTCCATCACTTCGACCGGACGTCGGGGAAGAGGAGCTTTAGAGGAAAGCCGAAAGTATCTATCTCCAGCATCTCCGTCGACGAAGGCGATGTCATTGATGATCGTCAGTGGCGGAGTGGCTTCCCGATCTTCTCTTCTTTTTCTTCCAGCAACTTTCTTCTTCCCACGGACAGTTGATGATGAGGCCATTGTGTTTCTTGAGAGTGGAGAAGAAGCAAGGAAGATTTGAGGGTAAGAGTGCTGAAGGATTGCACGAAATTGCACTAGAGATGGACTATGGAAGCAAGGAAATGCAAGTGTGAGTAAGTGGCTCGTTTTTGCACTTATTTATAGAATTCCAGCGACCCGGTCGGTCGACGACTCGTCGACCGAGCGTCCGCAACGGTCGAGTTGCAGACGCTCCACTTGGTCCTCCAACGGTAAAGAAAACGGTCATAATGGTCGGGTCGCAACGGTCATATCCAACGGCTATTTCTCGGTCGAGCGCTTGTCGACCGATATTGTCTCGGTCGAGCACTCGTCGACCGACCGTTTGTCCGATACTGAATCTGTTTAGAATTTGTCGGTCGAGTGAGATGGGCTGACCGAGTGGTTCTCGGTCGACGAAGTTGTCGACCGACAGACTTACTGAGTTCAATTTTTGACTGAATTTTAGAACATTTTTGTAGAGCATATGTATATGTATATTCCAAGGGATTAATAATATTTAAGGCTTCTAATTTCCACAAATGATTTGATGTTTTGATTTAAAAATATGCTGAGATTAAGTTCAATAAAATAATGTTCAAATAAGTAATTTTTTATCAAAGTTTATTTTAGGTCGCCCTTGATTACGACCATGGCGCCCCTTGGTCAAATTTTATTTTAACCAAGAGGCATATTCTGTAGGTTTCCAGTATGAATCATTCATATGCGAAGTATGAGTTCTGCAGATAGCTTGCAAATATCAATTTGAGACTCATTAAAGTGTACTAATTATGAGAGCTTAACAAGGACATCAAATATGATGAAGCATATTCAAGAATAATATCCATTCATGAATTTAAGATTACTTTAGATAGACTAAAATAAGTGATGCTTAATATAAAAGCACACAAAAATTTATTTGAAACATTTTATTCATTGCAAGTATTTCTGAAAAAGAAATGTGCAATAAAAGAATGATTAAATAGAAATGTAAGCATGATCAGTTAATATTTATTCCATATAATCTTTCAAGAATAATTTTCACATACAATGTAAAGATTTACAGCAGTCTGAGAACAGTGATATGCTCGGTCGACAGTTGCTCGACCGAGGATTATTCGGTCGACAACTTCTCGACCGATCAAGTTTCTGGAAACTGTTTCAGAAATATATTTCAAGTGCAATATAGGCTGTATCTTATTCAATTATTTCAAAGATCAGTTTGAGATAAACATATGTGTATCAAGGTGCTATTAAATCTTTTAATTTTTGATTTTGTTATCCCTAAATGTTAAGTTGAGATAGACATAAGGATATACAAATTAAGGTCTTTGGTCATATCTCAACTTAGTCGAACCTATTTAATTTGGGGTTTTTGGAACCCATACCATCTCGACATGCTTTTTCTTGTATGGGCATGAAAAAGAATAATGTCCAAGGCATGAGCAATAATGACAACAAATTGAATCAACCTCAAGCCTTTTTCTATGGTTTTGATCTAGGTTATTCTTGGGTATATACATTTTTGTGCCTCTAGGTATATAAGCAGATTGATTCGCTTGTGTTCTTCTAGGTTGTTGATGGGATTTCTCATTAGGCTTATAACCTAGTCCTCTTCTCCCTATTTGATGATAGGAATTTTCTAATATTCTATCAAGGATTCCATTGTTGCTTAACTTACTAACTTCTTGTTGCAACTTAACGATCCCATCCATTCTTTTCTTGATATCTAATTTTGCTTGGTCTAGATTGGATGATAACATATTTCTTTCTTTCACTATATTGTCATAATCTACATGGGTGCACAATATAGGTTGTTTTTTAAAATCATTTAATTTTGTAAGCAATTCAGCTTTTTCTTGACATAGAAGATCATAGTTTGTTTCTAGAGTAAAGATCTTTACTTCACTGTTACTTAGAGATGATTTCAAGGTACGATTATCAGACATAATGCTGTCTTTTTCAAAACCAAGAGTATTCAATTTAGCATATAAATCGTCATTTTCGGATGTAAGAGCAAGAAGTCTAGCATTTAGATCATCATTTTCTTTACTGGATTTCTTTAACTTCTTTTTGCATTCAACATATTTATTATGTGTTTCTTCAATAATAGCAACTAACTCCTCCTTGGGTAAATCAAGCAAGCTTACCTCTTCTTCTTCTTCCTCACTTATTGTAGCAACAAAACACTCTTTATCTGCATCTCCTTTCTTTCACCTCCATGGACATTTAGACGTAGAGTGCTTTGTTCCTAAGCACCAATTGCAACTTGTCGAACTTTGGTCCATGCTCCTTTTCTTGTGGTTGTAGTCACCTCCTCCCTTTATCTCTTCAAGACCTTGTTAGGGCTCCTTGAAGCCTGCTCTGATACCAATTGAAAACCTCTAGAGGGGGGGGGTGAATAGAGTTTTATAGATAATTTAACAATTATTGCACTTCAACAACCACAAAGAAAATATTGGACAAGGAGACACAAGGTTTAGAGTGGTTCCAACTATAGCAAATACTATAGCCGTCAGTCCACTACCCGGTTGCTTACCCAACCGGGATTTGAAAAGAAATTTATTTTATTACCTCTTCAAGGAATTTACATAAAATACAATCTCTTTTCCTAAACCCTTCAAGCAGCCTTCACCTAGAAGTAATCGCCAACCTTGAAGCAGCCTTCCCTTGAAGTAGATGCACCAACTCCCGTTGCACCAGCCTTCTGAAGTAGCTTCCCCTGCGATAGCCTTCTTGAAGTAGCTTGAAGTCCCCTTCTCCACCTGAGAAGTCAACCCTCTCCAATCCACAGCCTCCAACCCTAGGAGTAGCAAGGAGAGTACACAAGATAAACAGGAACAAGAAAGGAAAACAGAAATTACAACTTATCCTTTAAGCCCAAGGCTTGATATGCCTAGATCAAGCGTAAGATCTCCTAGCCAAGTATGTGAACTTGTGATTGCTGTAGGTAGGAGAATCTAGCCTATAGGACACGAGATTGAGCTAAGGAGAATGTAGGCCAATGATCACAGTGCTCAAATTTTGCTTGCAAAAGATTGCTCAAGTATGCTCAAGTGTATTCTCAAGTGTAACAAGTGTGTTCTAGTGTCCTATGGCTTGTCCTATTTATAGGAATGGCCTAAGTATGCTTAAGGACGTTCTAGACAACTTCTAGGGGGTTCCTAGTGCTTAACTAGCCGTTAGGAATAAGTTAGGCGCATTAGCAACGGCTAGTTAATTAATTCTGCAGTTGCTGTCAGAGACCATCTCGGTCGAGGACTTGTCGACCGAGATGCCCAGTCGGTCGAGGATTTGTCGACCGACAGGCTCTCTGGATTAACGTTGATTTGCAACTGTCAACTGCTGTGTCTAACGGCTACTTTTGGTCAATCTCGGTCGAGAAGTTTGTCGACCGAGAGTGTCTCGGTCGAGGAGTGTGGTCGACCGAGATTGACTCTGTTTTCAATCTTTTAATTAAGATACTAAGTATGTGCATGAGTGTGCATTATCTGATCTATTAGAAGGAGATGACCTAACTAAGTGTGGTGTTTAGCTAGGGAGATCTAACGCTTGATTTACATGAAGTCTAAGTACTTGTACATTATATATTTGTACAAGTTTACAAATGATTACATTGTATGACATTTATAAACATTCAAGCGTAAGGATTCCCTAGAACTTTGTCATCACCTTGTTCCTACACACTTAAGTAGCTCGTTAGATTAATAAGAATGAAATGTTTGTCATCATCGAAACAAAGGGATTTATCATAATATCCAATTTATCCAACAGTTTTCACCACACACTAATGATCGATCTACACATAAGACCTGCACCCAACTAGAAACCAGGCCATGATTAAGATAAAACTTAGGTATATGAGTGATATACATTGTCCCAAGCAAAAGTCCCAAAGATAACACATAAGACTAATGTTTCCTTGCATTAATCAAGTGAATTTTGTACATCTTCTAACACCTATATTTTTTAGTAGCAACCTCCAACATGGATGAATTTGAATTGTGGGTTCCTAATCATACAAAGTCCCATATTAGCAAGCTTGAGCCCAACATTCTAAAATTTTCTTATGTAACTTAATTCCTCAAACAATCTCACAATTAATTGTATTAACCTAGAATAAAATTCAATTTTTTGTCTAATGTTGTTTAAATAAGTTCAACTTGCATCATTTTACCACATAAAACCTCAAGGTTGAATCATTAAATCATTTGAGTCCATGTAAACTTTAATTTGGCACTTCATTTCATAAGTAGTCAACATTAACTAATAATATGTGTTAAGCATCTCCATGTGTAGAAAAGACACTCGATAAAAGTATTCATCGTATAATGTAATTGTAGTCATATTTGGGGGTCAACGATATCCATGTTTGGATAAATGCCACCTCAACTAGGGTTTAAAGAAATAAGAGTAATCATGAAATCCAAATACTATATTGGGTATTGAAACCCTAAAATTTTAGGTTATCACATTCGCCCCACCTTATATGGAATTTCATCCTCAAAATTCAACTAATCTCATGCTTAAGTGATATAGAAGTGTCTCACTTAATAAGGGTCACCACATCTAGGTTCCAAATACCATCATAGCTCTATATGCATCCTAAATTGTCATATCAAGATATTAATGCATCAAGGGTGTACCCTCCCCACCATATATTAATTGAATCATCATGGGTAAGTTAGCCATTTACTAATAGTCTTATGTTCTAGGATTTACATCCTATGAATACTCTAAGAATAAGCATTTTATTCTTCATACATGAGAAATCAAGAATGTTATGTTCTAGGGTTCATCTGGAACCCTACTCACCTCAGTAAGGGGATATCAAGAGTGCATGTCATATAATAACTAAATTTTGACACTTAACATCATTATTGTGATATATGATAAAAATCATTGTAAGAGTTCATGTAACATGCTAGATCTCGGACCCTACCCTGGAAGTTGGCATTTTGGACTTAGCCAAACAAAGTTGAAGGTTAGACCTAAATTTATGTTTAGTATAACCCCAATGAACTAATGCATGTATAGGTCACCTTAATGTAACCTAATTTTCTAACATTAATCTTGGGTTCATAATGGATACATAAAATATGCCACAACTCATTTTGGTGGCAATATGAAGATAAAAAACTTAATTGGATGAATAATTTAGATAATGGGCCGTTAATGGGCCATATGACATCTCATTAAAAGAAGTCTCAAAAGTGGAAACAAACTTAAAATTCGAAATCTATATATCAAAATTAACCTACATGTCGAATTTCATCTAATCTAGACAACCTTGAAATATTAGGATAAGTTTAGGAGAGAGAAAATGAGTAAAACGAATAAGTAATGAATAGTGTGATTATATAACTTCAAAATATGGAAATAATGGCAAATTCATATTCAACACATCAAAGACAACTTGTGGATGATTGGTCCAATTTGGATGTTGTTTGCGCAAGTTATGCAATTTTAGGTACATTCTAGACTTTTCTGCAATTTACCCAATTGGGAGGTTTTCTTTGAAAACAGTCACATGCATTATAATCCTTATATATCCCCTTACCATTATCAAGTTTTTGAACCATAGGGCGCCTAGTTGCACCTTGGTTTGAAGGTGTTTCTTTCCAAGGGCATTTTAGGGATTACTCTCTTTATAAATGAGCTTGTCTTTAGAAGATATTAACCAATGGGGTTATTTCTTTGATTGGAGGTTGGTTGGGATGGCCTATAAGTGTCCATAAACTGACATTTTATATTCAATAAGCCTCTATGAGTTGTCCTCTTGCATGACCATGAAATCCCTAGGCTAAGGACAAATGGAAAGCTCCATGGACACCTCATGCCTGACTTCTTCCTTATCCATAAAGGTTTGCATGTCCATAAGCACCCTTAGCATTGGACATGTGGAAAGTACTTGACACCTCATTCTTGACTTCTTCGTTATCTATAAAGGATTGCATGTCCACATAAACCCTTATACATGACACATGGAAAGTCTCATAGACACCTCATACTTGACCTCTTTCTTTATATAGCCATATCTAACCCTTCCTAACTCCCAATTCAAAAACTCTTTCTCTCCTTTATTTCATCTAGATTAGAGCATCATTCCTACTTTATTTTGCCACGAAGGTACTATCCCAAGGTAAAAGGATGTGCCTACCTGGGTGAAAAAGGCTCCTAGGGTTCCAAATTTCTCTTTTTAGGATTTCTTATGCTCCTCCTTGGTGTTTTTGACTAAACCTAGCAAGTATTCTCCTTTCCTTCCCTATTTTCATGTTGTTAGTCTTCCTTACACCTTCCACCAGGTCAGAACCATGGCCTTCCATGGTGAAACCCCACCTAGAACCCATAAACACCTCATCTCCATGTTCTTTTGTTAGGGTTTTTCACCTCTAAAGTGGAGAAGGTGCTTCTTGTTCGAGATAGGAGCTTTGTTGGAGAAACCAACCTATCTAAGCTTGGGAACCTTACTTATTGGGCATGCCCACATTCTCTAGAGGTTCTTTAGAGGCCTAGGCTTGACTTGGACTATTTAGACTCTGAATTTGAGGTATGATGTATCCCCTATTCTTCTATGTTGAGAAATTCACCTATGCTTATTCATTCTCTTTGTCCTATGGACATTAGCCTATACACAATTTCTTTTCTTTTGAAAATAATGGTTCATGTAAACTACCATATTTGATATTGATCATGTGATCATGGATATTCTTTTGAACTCTTATTATATACTTTGTTCATGATGGAACTCTAAAAGATGATATGTGATGTCTTTTTCCCACTTATGAGGTGGATGTATATGTCGGTCACTTATGTGGTGACTAGTTTATATATTCTGACTATACTTTATACTTGCCTCTACATTTAACATGCTATGTGATTCAGTAGCACTAGAGTAGTGTAATTGCATTGGTTTTTATGACAGATGTGTTATTTCCTACTTAGCAGATGTCATATTTCCTACTCTTTTGGGATGGAAAGCAACCTCATACCCATGGCAAGATGTGTGATTCTTGTCCCATGTTTTATATATTTGGGAGATTGGAAGTATTCCTTTCTCTATCATGTTTCAAGTTAATGAGACTTGTATGCCTTTGTGTTTATATTGTTCTAGTGCTATGTTTATCTCACATGCATGCAGGTTGATGATATGGGGTGTGTGCCATAATTCTTTACATGTGCTTGTGTGGCACAATCTTTATGTTTTATGAATGGCAAGTATTCTTTTATCATCGTATGATTTCAATTCATTTTCTCTTAATACCCATTTGGGTGGTCCTTATCCTTTCAATGGGAAGTCTTTTATATTTGATGTCCTTTATTCCATATATTGCTCAATTTCCTATTTAGTATGCACATACCAGCCTTTGCTAATGTCATCTATTTTCTCTTCTTGTGGGGATATGCTTAGGTGCAGGATAATGAGGACATTGCATGATGATGTGGATATATCTTAAGAACTTAAAGCTTGGAGACAAAGTTGTTATGGTTTAGATTTTCCTCTACTTAGATCCTTATGTTGTATCATACATTTAACCCTTATGGGATATTATGATGTACTTTTGTAATCTTTTGTGAAAATTGAATATAGTGATTATTTTTATTCTGTTGCTATACTTTGGTTGTTTTGAATACCATTTATTGAAATTTGAAAATTTTGCACCTATTCTAGCATACCTTTGAGTGTGTTTGGAATGGATGTTTTATTCTTCAATTTTTCTTTAGTAAGGGGGTGATCCCCCCTCCTTACAACATGGTATCAAACCCATGGTAGTCGGAATCTGACTATTTCAATTTTGTCCCCCTAGTTAGAATACTTGCCTTACCTGTAAGTGTCATGTTTTCCCTAGAGTTAATCAATAGATGATGAAGGGTTGATTTAGAATCCTATAGTAACACATTAGAATAATGATGAATAGATTCCTGAAATACTTACAACTAAAAGATGCATAAGTAACCATAGTAACTTGAGGTTGTTTAGCTTGGCCTTTAGGCAACTACTAAGACATGAAGTTGAAAGCAAAGGTGTCTAGAAAGGATCAGGGTTTGGGGGCTGGCAAGATTTTCCTCCGCACCAAGCTTGGTTTACGAGGACTCCCGAATCCATATGATATCGGCTAGGCCTCAGCTGATATGAATTGTTCAAAATAGCATGCTTTTAAGAAATAGTAGCCTTAGACATCAATATGATTTATCTTTAGGGACCCTAATATTTTGAACTAGTCTCCCAGGTGTAAATACTTGTTTGAAAATAGACAAGAGCAAGTTAACCCATAGTTCATAGTTAGTCTTTACAAGTTTTTTTTTGCAAGATGCTTATTTAGTTGGATGTAAGGAAGTGTAGTTGAACCTTTTGTACCAAAAGAATAGTTTTGACTTAACAAGATGAACCCTTTAAGGGGTGTTGAATAAGTTGTTTTCTTATATGTGGACGTTTTGATTTCGAGGACAAAATCCCTTTAAGGGGTGGTGTGATGTAACATACTAGATCAGAGACCCAACCCTTGAAGTTGACATTTTGGACTTAGCCAAACAAGGTTGAAGGTTAGACCCACATAGATGTTTAGTATAACCACAATGAGCTAATGCATGTATAGATCACCTTAATGTAACCTAATGCTTTAACATTAATCTTAGGTTCATACTGGATACATAAAATATGCCATATAAGTCATTTTGGTGGTAATATGAAGATAAGAAACTTAATTGGATGAATAATTTAGATAATGGGTTGTTAATGGGCCATATGACATATCTCATAAAAATAAGTCTCAATGATTTCATCTATTTTCTCTTCTTGCTGGGGTATGCTTCCAACCCTAGGTGGAGGACAATGATGACATGGCATGATGATGTGGATATAGCTTAATAAGTTAAAGCTTGGAGACAATGTTGTTACAATTTAGATTTCCCTCTACTTAGATCCTTATGTTGTATCATACATGTAAACCCTTATAGGATATTATGATGTACTTTTGTAATCTTTTGTGAAAATTGAATATAGTCATTATTTTTATTCCGTTGCTATACTTTGGTTGTTTTGAATACCATTTATTGAAATTTGAAAATTTTGCACCTATTCTAGCATACCTTTGAGTGTGTTTGTCATGGATTCTTTATTCTTCAATTTTTCTTTAGTAAGGGGGTGATCCCGCCTCCTTACAACATGTTATAACATACTAGACCTCGGACCCTACCCTGGAAGTTGACATTTTGGACTTAGCCTAACAAGGTTGAAGGTTAGACCTAAATAGATTTTTAGTATAACCTTAATGAGCTAATGCATGTACAGATCACCTTATTATAACCTAATGTTCTAACATTAATCTTAGGTTTATAATGGATACATAAAATATGCCACATAACTCATTTTGGTGGTAATATGAAGATACGATACTCAATTGGATGAATAATTTAGATAATGGGTCGTTAATGGGCCATATGACATATCTCATAAAAAGAAGTCTCAAAAGTGGAAACAAAATTCAAATTCAAAATCTACATATCAAAATTAGCATACATCTCAAATTTCATCTAATTTGGACAACCATGAAATATTAGGATGTTTAGGAGAGAGAAAATGAGTAAAAGGCATAAGTAATGAATAATGTGATTATATAAATTCAAAATATGGAAATAATGGCAAATTCATATTCAACACATCAAAGATAATGTGTGCATGAAGTTTGGTCCAATTTGGATGTTCTTTGCGCAAGTTATGTAATTTTAGGTACATTCTAGACTTTTCTGCAATTTACCCAATTGGGAGGTTTTCTTTGCAAATTGCCACATGCATTATAGTACTTATATAATACCTTACCATTATCGAGTTTTGAACCATGGGTCACCTAGTTGCACCTTGATTTGAAGGTGTTACTTTCCAAGGGCATTTTAGGGATTACCCTCTTTATAAATTAGCTTATCTTTAAATGCTATCAACCAATGAGGTTATTTCTTTGATTGAAGGATGGTGGGGATGGACTAGAAGTCTCCAGGGCCTTTTATCACTGACCTTTGATATACAAGAAGAGTCTATGAGCTGTCCTCTTGCATGGCCATGAAGCCCTAGCCTAAGGACAAATGGAAAGTCCCATAGACACCTCATGCTTGACTTCTTCCTTATCCATAAAGGTTTGCATGTCCATAGTCATCCTTAGCATTGGCCACATGGAAAGTAACTTGACACCTCATGATTGAATTCTTCCTTATCCATAAAGGCTTGCATGTCTATGGACACCCTTATACATGACACATGGAAAGTCTCATATACACCTCATACTTGACCTCTTTCTTTATATAGCCATATCTATCCCTTCCCAAATACAAATTCAAAAACTCTTGATATCCTTTATTTCCTCTAGATTATATAATCACTCTTACTCTATTTTTCCATAAAGGTTCTATCCCAAGGTAAAAGTAGGTGCCTACCTTGGTGAAGAAGGCTCCTAGGGTTCCAAATTTCTCTATTTAGGATTTCTTAAGCTCCTCCTTGGTTATTTTAACCAAAACTAGTAAGTTTTCTCCTTTACTTCCCTATTTTCATGTTGTTAGTCTTCCTTTCAACTTCCTTTAGGTCGTAACCCTGATCTTCCATGGTGAAACCCCACCTATAGCCCTTAAACACCCAATCTCCATGTTCTTTTGTTAGGGTTTTTCACCTCTAAAGTGGAGAAGGTGCTTCTTGCTCGAGATAGGAGTTTTGTTGGTGAAACCAGCCTCTCTAAGTTTGGGAACCTTACTTATTGGACCTGTCCACCTTCCCTAGAGTTCTTCGGAGGCCTAGTCTTGGATCTAGGACTGACTTGGACTATTTAGACTCTGAAGTTGAGGTATGATATATCCCCTATTCTTCTATGTTGAGCAATTCACCTATGCTTATTCATTCTCTTTGTCCTATGGACATTAGCCTATACACAATGTATTTTCTTTTGAAAACTATGGTTCATGTAAACTACCTTATTTGATATTTATCATGTGATCATGGATATTCTTTTGAACTCTTCTCTTATGGTTTGTTCATGATGGAACTCTAAAAGATGACATGTGATGTCTTTTGCCCACTTATGAGGTGGATGTGTATGTTGGTCACTTATGTGGTGACTAGTTTATATATTCTGACTATACTTTGTACTTTCCTCTACATTTAACATGACATGTGATTCAGTAGCACTAGAGTAGTGTAATTGCATTGGTTTATATGGCATATGTGCTATTTCCCGCCGAGCAGATGTGATATTTCCTGCTCTTTTGGGATGGAAAGGAACCTCATACCCAGGGCAAGATGTGTGATTCTTGGCCCATGTTTTATATATTTGGGAGATTGGAAGTATTCCTTTCTCTATCAGGTTTCAAGTTTATGAGACTTGGCCGCCTTTGTGTTTATATTGTTCTAGGGCTATGTTTATCTCACATGCATGCAGGTTGATAATATAGGGTGTGTGCTCTAATTCTTTACATGTGTTTGTATGGCACAATATTTATGTTTTATTAATGGAAAGTATTCTTTTTTTATCATATGATTTCAATTCATTTTCTCTTGATACCCATTTGGGTGGTCCTTATCCTTTCTATGGGAAGCCTTTTATATTTGGTCCTTTATTCCATATATTGCTCAATTTCCTATGTAGTATGCACATACCGACCTTTTTTGATGTCATCTATTTTCTCTTCTTGCTGGGGTATGCTTCCAACCATAGGTGAAGGACTTGGATGATAAGGCATGAAGTTTTGGACTAGTTTAAGGATTTAAAGCTTGGAGACAAAGTTTTTATGGTTTAGATTTCCCTCTACTTAGATCCTTATGTTGTATCATACGTGTAAACCCTTATGAGATATTATGATGTACTTTTGTAATCTTTTGTGAAAATTGAATATAGTCATTATTTTTATTCCGCTGCTATACTTTGGTTGTTTTGAATACCATTTATTGAAGTTTGAAAATTTTGCACCTATTATAACATAATTTTGAGGGTGTTTGGAATGGATGTTTTATTCTTCAAATTTTTTAGTAAAGGGCTGATCCTGCCTCCTTAAAACATGGTATCAGAGCCCATAGTAGTCAGAATCTGACTACTTTAATTTTGTCTCCCTAGTTAGAATCCTTGCCTTACCTTTAAGTGACACATTTTCCCTAGAGTTGATCAATATATGATGAAGGGTTGATTTAGGATCATATAGTTTCACATTAGTATAGTGATGAATAGATCCTTATAATACTTACAAGTAAAAGATGCATAAGTAACCATAGTAACTTGAGGTTGTTTAGCTTAACCTTTTGGCAGATACTAGGACATGAAGTTGAAAGCAAAGGTGTCTAGAAAGGATATGGGTTTGGGGGTTGGCAATATTTTCCTCTGTACCACTAGCTTGGTTTATGAGGACTTCCAAATCCATATGATACTGGTCTGGCCTGAGCTGATATGAATTGTTTAAAATAACATGCTTTTATGCAATAGTAGCCTTAGACATCTATATGATTTATCTTTAGGGACCCTAATATGTTGAACTAGTATCCCAGGTGTTAAGACTTGTTTGAGGATGGATAAGATCAAGTTAACCCATAGTTCATAGTTAGTCTTTACAAGTTATGTTTCTTTTTTTGCATGATGCTTATGTAGTTGGATGTAAGGAAGTGTAGTTGAACCTTTTGTACCTAAAGAATAGTTTTGACTTAATAAGATGAATCCCTTAAGAGGTGGTGAATAAGTTTCTTTCTTATATGTGTATGTTTTGATTTCGAGGATGAAATCCCTTTAAGGGGTGGTTTGCTATAACATACTAGACCTCAGACCCTACCCTGGAAGACATTTTGGACTTAGCCAAAAAAGGTTGAAGGTTAGACCAAAATAGATGTGTAGTATAACCCCAATGAGCTAATGCATGTATAGATCACCTTAATATAACCTAATCTTCTAATAGTAATCTTAGGTTTATAATGGATACATAAAATATGCCACATAACTCATTTTGGTGGTAATATGAAGATAAAGAACTCAATTGGATGAATAATTTTGATAATGGGTCGTTAATGGGCCATATGAAATATCTCATAAAATGAAGTCTCAAAAGTGGAAACAAACTTCAAATTCAAAATCTACATATCAAAATTAGCATACATGTCAAATTTCATCTAATTTGGACAACCATGAAATATTAGGATAAGTTTAGGAGAGAGAAAATGAGTAAAAGGCATAAATAATGAATAATGTGATTATATAACTTAAAAACATGGAAATAATTTCAAATTCATATTAAACACATAAAATATAACTTGTGGATGAAGTTTGGTCCAATTTAGATATTGTTTGTGCAAGTTATGCAATTTTAGGTACATTTTGGACTTTTCTACAATTTACCCAATTGGTAGGTTTTATTTGAAAATTTTCACATGCATTATAATACTTATATATTCCCTTACCATTATATAGTTTTTGAACCATGGGGAACCTAGTTGCGCCTTGGTTTGAAGGTGTTACTTTCCAAGGGCATTTTAGGGATTACCCTCTTTATAAATGAGCTTTTCTTTAAAAGCTATCAACCAATGAGGTTATTTCTTTGATTGGAGGATGGTGGGGAAGGCCTAGAAGTTTCTAGGGCCTTTTAGGATCGACCTTTGATATACAAGAAGAGTCTATGAGCTGTCCTCTTGTGTGGCCATGAAGCCCTAGCCTAAGGACACATGGAAAGTCCCATAGACACCTCATGCTTGACTTCTTCCTTATCCATAAAGGTTTGCATGTCCATAGGCACCCTTAGCATTGGGCACATGGAAAGTAACTTTACACCTCGTGCTTGACTTCTTCCTTATCCATAAAGGCTTTCATGTCCAAGGACACCCTTATACATGACACGTGGAAAGTTTCATAGACACCTCATACTTGACCTCTTTCTTTATATAGCCATATCTACCCCTTCCCAACTTTAAATTCGAAAACTCTTGCTCTCCTTTATTTCCTCTATCTTAGGGCATCACTCCCACTCTATTTTCCCATGAAGTTTCTGTCCCAAGATAAAAGGAGGTGCCTACCTTTGTGAAGAAGGCTCCTAGGGTTCCAAATTTTTCTATTTAGGAATTCTTAAGCTCCTCCTTGGTTATTTTGACCAAAAATAGTAAGTTTTCTCCTTTCCTTCTCTATTTTCATGTTGTTAGTCTTCCTTTCACCTTCCTCTAGGTCAAAACCCTGGTCTTCCATGGTGAAACCCCACCTAGATCCCTTAAACACCCCATCTCCATGTTCTTTTGTTAGGGTTTTTCACCACTAAAGTGGAGAAGGTGCTTCTTGCTCGAGATAGGATCTTTGTTAGAGAAACCAGCCTCTCTAAGCTTGGGAACCTTACTTATTGGACATGTCCACCTTCCCTAGAGGTTGTTTGGAGTTCTAGGCTTGGATCTAGGACTGACTTGGACTGTTTAGACTCTGAAGTTGAGGTATGATGTATCCCCTATTCTTCTATGTTGAGCAATTCACCTATGCTTATTCATTATCTTTGTCCTATGGACATTAGCCTATACAAAATGTCTTTTCTTTTTAAAATCATAGTTAATGTGGACTACCTTATTTGATATTGATCATGTGATCATGGATATTCTTTTGAACTCTTATCTTATGCTTTTATCATTATGGAACTCTACAAGATGACATGTGATGTCTTTTGCCCACTTATGTGGATGTATATATTGGTCACTTATGTGGTGACTAGTTTATATATTCTGACTATACTTTCTACTTGCCTCTACATTTAACATGCTATGTGATTCAGTAGTACTAGAGTAGTGTAATTACATTAGCTTTTGTGGCAGATGTGTTATTTCCTGCCGAGCAGATGTGATATTTCCTACTCTTTTGGGATGGAAAGGAACCTCATACCTAGGGCAAGATGTGTGATTCTTGGCACATGTTTTATATATTTGGGAGATTGGAAGTATTCCTTTCTCTATCAGGTTTAAATTTTATGAGACTTGTCTACCTTTGTGTTTATATTGTTCTAGGGCTATGATTACCTCACATGCATGCAAGTGGATGATATGGGGTGTGTGCCCTAATTCTTTACATGTGCTTGTGTGGCAAAATCTTTATGTTTTATTAATGGAAAGTATTCTTTTATTATCGTATGATTTCAATTCCTTTTCTCTTGATACCCATTTGGGTAGTCCTTATCCTTTCCATGGGAAGCCTTTTATATTTTGTCCTTTATTCCATTAATTGCTCAATTTCCTATTTAGTATGCACATACCAGCCTTTGCTGATGTCATCTATTTTCTCTTCTTGTTGGGGTATGCTTCCAACCCTAGGTAAAGGACTTGGATGACAAGGCATGCAGTTTTGGACTAGCTTAAGGAGTTAAAGCTTAGATACAAAGTTGTTATGGTTTATATTTCCCTCTACTTAGATCCTTATGTTGTATGATACATGTAAACCCTTATGGGATATTATGATGTACTTTTGTAATATTTTGTGAAAATTGAATATAGTCATTATTTTTATTCCGCTACTATACTTTGGTTGTTTTGAATACCATTTATTGAAGTTTGAAAATTTTGCACCTATTCTAGCATACCTTTGAGGGTGTTTGGAATAGATGTTTTGTTCTTCAAATTTTTTTAGTAAGGGGGTGATTCCACCTCCTTATAGGAAATTTTCCATTATTTCTATATTTTGAAAATATATAATCACATTATTCATTACTTATGCCTTTAATCATTTTCTCTCTCCTAAACTTATCCTAATATTTCAAGGTTGTCCAAATTAGATGAAATTTGACATGTAGGCTAATTTTGATATTTAGATTTTGAATTTGAAGTTTGTTTCCACTTTTGAGATTTCTTTTTGTGAGATATGTCATATGGCCCATTAATGGCCCATTATCTAAATTATTCATCCAATTAAGTTTCTTATCTTCATATTACCACCAAAATGAGTTATGTGGCATATTTTATGTATCCATTATGAACCTAAGATTAATGTTAGAACATTAGGTTATGTTAAGGTGATCTATACATGCATAATCCCATTGGGGTTATACTAAAAATATATTTAGGTCTAACCTTAAACCTTGTTTGGCTAAGTCCAAAATGTCAACTTCCATGGTAGGGTCCAAGATCTTGTATGTTACAATTTATCATTAAATGGAACAAATTTTCACATTTACATGTTAGGGTTTTCACCCTGTTGTGTGAGAGTTATCCTCAAACTTGAAGCATAGACCCAAAATGATTGAGGTTAAGAACTATGTTTATTGATCATGTAATCTATGATCAACTAATATATGTATTTCAAGCTCATCATTTCAAACTTATATCTCATGTATGATATGAGGAGATAGAGAATATACTAAGTCAATTTATCATGATTTCAAACTTGAATATTACATGTAAGATGTAGGAAGGGAATATAGACTAGGTCAAGCTTATAAGGGTGACTCCTCATAATAAATCATCCATATAGCTCAAGTGAGCTTTCTATCATCATATATTAAGATAGAAGTTGAAGGAACAATATTTATGAGTATCATATGCACAAAACATTTTATTCTAATAACTAGAGTTTCATATATCACCTCACTTGCAATTAATGATGAGCTTCACAAACTTTAGTCACTCAAGCTAGGACCTCGCTCAATCAAAGGAGTGACTTTCTCATTATGCGTTTTCTACCCATAACATTATTTTCACCCAACTCTCACATATAGGATTTAGACCAACAATATGAATTATGCATTAGGACTCAACTCATCTATTTAGGAGTAATCTAGGTTACATATCACTTTTCACATATATTTCATATTTCTCATATATATGAGGCTAAATCCTATGTAATTCTCCCTCTGGGTCTCACTCACTCTGGAATTCACCACATATCTCATCCTAACATTCTAGGTCCTCCTTTTTAAAAGAGCTTGAGGCTCATGCATATTCAACCTTGTCCTATCTTAAATCACCTCATGTATGAATAGTCTACATACTTCCTCATCAAGATTTATCTCATATTTTCATAATTATATTCAAACCTCATATACAACTTAGATACATATAAGAAACTTATATCATCAAAGATCAAACTTAGATAACATTATACATGCTTATATCAACTATATTTCTATTTTATATTCTATCTTACACATATCTTGGCTATGCTCTAGACATCTAATCTTAAACTACTCTCTCTTCTAGATTGATGACACTCCGTTTCACATAGGTCGCATGAACACCTCTGTAACGTCTGGGCCCAATGCCCAAGGCTCTAGTAGAGTTTCAGGAATGACGACTGGCCCCACATACCACCACTATCCTTAACTGCGTGTTTTATCCTCATGCACATGCAAGCCAGGGTCAACTTCCCGACTGGTCACCCATCCTAGTACTACTCCAAGCTGAGCACGCTTAACTATGGAGTTCTTTAGTGATGGGCTCCCAGAAAAGGAGGTGCACCTTGGTGATATGGGTAGTCCAATCATTCCTTTTAAGATCATGTTATCTGAGGCCTCAAATCCTAGGATGTTACAATCTCCCCCACTTAGGCTCTTGACGTCCTCGTCAAGGCTCAACTATAGGGCGTCATAATCTCTTCCCCATTTCAGTGCAGACCCACAATGGCCCATGGACACCCAGCTCCCGATCACGGAATACCAGCGCAAGGGTGGCTACGTCAACCATGGACAATCCTTTCCTACATGCCTGGACCGCATGACTCAGGACTGGCAGGCCATGCCCATGTGGGCCCCACCTACTGGAGGGGAATTGGCTCTGATACCATTTGTAACATCGGGCCCACTGCCCAAGGCTCTAGTAGAGTTTCAGGAATGACGACTGTCCCCACAGACCACCACTAGCCTTAACTGCGTGCTTTATCCTCATGCATGTGCAAGTCGGGGTCAACTTCCCGACTGTTCACCCATCCTAGTACTATTCCAAGCTGAGCACGCTTAACTATGGAGTTCTTTAGTGATGGGCTCCCAGAAATGGAGGTGCACCTTGATGATATGGGTAGTCCAATCATTCCTTTTAAGATCATGTTATCTGAGGCCTCAAATCCTGGGATGTTACAACCTCCTACTCTCCTATGTGAGGGACACATTTTTAAATTTATATATATCATAAAATATGATATAGTTTTCTTCGAGAAAGCAGACTAGAGAAAACTGTCGAGGCTCAAGCCGACTAGAAAAAAAACAAATTAGTAAAATCGAGTGTCCCACACATAGTAGAGAGTCTAGTGTCATGTCTCTTGTAAAATAGTGAGAACAGGGTATAGACTAGTGTATCTACCCAATACACATTAGCTCTATACAGAAAGGGTTCCACACACTTGTCTAAACCTAATTCTCAAACATCTAGGTTTGAACCTAGAGGCTACGTCATACCTAGTTCCTATAGAACAACTTACTAAGTTTCTAGGTTTTAAAGTGAAAAGTTGAATTTAGTTTTGTATTTAATGATGAGTAATTTCCATGTGTAGCTATTGTTCATGCTCTCATACCAACTACAACATATCTGTATTTTGCCTTCCCAAAACTTCTTCGGTCCGAGAGGACAAAATATAATAACATTAACCAATCTGATCAACAAGTAATGTGGAAGCATTTTGCACACACATGAACAAACAAATATAACATGCATCATACCATTGTCAACATTCAACAGGAGTATGTTATAAAATAAGTTATTATAACACAATTACAATTATATATTGAATGAAGTAAGTAAAAGTCGATGAACATGTATACTAATTGGGATCTACACAATAGTTTTCACTTGTGTAACTACTCACTTCTCATCTTTTCTCACATGCTAGCTATGAACCTAAAACATATGTGAAATAGAGGATCAACATAGAAGGTGTTGTGTACATGGGTAGAAAGATAGATTTATCTACGGTTTTCATAACTTTGAAAAGATCTGCATAATGAAACAAAGATCATAGAAAACATTTCTTTTTTAAGAGAAATACACCAATTTTAGTCATTTGTCTAGATGAGTAGGATTATCAAGGTGGACTAGTACCAGAAAGATATATGTTGGGCCCTATCCCATATACCAAGTACTCTAGGAAACTCCCTTTACACCTTGTGCTCTAGGTAGGTGTACTAGTCAACATTAATCAATTCCTCATAAGGGGATAATGAGCACCTTAATAACTACAAAACATCTACACATAATTTATGTTTTAAGTGATAAAACATCAATTACTGCATAGAAATACAATATCTAATATTTGAAAATACTAGAGCATACTTACATATCATGTTTTCAACCAAGAAAACCATAGTCCTATAATTAAATAATCCATGTACCTGAGTTTAGAGATTTCTAATTTTCCTGAACCATCTACATCACTAGTCATCACCTGATTAATAACAAATATTTATCATTAATACAAGATTCAACATTATTATATTTATTTAGGTCCAAACTAAGGTTTAGGCAAACCTAGGTTAAAACTGATCTAATCTGGTCACTGATATCTTTCTACCGATCAAGAGGTCATACTTTGGATCATTTCCAAGTTGCATAATTTTAAGGTACTTTATCTATATTCTAGAATTAATATGAGGCAATAAGCATCTAATTAGTATTTAAAGGGAAAAGACTTAGTATTTTGTGAGGATAACAAATTAAGGTTTGTACATTTGTTTCAATCATCGTTAGACTTCTATAAGAATTTTTTTTAGAATTAATATCAACTGGACACTATTCATTTCATTTAAAGAAGCTCAAATAGGTGCATTCACATCTAAATTAAATATCATCAATAAAAATGTATCAAACATCTAAAATATGGGTTCTATAATAAAGGTACATTTTTATGAGTCTGTGGGTACTTTTTTGGTACTATTTGATTAAGGGAGCTATTTTTAACAAATTTCCTAAGATTAAGTATAATATTAGCAATTAAAAGAGAAATATACTTGATGGGAAAAAGTTGAGTTGTTGGATCTAGAGTAGAGTTGTGGATGCAAGCTATATATCCCTCTTACTTTGCCTAAGCCCATAACTATGGGGCTGGGGACCTGAGCCGCCAGTTCATGATAAATGAACCAGCTGGCTAAAGGCCTGGGTCATCTGGCTACCCACCTTATCTCCTCCCACGCAATCTCACATGGGATTTTGGTCCAAAGTAGGGCACTATAACATAGGATGTAAGTGGAGAGAGGAAGATGCTCTAGATCTTAGTGATTGTGGATAAGACTTATCACAAATCCATTACCGATAGAAGTTATGCATCTCTCTTTGTTCCTTCTCGTCGCCCACCAGGATCAGAATCACCATCACATAGTGGGTGGAAGAACTGAGAGAACAAGATCGCACATCTCCACTTCTTTAGAACTACATGCCGCCACCACAAGGAAGAGAAGTTTTGTGGAGTCTAAACCTCAAGACGAAAGCACTAGGGAAGTCTATGATGCCTCCTACCTCTCAAACAAGCAATCATGCTCTATCAATGGACCTTCCCAAACTTAATGGAGGTGTTTGAATGTTGTAGGGACACCTTGATGGAGGCTTCCTAAAGAACATGGGAGCTTCTCTGCACCTTTGCATCATGGTGAAGAGTCATTGTCTTGTTATCCAACTCCTTCCACTATGTCAATTGTGGATGGTATTTGAAGGGGCATCATGCTTTTTCTATGCCTTTGTTCAGTCAATCTTGGACCTGACAAGTTCTTCCATCTCTAGGGTCGATTGCTTCTTACAGCAATGAAGAAAGCAACAGAGCTCGATATCGTTGATCTCCCTCACCTTGCCTCCTTTTGATCTTCAAACTAAACTAAGGAACTTGCTTATCCATTATCACCTGATAGAGTGAGGGAGAGGAGTGGTCGCAAGATCTCCCTCCACTCCCGCAATTAGACGTATTTTGGGGTGGTTGGATATATATGATCCAAGCAGAAGTAATGGTTTGTTCCAGCTCTCGAGCTTGCTCCCTTTACTTTGGATGTGTGGCTCTAGGGGACTCAGTCTCACATGTGCCAGTTTTTCCATGAGAAACATAGATGAAAGACAAGGAATCGCTCGTTAGATTTGACTAAGTTTAGATCTAAGGACCAACACTTCACCAAACACTAATGGCTGATCTACACATAAACCCACACCCAACTAGAAATAAGGCCATGATTAAGATAAAACTTAGGGGGGGGTGAGTGATATACATTGTCTCAATCCTAAATCCCAATGACAACACATAAGACCAATGTTTCCTTACATTAATCAAATGAATTAAGTACATCTTCTACCACTTATATTTTGTAGTAGAAACCTCCAACTTAGATGGAATTTGAACTGTGGGTTCCTAATCATACAAAGCTTTGTATTATGAAGCTTGAACCGAACATTCTAAAACTTTCTTATGTAACTTAATTCCCCAAACAATCTCACAACTAATAAAATAAACTTGGACTAGAATCCAATTTATTGTCTACTCTTGTTCAAACAAGTTCAACTTACATCATTTTACCACATGACACCTCAAGGTCCAATAAATAAATCATTTGATTCCACGTATACTTTAATTTGGCACTTCACTTTATAAGTACTCAACATTAACTAATAATACGTGTTAAGCATCTCCATGTGTAAAAAAGATTCTTAACAAAAGTATTCATCCTATAATGTAATTGTAGTCATATTTGTGGGTCAATGGTATCCATGTTCGGATAAGTGTCACCTCAACTAGGGCTTAACCAAATAAAAATAATCATGAACTCCGAATACTATACTGGGTATTGAAACCATAAAATTTTAGGTCATCACAAACATGATCTGTCTTGAAGATAGTGTTTCACACGCCTTCAGCTCAGGATCTGGTATTTACATCTTTTAAGTGATATGCTAATTCATTACTATTATTATTGTTGTTATTTTTTGGTAGTTAATTGTGTGCCTACCCAGTTAACATCTATCTTTTTATCTAAAAAAATATAGGTTGCATTGGCCGGGAGCCTAGAGAGTGCAGAACAGTAGGTGGTAATTACTGCACGGGACGCTTCGCTATCTATGCATCAGTGGATACCATCAATGCAAAGATAGGTTGCCATTGTCAAGGTTAATTTTCCTAATGAGAGTCGGTCAGGATGGGGAGACATCTATGATTGTGATTGGACTATGGAAGGTCACAACCATATCATTGGTTTAATCTCAAGTCTACATATGTATGAAATCCACTTTACCATAAATGTATTACAATGGAGGGACATGTAAATAGACATGTATACGTTTTAACCATAAGTTGTCTTCATTTTCTTGCCTTAGTAAGTTAAACCGGGCCTCCAACATCCCTGACCTGGGTTATGCCATAACCTGGAAGTTTTTCTTGAGTAAGTTATTTATAAACTTGTTTTAATCTTTTGAAAAGTAATTAAGACTCTCCTTGAGTTTTATTTTCAAGTTTGAGCTTATTTGCAAACTTTTTGTGTGTTATATGATAGTTTGGGTGTAAATTGCAATTTACCCAAGATGAGGGGTTATATTGCAATATGTCACATTTGAACATGCTTCAAGTGATTTAGCATCATAAGAGAGTGAATGATGCTAAGGGGAAGCTGGTAGAAAGCCTAAGTTCCAAGTTAGAACTTGTTTGAATAATGTGTGTGCCTTGTGTACCAGTTTTTGTGCAATTTGCAATTTACCCAAAATATAGGGTTGATATGAAAATTACCAGGTCTATAATATCCCTAATCTCTCTTAGCATCATCTAGTAGAGAGAGAAAGAAGTATGAACCATGTTTGACTCATATTTGGGTGGTAGTATTCTTGGTGATGAAAAGACCAAGAAGAGTTGTATAGTTGAAACTTTAATGTGAGTTGTATTGAGTTGTAGAGCTTATATGGCAGTGCCTATCGACCAAGGATACATAGAGGAGGTCCCATATAATTTTTCAACACATGGAAAAGGTCATGACATGTTACGCACCTCAAGAAGGTGATGGATATCAGTTTACAACTTCCCTTAGAAAAAATGTATCAGTTTGTGAAAAAAGTGATGTTGAGTTGAAATATTGCTACAACCCCAATTTTTGGGTTCCTTTGGTGAGAAATGTGATTTCTCATATTAAAGATATTTGAACATATAAAGATATAATTTGTTTTGAATAAATAGATTTCGTTACAATAACCTTGATGATTGTGTTGTGGGCTTTATTGGCTATTGGGCCCAATAATGAGGAAATGCAATTAGTAATTGAGTAATTGAGTTATTGAGAAAAGAAAGGTGTCGAAACCTATTGAAGGAAAAAGAACTTAATCCAAAGGAGGATTTCATGCCACATGGGTTCCTTGGGTTCCAAGGAGTCTAAAGTTGCAAAGAAAAAGCAATAAGAAAAGAAAGGATTAATTAAGTATTTCTTTATTAAGAAAGAAATTGAAAACAATGGTAAAATGTGGAAAAACAGTGAAAAGAGGTGTAATTGAGTTATTCTTGGTGGAATTTCGTATCCCAAGGATTCCTAATGATAAAAGGAATACTAATGAGGAAAATAAAAGAGAAATAAAGAGAAATCTTCAAAAAGAGTTATTTTAATGAGAAATAAGTAAGATAATAAGAAAAAGGATGACAGATAAGGAAAGAGGCTAAAGAAATATTCCCAAGATGGGATTTCGAGCCATTAAGGTTCCTTGAGGTTCAAGGAACTCAGAATAATAATTTAATAGCAAGGGAAAGAGAAAATATGTGAGATATATATATATAATTAAGTGATATCTTGCACCTAAAGAAAAGGCACGTTTTCCTTAAGATAATGAGCCCAACTTTGTTAAAGAGGTGGATAAAGTTATTATTAACTTTCCCTTAAAATTTGGGATCAAAATGATAAGCGGTTGGAGAGTTATGGATTTTTCTAGAAATCCTAAAGTGCCTCGATTATCTTAAATGTCAAAAATTGTTTTCTTTTAGAAATAAAAGGGGCGCGCTCAGTAGACCATTGGATTGCGATCAGATGGTTTTTCGTCATCTCCTAACTTAGTCTTTTTAGGAAAGTCAGAGCAACTATGCGAGCAATTTTCTTGCATTGCTCCCTCTCTTCACAGTCCTTGGCTCGGGAAGATTATACTCCCAATCGACTTGGGAGGAAGTATCAGACCTAATTGACCCCAGTTTTGGGGGTTTTTGAAGGTCATAAAACCTTTCCCCAAAAATCCCTGGGGAGTCAGACTCCATGGATGCTGACTTGCGGGCCAAGCCTATAAAAGGGATTTGTCTCCTTTGCAATGGGTAGAAAGGTGTGCGGAACCCGGGTGAGTTTGAGTAACCCTCCTCTTCCCCCCCAATTCGCCCTACAGGCTGCATATGACCGTCCACTCTGTTCTTTACCTAGCAACGATGGAGGGCTCATGGTTTGTGAGGAATCAACCACCACTTCTCCTGACTGAATGCTCTAATGAATTTGAAAGGTCCGGCCGAAGGTACCCATGGAGACGACTGCGTCAGCCCATCGCTAGAACAAAGAGTCAACAATGGAGTTGACCGAGAGCAGGCATTGTTCTGTGCGCGGAGCAGGTCGTGAGGTTGAAGGTGAATAGAGAGAAAAGTTTCTCTTACCCCTGGCGCATGAGAAGGAGAGCAGGGACAAAAAGGGTAAATGTCATATCACTGGAAAAGAAAATAGGAAGGACACGTGGCGCTCTTCCATTGGCCTAAAAGGTATATTCTCCACAAATTCGTAATTAATTATCTGTAGCTCCGATAATAGAAAGTAATACATGAAAATTGATCAGAAAAACGTGAAGAATCCAATAAAAATATAATTGGAACCTGCTATTGCTTACAATTTAAAAAGTACAGCAAGATATCACCTTTGATGTATTAAATTTTGGTAAAACCCTAATTTGATATGGAACTCGGATTTAATGACTCTTTTGGGTTAATTTGTTTTGGAACCCTAATTCTGAGAAATACTATGCTATTAAGAATAAAAGGGAGAGTTAATCTTGAAAATGAAGTTTCATGCTTGTTTTAGGGTTTTATGCACATAATTATGTTAGAAACCCTAATTGGAGAAAATATGGGTTTTAATGGGTTAAATCCGAAAAGATAATTATAGAACTGAGTTTTCATAATAAAATACACTTAAGTTGGTGATTAGGGTTTTCTAATGGATAAAGGGGGAATTAATTAAATGGAATACACTTATGAATTAAATCATGATGAAGTATGAATTATCAATTCGAAGGAAACTAAACGTGGTGATTGAGTCTAATGATCTTGAAGTAACTTAAAAGAAATAAAGATGATAGTTTTAGTATAGAAGAGAAATAATGGACTTTAATTATGTTTATGATGTTGAAATTAGGGTTTGTGAAATAAGAGGGCATTAAATGTGATAAAAGTATTATGGAGGCTAAAACCCTAATAAAACCCTAATGTGGCCTAAAAAGCTCAAGGTGGAATCCAAATTTAGCTTTATAATGTTTTGGATAAACTATAACAATTGGATGTCATGCATTAAATTTCAGGATATTGTTGACTGCTTGTTGCTTGTTATTTATCATTATTACTTGGACAACAAGTTACTCTGGATCAGGTATGTGGTTAATTATGAATAACCGCCTTAGTTTCCCGAGGATTTTCAGGATGGTTAATCGCACTGAATGCAAATTATCAGTTTGGATGTTCATACTTGCAAACTATAAAGTCACTATGATTATCACATTAATAATGGAAGTATTTATTCTCACACCTACATGCCACCCTAATGAATGATGCCAAAGGTCAGCCCAGATGGGTAGACCAATGGACACCTTGAGTGGTGACCCCAGGCACCAAGCTCGGGAATGAGAAGGTGGCCTATGATATTGCATGATTAGAGGGAACCATGAGTGGTGACCCCAGGAACCAAGATCGGTATTGAGAAGGTGGCCTTAAGTCATTAGCAAAGGAAACCCTAAGGTGAGTATGCCACGGTTAGGGCAAAAGCGGTGGAGAATGTCACACTGGAAAATGTAAATAGGCTGGTTAATTAACTTGATTGTGATAATTAGATTGTTATCCATATGTGCAAACTTTTGGTTGTCCCCACATACCAGTATATTTCGATATACTAACCGACATTTTGTTTGTCGACGTTTTAAGTAAAACCCTAAAATGAACAAATGGTAAAGTGACACATTGTGAAAATAAAACATAAAGTGCAAGGAGGATTAGATAGAGTAGATTCAAGCTCTGGATAGATAGATTTCCAAAGTTTTTCAAAGGTAAGAAAAGTTTTAATTTTATACCAAATTCCAATTATCCAGTAGAATTTCATAATTATTATTGATTATTTGTTGAACCTTTGATCCTATTAATTGAATAACGGCTCTGACCTTCGGTTCTCCCTTAATTGGGGGTTACCGGGAGACGGGGTCGTTATAATTGGTATCAGAGCGAAGGTTCCTCATTTAATCTTTAATAATTAGTAAATTTTACAAACTCTATAAACCCAAGGGAGTTATTAGTGGATTGTCTGAAGGACTGAGGTGTCTATTAAAGGATCACGTCTGGGGGCTGGAAATATTTTCCTCCACACCGCTAGTCGGAATACGAGGACTCCCAGATTGTGTGACTGTCTGGCCGATGTCTTAGGATATGACTCGCAATAAGATACCTTTAGGGGTCTCTCATCTTGTTCATCCCTTCTCAACTCAAATTTTGTTAAGGACCTTAAGGATTAGGGTTTTCTCTCTTCTCCTCACCCTCTTGAGGTATGGGTAAGGTTAATAAGGTCTAAGGAATCCTCCACCAAATTAATGAAAAGCATGTAAATAAGATGTCATGGACATAAGCTTAATAGAGTAAGCGTAAATTAAAGAATAGATACATGCTTAGGTCATATGACACGAGTTGTCATTTCCCTCAGGAGAGACCTGAGGATAGACCTCCTTGGCAGGAGGATGAGTACAGAGAGTTGGTCTTGGAGGTAGAGACCTCCATTAAAAGTAGAGACCTAGCACATCCTTGGAGAATGATGTCAACCCTAACCCTAAGTGAAGGTTAGAGAGAGATGACATGATGAGTTAGATGTCATGGTTGACCGGGTGTTTGGTCAGGCATGCCTTGGGATCACCATACGAGCCATGAGAGGTTGGATAACCTGGTACCTTTGGCGACCCAATCCTGGAGAGGGTTGTGCATGTTAGAGCGAGGGATAGCTCCTTCATGGATGAAGTTAGAGAAGAACTTATAAAACCCTATGGGCTTGGGCATGTAGGGTATAGCTTGCACCTAGAGTGTGTCAGTAGTGCGAACAGTAGGTTGAAACCATGGTCAAGGGAGTATGCTTATGTGATAAACATAAAAGAGATAAGGATAATCTTGAGCCAAACATGAGTTGAGCAAAGGCTTCACCCAGGTAGGGATATGCTTGTGAGCTTGATCCAACTTCATGTAGTGAGGCTGGATGTGGAGTTAGATCTAGAGAGAGAAAGCAAGACCCAAGAAAGAAGGTTGGAAGCTTAGATTTTGAGACATGAGGAATAGTGGGGAGTCGAGGATGATGCGACCTAAGTGGATGATAGTGGTTGACTTATGCTTGCCCCTAGAGGCTGATGATATCTTGGTTTCCTTTAGAGGAACCAAACCCTTGAGATAGGATGATGCTTCTAGTACCTATGGTATAAGTGATTACCTACTGGATGAGATAAAGAGTGCTTTAGACCCTAAGGAGGTTTAAGTCACCAGTTGTGGGGCTTTATACCTACTTGGTTGTCCTGGAAGAGGAATCAACTCTGAAGTGTTGCTCGAGTAGAAATATCATGGAAGTACATGACATATCTTGGACATGCTTGATTCGTGAATAAGATATTGAGCATGCAGTTGGACACCCGAAGGTGAACCTAGGGTTCCTAGGCCTAAGAGGGGAAGCAGTGTATCCGATGTTCATCATAAGATTTTAGGCTCTGTAGTTTCGAGCATGGTACTCCTCATGTGTAGAGGAATAGGAAACCCCTTAAGTTGAGGGTATGTTTGATGAACCCCTCACAACTAAGTTGATCTAATGTTGAGGAAGAGAACAAGTGTGACCTAGCCTGGTTTAGTAGGTACGCTTGTGCCTTAGTAGTTGTTGGTTTAAGCATGCTTATATGGATGTAAACCCTAAGGATGCTTGCAACCTTTGTTATCAAGGTGTAGTTTCCTCCCATCCTGGGAGAGGGACCCTTTGGTAGGGAGTTTACCAGTTTGGTTGGTTTTGAGGTAACCTAAGGAGGTTTCATAGGATCTTGAGAAGCTAAGTGAAGAGTACATGGCATGAGAATGAACCTATAGACCCATAGATAACCATCTATATGTGCATGTGGAGGTGTTACCATGGAGGTAACCGATATGGGGCCTGACCAAGGTAGGCAGGTCGCCATGATCCCAGAGAAAGGATAAAAGACAACCCAAGAATGCAGAGAGAGATGATGAAGGATTGGGTAAGGTTCTATGTTAGACATGTACTATAATAGAATCCTAAGTCTATCCTAGGGTCAGGTAGGGATAAGACCGATGGAAGAAGGAGTTGCCTAATTCCCTAGTTGCACATGACCATAGGGTTGGGAGGTAACAACTATCATTATCCGAGGGCCATGGGTTAGGATACTGATCACCTTCATGAACTCATGGGACCCAAAGGGTAGATGAGTAGGGCACTCTCTGGATACATAAGGGAAAAGGGATGACCCCAAAAGTGTCGACACCCTATAGACCTAGAGGAGATGACCAAGGATTGTGTGGTGACCTAAGTAGGTTCGAGACCAGTTTTCCATGGAAGTAACTTTGATATCATGATGTTTGTGATGTAGAGACATAAGTTGCACGTTTCAACTTAGAATTGAAGGTGTATAGACGATGTGGATGTATCATCTCTACTCTTGGAATAGGAAGAACTTTGTGTTTGGACGGCTGTCAAATGCTTATTTCCTCTTGTTATGAGAGGGAGAGATGGGACAGTATGAATGCCATACACCAAGGATAAAAGATGATGCGAGTTGGAACGTTGCTACAAGGTATGAGGATAGAGATGATAACATACCTTGGTGGAATGAATGATACATGGACAGGTACAAATGATAAAAGTATTAAGATAATCACCTTGTAAATATGTTCCTAGTAGAAGCTTTGTGGAATTTGTAAGTTATACAAGGTTGAGTTTGATCACCAGGTGGATGAGCTCAGAGTTTCTTGATGAAGATAAACTTAGAGTTTGAGATGAGATGATAAGAATAATACATGGAGGTGTATGTTACCTAACACCTAAGGATAAGAAGTGGTAATGAATGCTCTGGTTGAGATAGCCTAGTTTAGCTGGAAGCTAGAAGAAATTGAGGTTGTTAGGCTAACCTTAAGTTGAGAAAAAGAGATAAATTTGGATAACACTCAGATATAACGAGATCTGTTGAACAAGATTAGTGGTTGATTGGATATCCAGCCTAGTCCGTGATATAATGAAAGGATGGTTGTCGAACCTCAGATGTACTTCTTTGGAAAGGAAAGTGATAAAACCCTATTGAGAGTGGTTTAGTGTTTTCAAGGAATCGACCTTGAGGAATCATGACATACAGGAGATCATGGTTTTAAGATCACAAATCACCGTGAACTACAAAGATGGTAAGTGATAGTGGCCCTTTGGATGATTAAAACAAAGTTGCATGTAGCATGTGGCCATGCAAGCTACGAGGTGAAGGACGAACACCAATAACCCAGTACATGGATATAAAGTATAAAGAGTTCCCGAGAGGGAATGGGAGTTCTTCACTGTGGATGTTGTGAGTCTCCCATGGACCAAGGAAGGTCGAGATCCAATATGGGTTATGGTGGATCGCCTTACCTAGATGACATGAGAAAGGAAGAGTACTATCACGGGACAAATTTGGTTGAACTACTTAAGAGAGAAAGATGGTTCAACTACACCATGATGCAAGTTCAAAAGTTCTTGGGTATGACCAAGGTTCACTTCCATGAGGTGGAAGTGGGTACATGAAGAACTCGATGATAGTATAGTTTATCACCCCTAACTAATGGTTAGTATGTAACAGACTAGAGGGTCTGATGCGAGCACGTGTGCTCATTCAGGGTGATACAAAGAGACAGTTCTTAAGATGTGATGTTAACTACCATAGCCTTTATCAGGATGAAAGAAATTCCAGAAGGAGGTTGTGTCGGTCACCACTTCATTAAAATGATGTTGGTGAAGGAGGCCTCGTGAAGGTCAGAAAAGAACCACAATGTGTGAAGATGAAGTCGCTTTGATCGTGCAATGGCTGAGAGAGAGCCCAGTGGTGACATGAGTCACGAGCTGATGCAAAGCAGACTGACATGCAGTTCGCTGTGGGAGAATATGTAATGTGAAAATCCGACCCCTCTAAGCTACAACTGAGAAAGCTGAGTCCCCGATATATGGGTCCATTTAAGATGGATTGGTGGAAATAGTTGTGCTTAGCCTTTCCCCTTAGGATAACATGATGAATAAATGTGTGCCATGAGTCTGATCTAGAGCACTATGTGAGGTACCTAAGCCATGTGCTGAGCCTTGAACCTATTCAACTTTTGAGAGGCTGAAATGTCCTGAGTCACCTATGAGGGTACGATATACCAAGGTAAGAAAGAACTCAGATGGAAGAATATGAGATGATGAAGGTTCTTGGGAAGCACCATGGAAAGGGTAAAGCAACATGGGAGCCATGATGGACATATGAAAGACTTATCCTAAATTGTTTGTTTGCTTGATTGAATTTTGAGGACAAAATTCCTATAAGAGGGGAAGGATGTTACAACCCCAATTTTTGGGTTCCTTTTGTGAGAAATGTGATTTCTCATATTAAAGATATTTGAACAGATAAAGATATAATTTTTTTTGAATAAATATATTTCATTACAATAGCCTTTATGATTGTGTTGTGGGCTTTATTGGATATTGGGCCCATAACGAGGAAATGCAATTAGTAAATGAATAATTGAGTTATTGAGAAAAGAAAGGTGTCGAAACCTGTAGAAGGCAAAAGAACTTAATCCAAAGGAGGATTTCATGCCACATGGGTTCCTTGGGTTCCAAGGAGTCCAAAGTTTCAAAGAAAAAACAATAAGAAAAGAAAGGATTAATTTAGTATTTCTTTATTAAGAAAGAAATTGAAAACAATGGTAAAATGTGGAAAGCCAGTGAAAAGAGGTGTAATTGAGTTATTCTTGGTGGAATTTCGTATCCCAAGGATTCCTAATGATAAAAGGAATACTAATGAGGAAAATAAAAGAGAAATAAAGAGAAATCTTCAAAAAGAGATATTTTAATGAGAAATAAGTAAGATAATAAGAAAAAGGATGAAAGATAAGGAAAGAGGCTAAAGAAATATTCCCAAGATGGTATTTCGAGCCATTAAGGTTCCTTGAGGTTCAAGGAACTCAGAATAATAATTTAATAGTAAGGGAAAGAGAAAATATGTGAGATATATATATAATTAAGTGATATCTTGCACCTAAAGAAAAGGCACGTTTTCCTTAAGATAATGAGCCCAATTTTGTTAGATAGGTGGATAAAGTTATTATTAACTTTCCCTTAAAATTTGGAATTAAAATGATAAGCGGTTGGAGAGTTATGAATTTTTCTAGAAATCCTAAAGTGGCTCGATTATCTTAAATGTCACAATTTGTTTTCTTTTAGAAATAAAAGGGGCGCGCTCAGTAGACCATTGGATTGCGATCAGATGGTTTTTCGTCGTCTCCTACCTCGGTCTTTTTAGGAAAGTCGGAGAAACCGTGCGAGCAATTTTCTCGCATTGCTCCCTCTCTTCACAGTCCTTGGCTCGGGAAGATTATACTCCCAATCGACTTGGGAGGAAGTATCAGACCTAATTGACCCCAGTTTTGGGGGTTTTTGAAGGTCATAGAACCTTTCCCCAAAAATCCCTAGGGAGTCAGACTCCATGGATGCTGACTTGCGGGCCAAGCCTATAAAAGGGATCTGTCTCCTTCGCAATGGGTAGAAAGGTGTGCGGAATCCGGGTGAGTTTGAGTAACCCTCCTCTTCCCCCCCAATTCGCCCTACAGGCTGCATATGACCGTCCACTCTGTTCTTTCCCTAGCAACGATGGAGGGCTCGTGGTCTGTGAGGAATCAACCACCAGTTCTCCTGACTAAAGGCTCTAATGACTTCGAAAGGTCTGGCCGAAGGTACCCATGGAGACGACTGCGTCATCCCATCGCTAGAACAGAGAGTCAACAATGGAGTTGACCGGGAGCAGGCGTTGTTTTGTGCGCGGAGCAGGTCGCAAGGTTGAAGGTGAATAGATAGAAAAGTCTCTCTTACCCCTGGCACGTGAGAAGGAGAGCAGGGACAAAAAGGGTAAATGCCGGAGCGCTGGAAAAGAAAATAGGAAGGACACGTGGCGCTCTTCCAATGGCCTAAAAGGTATATTCTCCACAAATTCGTAATTAATTATCTGTAGCTCCGATAATAGAAAGTAATACATGAAAATTGATTATAAAAATGTGAAGAATCCAATAAAAATATAATTGGAACCTGGTATTGGTAACAATTTAAAAGGTACTGCAAGATATCACCTTTGATGTATTAAATTTCGGTAAAACCCTAATTTGATATGGAACTCAGATTTAATGACTCTTTTAGGTTAATTTGGTTTGGAACCCTAATTCTGAGAAATACTATCCTATTAAGAATAAAAGGGAGAGTTAATCTTGAAAAAGAAGTTTCATGCTTGTTTTAGGGTTTTATGCACATAATTATGTTGGAAACCCTAATTGGAGAAAATATGGGTTTTAATGGGTTAAATCCAAAAATATAATTATAGAATTGAGTTTTCATAATAAAATACCCTTAAGTTGGTGTTTAGGGTTTTCTAATGGATAAAGGGGGAATTAATACTAAATGGAATACACTTATGAATAAAATCATGATGAAGTATGAATTATCAATTCGAAAGAAACTAAAGGTGGTGATTGAGTCTAATGATCTTGAAGTAACTTAAAATAAATAAAGATGATAGTTTTAGTATAGAAGAGAAATAATGGACTTTAATTGTGTCTATGATGTTGAAATTAGGGTTTGTGAAATAAGAGGGCATTAAATATGATAAAAGTATTATGGAGGCTAAAACCCTGATAAAACCCTAAAGTGGCCTAAAAATCTTAAGGTGGAATCCAAGTTTAGCTTTAGAATGTTTTGGATAAACTATAACACTTGGATGTCATGCATTAAATTTTAGGATATTGTTGACTGCTTGTTGCTTGTTGTTTATCATTATTACTTGGATAACAAGTTACTCTAGATCAAGTATGTGGTTAATTATGAATAACCGCCTTAGTTTCCCGAGGATTTTGCAGATGGTTAATCACATTGAATGCAAATTATCAGTTTGGATGTTCATGCTTGCAAACTATAAAGTCACTATGATTATCACATTAATAATGGAAGTATGTATTCTCGCACCTACATGCCACCCTGATGAATGATGCCAAAGGTCAGGCCCAGATGGGTAGACCAATGGACACCTTGAGTGGTGACCCCAGGCACCAAGCTCGGGAATGGGAAGGTGGCCTATGATATTGCATGACTATAGGGCACCATGAGTGGTGACCCCAAGCACCAAGCTCGGGATTGAGAAGGTGGCCTTAAGTCATTAGCAAAGGAAACCCTAAGGTGGGTATGCCAGGGTTAGGGCAAAAGTGGTGGAGAATGTCATACTGGAAATTGTAAATTGGCTGGTTAATTAACTTGATTGTGTTAATTAGATTTTTATACATATGTGGAAACTTTTGGTTGTCCCCACATACCAGTATATTTTGATATACTGACCGACATTTTGTGTGTCGGCATTTTAGGTACAACCCTGAAATGAACAAATGGTAAAGTGACACATTGTGAAAATAAAACATAAAGTGCAAGGAGGATTAGATAGAGTAGATTCAAGCTCTGGATAGATAGATTTCCAAAGTTTTTCAAAGGTAAGAAAAGTTTTAATTTTATACCAAATTCCAGTTAGCTAGTAGAATTTCATAATTATTATTGATTATTTGTTGAACCTTTGATCTTGTTAATTGAATAACGGCTCTGACCTTCAGGTCTCCCTTAATTGGGGGTTACCGGGATACGGGTTCGTTACAAATATCTTGCTCAAAAAGATAACTAAGGGCTGAAATCTTATCCCTAGATTATCCTCAACAATTTTGCATGTCAAGATAAATATGTGTGCATAGACACGTGGCACTGATGAATGCATATTCATCATGATTTTCAGTCACCTTTTTGGGACCAATTCGATTCAATACTTTATATTTCATCTCCTTAATCTCACAAAATTTAAGATTTCTTAACTAATTCAATTATCAAGATTATTAACCAGATTTATATTGATTTTGTGCAGGTCTTGACTAGGTTCAACCATCGAATGGAATTCGCTCGAGATCCTCTCAACTTTGGTCTTGACCAAACGCTTTGCCCTAACAGTCTACCCATGTGGTTTTGACCTCTTGGTCTCAGACATTCACCTACACGGTCCTCCACTCACTACTCTACCCAAACAGTCTCAAGACTGTATGACACTTAACGGGTTCAAAACCATTTGGACCAAGGATCTATTAGATGTTGAAGACCATTTGGAGGCCAACGGTCCTCAAGACCATTTGGACGATGAAGACCATTTGACGCCATACAGTTTCAAAACCGTTTAGCGCCATACGGTCTCAAGACCGATAGGCCAGTCACCCATAAGACTGTGTGGGCTCCAAGACCATTTGATAAGTGAGACCGTGTAAGCCCCATCGGTCCTCAAGACCGTTTGGACCAAGGACTGTTCGGACGATGGAGACCATTTGGCCTAAAGACCGTTTGGATCCCATCGACCTTTAAGACCGTTTGCATCTCCAGACCGTTTGGAAGCAAGACCGGTTGGGGCATAAAACCGATCAGATATAAGACCAATCAGAGGCAGAGACTGATAGAAGCCAAGACCGTTTGGATGTCAAACGGTCTCCAAAACTATTTGCTCCAGATCGTTCAAGCAAACTGTTTGCTCCAAATCGTTTGGAGAAAACTCACAAAAAAAATGTGAGGACCCCATCCAAGTCTATAAATAGGACCACAAGGATCCTCATTTGGGCATCGGTTCTAGGACACTGATAGGCTGCCTGTACACAGACCTGATCTCGTTCCATTCACACTGTTGTCATTCCACCTACTACTTGAGATGCAATCAAGGAGACTGAGAAGAGAAGGAAGGAGGAGTGAGGAAGACTACCCAGTCTATCTTGGCGTCCCTCGTTCCTCGTCCATATCTGCTCTGACGCGACGTAGAAGACCGCATCATCTTCACCGAGCTGTGTCTACCTTCTGCATCATGCTCATGGCAGATTTCTCTCTCTTTCTTGTTCTTCTTGTTTCTCACATCATGAGCGAGTAGTTCCTTTTCGTTGGGGTGTGGGGACTAGCCCCGTTGCCCATGCAAGCATTGTTGATAATGTTTGTAGATTGATTACCTCCTTGCTTTCATCTTATTCTTCCCTATGTTGTGAGAACTTCTATATGTAGGACAGAATGGCAATTTACGAAGTTGACTCCTTGACTAGAAATAGGATAGGATTCCTTGAGGTAGTAAGTGTATGATCCGTAAGGGGGCAAGACCTCTAGCCTGCAGTGATGCTTCTGTGGCCTAAACATCCCTCAGGGAGGGCCACAACCTTAGTTGGATTTTATATCATCTTTGTTAATCATTAATGTTTGCTTGTAGATTAATCGCCTACTTGCTTATGGATTAGCGCGGTTGAATCCTTGACGAGAACTTCTGATAGTATTCCTTGAGGTCGTAAGTGTGTGACCCGTGAGGGGACGAGCCATCTAGCCTACATTGATGCTTCTGTGGTCTAAACAACCCTTAGGTAGGACCACAACCTTAGTTGGCTTTTATATCTTCAGAGCCGTAAATATGTGATCAGGATGGTGATGGGACATCTGATGCCTAAGGTGATGCTTACGCTTGCCTAACGCCCGTATGGGGGGTTTTACAGTAGCTTTACTAGGATAGTTTTATCTTGCTTGGATGTTTGATGTTTGGATGTGTTTGCATGTGTAGTGGTGGTGAAACCCGAGACCATCCCAACGATTCCATATCATTAATCTAGATCAACTTTAATTCTACTCTTTACTTTTTTTGCAATTAGTTTAATTAACCTCAAACCAATCAATCATTCTAAATATTGGTCTTACTTGAGCTAGATTGGACTGACAAATATTCTTAAAAATGTTTTCCCTTAGGATTCGATCCTTAACTATACTGCGATAAGACCTGTCCACTTGCGGGTGGTATTATTGCACGAGGTTTTAGTAAAAGCTTAGGGATTTCAACCCCGAGTGAGTTTGTTAGTGTGATAATATTCCACGTCAAATTCTGGCGCCGTTGTCAGGGACAATGTAATCGGTTAGTCAAATCTAGTTCTTTTAAGGCTAATCTAGGAATTTGTTTTTCTTTTGATACAATTGCTCGTCTACTTGAATTTCATTCCACTCCATCAATCTTATTTCAAATCTTTTCATCTCAGGTACCATCAAAGACCAGTGCATGCACCGTTTGAATAGTCCCAAACTCACTGCCAGCTTTGATCTCGAGATAGACAGAACCTTTCATCGTCAAAATAGAGAAAACCAAGCAAGAATGGCTCAAGACGAGGAAATAGCCTGAAGGGTAGCTCAAGCCCTTAATATGCAGAGAGAAAGGCTCATGCAAGAAGCCAGAAATGTGGTTCAAGAAGAAATCCAAGCAGCACAAGTAGCGGTGCAAGCAACAGAACTACCAAAGGATCTTAGAGAGTTCTCAATCCCCAAAGCGGCTAATGTTCGTCATCCAGTTCATCCTCCTCCCATAAACACTAACAATTTTGAGATATGAGCACATTGGATTATCTTACTTCAAAACAACATGTTCTATGGTAAGGAAGGAGAGAATAGTCAAGAACATCTTTTGAGGTTTATTGATCTACGTGCTATGACAAAGTAAAATAGAGTATCTGATGATGCCATCAGACTTCGTCTCTTCAAGTATTCACTTGTTGATAGAGCAATAAGTTGGTACAATTCATTGCAAAGTGAACCCATCACCACTTGGGAACAACTTCAAAATGTATTTCTAGAAAAGTTCTACCCTCCCTCTCTCACCTATGAAATTAGGGGACAGATAACAAATTTCACTCAAGTCCCAAGAGAAACCCTTGCTGAAGCATGTGATAGATACAAAGAGCTTATATGAAAGTGTCCACACCATGAAATTCCTAAGAATCAACCCATCGAAATTTTCTATAGGAGTGTAGATGATGATATCAAAATGTTTTTAGATTCCTCATCTGGAGGAAATTTCATGCGTCAAAGTTATGACAGCGTATGGAGAGTCGTCACCCTTAGAGCTGAAAATCAAGCTAATTGGGGTAGGTCTATAGGTAAAGGAGTATTGAAGGTAGCTATGGCTGAAGTTATTCCAGAATACAAGACTATCGCTGAAACCCTCAAGCTCTTAGTAGCCAAGAAATACCATATTGAATCATCCCTTACTGCATTTGGAAGAGTACGTTCACCCTCTCAACAACAAGAACAGATCAAGTCATCCTCTGTAACATACCAAATCTTAAACCATACCCTAGAACTTTGATCTTTTGGGTTTGACCAAACAAGGTTGAGGTTAGGATGATCCTAATAATCTAATGCATGAATAATGTAAATAATTTGTCACATAATTCATTTGGTGATAATAAGATGATAAATAACTTAATTGGAAGCATAATGATGTTAATGGGCCTCTAATGGGCCATATTAAAAAACTCATGTAAGAACTTCTTAAAAGTGGAAATAAACTCCAAATTCGTAATCTACACATCAAAATAAGCCTACATGTCAATTTTCATTTAATTTGGACTACCTTAAAATAATATGGTAATTTAGGAGAGAGAAATTGCCTAAAAGGTGTAATTAATAAATACATATAATAATTGACTCCAAAATAGGAAAATAATCTTAGATTCATGATCTACATAATAAATATATCCTTTGGGTGAATTTTCATCCAATTTGGAGAAAGTTTGCTTAAAAGGTAAAATTAGGAGAGAGAAAGTATATAGAACCATCAAAATATTAAATAAATATTTAAACAACTCCAATATGTGAAATTGATGGCAAATTCGTATCCAACACATTAATTATGACTTGTGGGTCAAGTTTCATAAAAATTGGATAATCCTAATGCCATTAATGAAAGAGGAAAGAGAAAATATGTTTTGATTTATTTAACACATTAAAAGTTTCCAAAAGGCAAAACTAAGTGCATAATCGGAATCTACATGCCTTTATTGGCCTCTGTGCAAAATTTGGCTTAATTTGGATAATGTTTGAACCCTAAAATAAAGAAAGAGAAAAAGGAAATTATCTCAATGCCACTTTATTAAATAATATCGATTTTGTCACGCTGTCACCATTGGTTTCCCGATTCACAGATTTATGTACCCTTTGGCTGTGACCGTTGGATTCCGATCCAAGGGTAGGGAGCTTGTCTCCTACCTTGGGTCGGACTGTTATTCTGTGGGCTACGGTAACCACGATCTTTTCGCTGGATGATCTCCCTCTCCTCTCGGTTTGTCCTTCCGTTTTCCTTTCCTGAGCTTTCTTCACCCGATTCCATGCTGATCGAACCCTATTTATAGGGTGTTTCGTCGCTCCTACCTCTCGGTCGACAAGAGGGACTCTCGGCTCCCCTGTTTCACACCCTTTGCTATCTTCTTAGCTTCGTTTGGCTTTTAGGCCTCTTAGAAATCTTCCCTCGTAACCACCGAACTCCCTATTTTTGTTTTGCATCTCTAGTTCGGCCTCAGATGATTCCGAGGCAGACTCCCCTACTCCGCGCCACCCCATTAGCCTGGTCTCGCTCAGCTCTCGTCCCCGGACCTCCGCGTGGTTCGTTTGGTAGCTGGAGGTGTTATCCTTGCTTCTGCGATGCTTTCCATAGAATCAATTGCAACGATCAGGTAGCTAGCCGATTTCCCCCCTTTTATTGTTACCTGGAACCTAAGCTTCCTCTTCTCTGCTTTTCTCCATGATTTTCGTTGGCTTTTGGATCTCTAAGTTCATAAAGCTCCCGCGAACTCGACGGTGATATTGTCGATCTATTTTGGCATATGATGCCTGATTGAGTTCCCTTCTTGTCTGGGTTTGTTACGACCTATTGTTCTCGTGATTCTGTGTAAACGAAGAAGACGACCTTGGTGATTGGTCTGGTCTGCCCTTCGGTTTCCTTTATCTTTTGTTTTTCTGTCCAGGGGTATTTTGGTCATTTCATCTCTTGACTTTTGTTTTGGATCGAGTAAGACGAGTTCTTGATCTGCTGACCTGGCCGGCTCACATTGGGCCAAGTCATGCGGGCCCGGTTTGCTTTTAGTGGATTTTCTCGCCTACGTGGCTTTATCTAATTATCTGATTGGCTGATTTTTGAAAATCAATAACTAATTATATATTGATCAGAAAAATATAAATAAATACTCGTTGGATTCAGAAAAATAATACCTATCTAATGGTACAGGCTTTGATAACTCAATTCGAAGATTTATAACATGTGTTTTTAATGGATCTAATTAAATAAGATAATAATTTGTATAATTCATAACTAATAATTTATAAGTCAGAAAAATATAATAAAATATGTTTTGAGTTCAGAAAAGTAAAACCTAAAATATGGAATCGTTTTGGAAACCTAATTCACATAATAATAAAAAGGTAGTTTTTAGGGTTATGAAAGCAATATAAAATCTAACCCTAATTTCACATATATGATAAATAGGTGTTTTGAAGCCTAGGCTTGGACCTAGATGTGACCCTGGATCGTTTGACTCTGAAGTTGAGGTATATTTGGATCCCCAGTTATTCTTATTGAACAATTATCCTATTTTATTCTTTCTCTTGGTCCTATGGACAATAGCCTATACACATTGCTCTTTTCTTTTGAAATCATGCTTCATGTGAAGTATCTTATTTTATTATTGATCTTGTGATCATAGATATTCTCTTGGAATCTTATCTTATTGCCTTGGTGCAAGTTGGACTTTTGATATTATATGCCACTGTGATGTGGATTTTACTTGATAATATATGCCCACTTTGAAGTGGATTTGTTTATATGTTTGAGTTGTCCATTGTGTGATGGCAACATTGTATAAATCTGACTATACTTTTCTACTTGCCTCTACATTAACATGCTATGTGATTCAGTAGCACTAGAGTAGTATAATTTCATTGGTTTTGTCTCATTATGCAACATGGCAACATTGTGATATCTTTGGGATGGTGGATGTGTGATTCCCCATACCCGGGAAGGATGTGTGATTCCTGTCCAATGTTATATATATTTGGATGGTGGATGTTTGATTCCCCATGCCAGGGCAAGATGTGTGATTCTTGGACCATGTCCCACCAGGTTCAAGATGTGTGATTCTTGACCGCCATTGTGTTTATATTGTTCTAGGGCTATGCTTATCTCACATGCATGCAGGCTGATGATGGTATGTGCTTTGTTTCCCACCATGGTAGCAGATGTTTATATTGATAGCACATTCTTATTATTTGTTGGTTATGGCAAGTATCCCTTTTGTTATATTCTCTTGATACCCGATTGGGTGGTCCTTATTTCTTGTATGGGAAGCCTTTTACATTTGATGTCCTTTATATCCTTATATTTCTCAAGTTTTCTTTTAGTATGCACATAGCAGCCTTTGCTGATGTCTTCTTTTGTTTCTCTTTTGCTGGGGTATGCTTCCAACCCTAGGTGGAGGACATGGATGGCAAGACGTGTTGACTTAGACTTAGCTAGAGATGATGAAGCTTGGAGACAAACTTGAGGTGGTTTAGATTTCCTCTACATTGATCCTTATGATGTAAGTTTGTAACCCTTTGTTTTTATAATTGAATATAGTCATGTTTTTCTTCCGCTGCTATACTTTGGTCTTTTGATTACCATTAAATAAAGATTTGAAAATTTTACACCCACTTCATCACACCTTTTGAGTGTGTTTGGATTGGAGGTTCTATTGTTCAAATTTTTAGTAGAGAAGTGGTTTCGCTTCTTTACAGCATGGTATGAGAGCCCATGGTAGTCGGAATCGACTATTTCAATTTTGTCTCCCCATATGAACCCTTGACTTTTCTAGTTAGCTTTAAGTGAGATGTTGACCTTAGATTTGATCAATGATGATCTTTGTATGCAATAAGGTTGGTTTTGAGGATGAGAATATGTTAGGAGATCTAAATATGGAAATATTGTGACTTGGTTTCCGCAGTTGATTTTGGATCCACATTTTGTTTCATCTCAAAAAGATTTTCATCGCCAAAAATTATTTTCAATTATACTACTATATTTACAAAAGTTTTCTCAGATTTATCGATGTTTTCTTGAACTAAGTCACAATGAGGAGAAACTATAGTTTGAGTAGAATCTAACCCTAGTTTGTGACTAGGTTTGATATAATGATGTAGTTGACCTACCCTATGACTTTTGGATGATCATGTAGGGTTGATAGGTTAGAGACACAAGGACCCATAACTCAACCCTAGATGGTGACTATTACTTGGATACATCAGAAATATTAATCTCCAAAAACTTTCACAACTAAGAGATGTGGGTGGCTCTAAAAAGTTGTTTAGTTTGACTTGTTAGGTTGAACTTTTTTTAAGGGGTGGAGAATAGTTGATAGTTGATGTTTGATCTATTGATTTCGAGGACGAAATCCTTTTTAAGGGGTGGAGTGCTGTAACATACCAAATCTTAAACCATACCCTAGAACTTTGATCTTTTGGGTTTGACCAAACAAGGTTGAGGTTAGGATGATCCTAATAATCTAATGCATGAATAATGTAAATAATTTGTCACATAATTCATTTGGTGATAATAAGATGATAAATAACTTAATTGGATGCATAATGATGTTAATGGGCCTCTAATGGGACATATTACAAAACTCATGTAAGAAATTCTTAAAAGTGGAAATAAACTCCAAATTCGTAATCTACACATCAAAATAAGCCTACATGTCAATTTTCATTTAATTTGGACTGCCTTAAAATAATATAGTAATTTAGGAGAGAGAAATTGCCTAAAAGGTGTAATTAATAAATTCATATAATAATTGACTCCAAAATAGGAAAATAATCTTAGATTCATGATCTACATAATAAATATATCCTTTGGGTGAATTTTCATCCAATTTGGATAAAGTTTGCTTAAAAGGTAAAATCAGGAGATAGAAAGTATATAGAACCATCAAAATATTAAATAAATATTTAAACAACTCCAATGTGTGAAATTGATGGCAAATTCATATCCAACACATTAATTATGACTTGTGGGTCAAGTTTCATAAAAATTGGATAATCCTAATGCCATTAATGAAAGAGGAAAGAGAAAATATGTTTTGATTTATTTAACACATTAAAAGTTTCCAAAAGGCAAAACTAAGTGCATAATCGGAATCTACATGCCTTTATTGGCCTCTGTGCAAAATTTGGCTTAATTTGGATAATGTTTGAACCCTAAAATAAAGAAAGAGAAAAAGGAAATTATCTCAATGCCACTTTATTAAATAATATCGATTTTGTCACGCTGTCACCATTGGTTTCCCTATTCACGGATTTATGTACCCTTTGGCTGTGACTGTTGGATTCCGATCCAAGGGTAGGGAGCTAGTCTCCTACCTTGGGTCGGACTGTTATTCTGCGGGCTACGGTAACCACGATCTTTTCGCTGGATGATCTCCCTCTCCTCTCGGTTTGTCCTTCCGTTTTCCTTTCCTGAGCTTTCTTAACCCAATTCCATGCTGATCGAACCGTATTTATAGGGGGTTTCGTCGCTCCTACCTCTCGGTCGACAAGAGGGACTCTCGGCTCCCCTGTTTCACACCCTTTGCTATCTTCTTAGCTTTGTTTGGCTTTCAGGCCTCTTAGAAATCTTCCCTCGTAACCACCGAACTCCCTATTTTTGTTTTGCATCTCTAGTTCGGCCTCAGATGATTCCGAGGCAAACTCCCCTACTCCGCGCCGCCCCATCAGCCTGGTCTCGCTCAGCTCTCGTCCCCGGACCTCCGCGTGGTTTGTTTGGTAGCTGGAGGTGTTATCCTTGCTTCTGTGATGCTTTCCATAGCATCAATTGCAACGATCAGGTAGCTAGCCGGTTTTCCCCCTTTTATTGTTACCTGGAACCTAAGCTTCCTCTTCTCTGCTTTTCTCCATGATTTTCGTTGGCTTTTGGATCTCTAAGTTTGTAAAGCTCCCGCGAACTCGACGGTGATATTGTCGATCTATTTTGGCATATGATGCCTGATTGAGTTCCCTTCTTGTCTGGGTTTGTTACGACCTGTTGTTCTCGTGATTCTGTGTAAACGAAGAAGATGACCTTGGTGATTGGTCTGGTCTGCCCTTCAGTTTCCTTTATCTTTTGTTTTTCTGTCCAGGGGTATTTTGGTCATTTCATCTCTTGACTTTTGTTTTGGATCGAGTAAGATGAGTTCTTGATCTGCTGACCTGGCCGGCTCACATTGGGCCAAGTCATGCGGGCCCAGTCTGCTTTTAGTGGATTTTCTCGCCTACGTGGCTTTATCTAATTATCTGATTGGCTGATTTTTGAAAATCAATAACTAATTATATATTGATCAGAAAAATATAAATAAATACTCATTGGATTCAGAAAATTAATACTTATCTGATGGTACAGGCTTTGATAACTCAATCCAAAGATTTATAATAGGTGTTTTTAATGGATCTAATTAAATAAGATAATAATTTGTATAATTCATAACTAATAATTTATAAGTCAGAAAAATATAATAAAATATGTTTTGAGTTCAGAAAAGTATAACCTAAAATATGGAATCATTTTGGAAACCTAATTCACATAATAATTAAAAGGTAGTTTTTAGGGTTATGAAAGCAATATAAAATCTAACCCTAATTTCACATATATGATAAATAGGTGTTTTGAAGCCTAGGCTTGGACCTAGATGTGACCCTGGATCATTTTACTCTGAAGTTGAGGTATGTTTGCATCCCCGATTATTCTTGTTGAACAATTATCCTATTTTATTCTTTCTCTTGGTCCTATGGACAATAGCCTATACACATTGCTCTTTTCTTTTGAAATCATGCTTCATGTGAAGTATCTTATTTTATTATTGATCTTGTGATCATAGATATTCTCTTAGAATCTTATCTTATTGCCTTGGTGCAAGTTGGACTTTTGATATTATATGCCACTGTGATGTGGATTTTACTTGATAATATATGCCCACTTTGAAGTGGATTTGTTTATATGTTTGAGTTGTCCATTGTGTGATGGCAACATTGTATAAATCTGACTATACTTTTCTACTTTCCTCTACATTAACATGCTATGTGATTCAGTAGCACTAGAGTAGTATAATTTCATTGGTTTTGTCTCATTATGCAACATGGCAACATTGTGATATCTTTGGGATGGTGGATGTGTGATTCCCCATACCCGGGAAGGATGTGTGATTCCTGTCCCATGTTATATATATTTGGATGGTGGATGTTTGATTCCCCATGCCAGGGCAAGATGTGTGATTCTTGGCCCATGTCCCACCAGGTTCAAGATGTGTGATTCTTGACCGCCATTGTGTTTATATTGTTCTAGGTCTATGCTTATCTCACATGCATGCAGGCTGATGATGGTATGTGCTTTGTTTCCCACCATGGTAGCGGATGTTTATATTGATAGCACATTATTATTATTTGTTGGTTATGGCAAGTATCCCTTTTGTTATATTCTCTTGATACCCGATTGAGTGGTCCTTATTTCTTGTATGGGAAGCCTTTTACATTTGATGTCCTTTATATCCTTATATTGCTCAAGTTTTCTTTTAGTATGCACATACCAGCCTTTGCTGATGTCTTCTTTTGTTTCTCTTTTGTTGGGGTATGCTTCCAACCCTAGGTGGAGGACATGGATGGCAAGACGTGTTGACTTAGACTTAGCTAGAGATGATGAAGCTTGGAGACAAACTTGAGGTGGTTTAGATTTCCTCTACATGGATCCTTATGATGTAAGTTTGTAACCCTTTATTTTTATAATTGAATATAGTCATGTTTTTCTTCCGCTGCTATACTTTGGTCTTTTGATTACCATTAAATAAAGATTTGAAAATTTTACACCCACTTCATCACACCTTTTGAGTGTGTTTGGATTGGAGGTTCTATTGTTCAAATTTTTAGTAGAGAAGTGGTTTCGCTTCTTTACAGCATGGTATGAGAGCCCATGGTAGTCGGAATCGACTATTTCAATTTTGTCTCCCCATATGAACCCTTGACTTTTCTAGTTAGCTTTAAGTGAGATGTTGACCTTAGATTTGATCAATGATGATCTTTGTATGCAATAAGGTTGGTTTTGAGGATGAGAATATGTTAGGAGATCTAAATATGGAAATATTGTGACTTGGTTTCCGCAGTTGATTTTGGATCCACATTTTGTTTCATCTCAAAAAGATTTTCATCGCCAAAAATTATTTTCAATTATACTACTATATTTACAAAAGTTTTCTCAGATTTATCGATGTTTTCTTGAACTAAGTCACAATGAAGAGAAACTATAGTTTGAGTAGAATCTAACCCTAGTTTGTGACTAGGTTTGATATAATGGTGTAGTTGACCTACCCTATGACTTTTGGATGATCATGTAGGGTTGATAGGTTAGAGACACAAGGACCCATAACTCAACCCTAGATGGTGACTATTACTTGGATACATCAGAAATATTAACCTCCAAAAACTTTCACAACTAAGAGATGTGGGTAGCTCTAAAAAGTTGTTTAGTTTGACTTGTTAGGTTGAACTTTTTTTAAGGGGTGGAGAATAGTTGATAGTTGATGTTTGATCTATTGATTTCGAGGACGAAATCCTTTTTAAGGGGTGGAGTGTTGTAACATACCAAATCTTAAACCATACCCTAGAACTTTGATCTTTTGGGTTTGACCAAACAAGGTTGATGTTAGGATGATCCTAATAATCTAATGCATGAATAATGTAAATAATTTGTCACATAATTCATTTGGTGATAATAAGATGATAAATAACTTAATTGGATGCATAATGATGTTTATGGGCCTCTAATGGGCCATATTACAAAACTCATGTAAGAAATTCTTAAAAGTGGAAATAAACTCCAAATTAGTAATCTACACATCAAGATAAGCCTACATGTCAATTTTCATTTAATTTGGACTACCTTAAAATAATATGGTAATTTAGGAGAGAGAAATTGCCTAAAAGGTGTAATTAATAAATACATATAATAATTGACTCCAAAATAGGAAAATAATCTTAGATTCATGATCTACATAATAAATATATCCTTTGGGTGAATTTTCATCCAATTTGGAGAAAGTTTGCTTAAAAGGTAAAATCAGGAGAGAGAAAGTATATAGAACAATCAAAATATTAAATAAATATTTAAACAACTCCAATATGTGAAATTGATGGCGAATTCGTATCCAACACATTAATTACGACTTTTGGGTCAAGTTTCATAAAAATTGGATAATCCTAATGCCATTAATGAAAGAGGAAAGAGAAAATATGTTTTGATTTATTTAACACATTAAAAGTTTCCAAAAGGCAAAACTAAGTGCATAATCGGAATCTACATGCCTTTATTGGCCTCTGTGCAAAATTTGACTTAATTTGGATAATGTTTGAACCCTAAAATAAAGAAAGAGAAAAAGGAAATTATCGCAATGCCACTTTATTAAATAATATCGATTTTGTCACGTTGTCACCATTGGTTTCCCGATTCACGGATTTATGTACCCTTTGGCTGTGACCGTTGGATTCCGATCCAGGGGTAGGGAGCTTGTCTCCTACCTTGGGTCGGACTATTATTCTGCGGGCTACGGTAACCACGATCTTTTCGCTGGATGATCTCCCTCTCCTCTCGGTTTGTCCTTCCGTTTTCCTTTCCTGAGCTTTCTTCACCCGATTCTGTGCTGATCGAACCCTATTTATAGTGGGTTTCGTCGCTCCTACCTCTCGGTCGACAAGAGGGACTCTCGGCTCCCCTGTTTCACACCCTTTGCTATCTTCTTAGCTTCGTTTGGCTTTCAGGCCTCTTAGAAATCTTCCCTCGTAACCACCGAACTCCCTATTTTTATTTTGCATCTCTAGTTCGGCCTCAGATGATTCCGAGGCAGACTCCCCTACTCCGCGCCGCCCCATCAGCCTGGTCTCGCTCAGCTCTCATCCTCGGACCTCCGCGTGGTTCGTTTGGTAGCTGGAGGTGTTATCCTTGCTTCTGCGATGCTTTCCATAGCATCAATTGCAACGATCAGGTAGCTAGCCGGTTTTCCCCCTTTTATTGTTACATGGAACCTAAGCTTCCTCTTCTCTGCTTTTCTCCATGATTTTTGTTGGCTTTTGGATCTCAAAGTTCGTAAAGCTCCCGCGAACTCGACGGTGATATTGTCGATCTATTTTGGCATATGATGCCCGATTGAGTTCCCTTCTTGTCTGGGTTTGTTACGACCTGTTGTTCTCCTGATTCTGTGTAAACGAAGAAGACGACCTTGGTGATTGGTCTGGTCTGCCCTTCGATTTCCTTTATCTTTTGTTTTTCTGTCCAGGGGTATTTTGGTCATTTCATCTCTTGACTTTTGTTTTGGATCGAGTAAGATGAGTTCTTGATCTGCTGACCTGGCCGGCTCACATTGGGCCAAGTCATGCGGGCCCGGTCTGCTTTTAGTGGATTTTCTCGCCTACGTGGCTTTATCTAATTATCTGATTGGCTGATTTTTGAAAATCAATAACTAATTATATATTGATCAGAAAAATATAAATAAATACTCGTTGGATTCAGAAAAATAATACCTATCTAATGGTACAGGCTTTGATAACTCAATCCAAAGATTTATAACAGGTGTTTTTAATGGATCTAATTAAATAAGATAATAATTTTTATAATTCATAACTAATAATTGATAAGTCAGAAAAATATAATAAAATATGTTTTGAGTTCAGAAAAGTATAACCTAAAATATGGAATCATTTTGGAAACCTAATTCACATAATAATAAAAAGGTAGTTTGTAGGGTTATGAAAGCAATATAAAATCTAACCCTAATTTCACATATATGATAAATAGGTGTTTTGAAGCCTAGGCTTGGACCTAGATGTGACCCTGGATCATTTGACTCTGAAGTTGAGGTATGTTTGCATCCCCGATTATTCTTGTTGAACAATTATCCTATTTTATTCTTTCTCTTGGTCCTATGGACAATAGCCTATACACATTGCTCTTTTCTTTTGAAATCATGCTTCATGTGAAGTATCTTATTTTATTATTGATCTTGTGATCATAGATATTCTCTTGGAATCTTATCTTATTGCCTTGGTGCAAGTTGTACTTTTGATATTATATGCCACTGTGATGTGGATTTTACTTGATAATATATGCCCACTTTGAAGTGGATTTGTTTATATGTTTGAGTTGTCCATTGTGTGATGGCAACATTGTATAAATATGACTATACTTTTCTACTTGCCTCTACATTAACATGCTATGCGATTCAGTAGCACTAGAGTAGTATAATTTCATTGGTTTTGTCTCATTATGCAACATGGCAACATTGTGATATCTTTGGGATGGTGGATGTGTGATTCCCCATACCCGGGAAGGATGTGTGATTCCTGTCCCATGTTATATATATTTGGATGGTGGATGTTTGATTCCCCATGCCAGGGCAAGATGTGTGATTCTTGGCCCATGTCCCACCAGGTTCAAGATGTGTGATTCTTGACCGCCATTGTGTTTATATTGTTCTAGGGATATGCTTATCTCACATGCATGCAGGCTGATGATGGTATGTGCTTTGTTTCCCACCATGGTAGCGGATGTTTATATTGATAGCACATTCTTATTATTTGTTGGTTATGGCAAGTATCCCTTTTGTTATATTCTCTTGATACCCGATTGGGTGGTCCTTATTTCTTGTATGGGAATCCTTTTACATTTGATGTCCTTTATATCCTTATATTTCTCAAGTTTTCTTTTAGTATGAACATACCAGCCTTTGCTGATGTCTTCTTTTGTTTCTCTTTTGCTGGGGTATGCTTCCAACCCTAGGTGGAGGACATGGATGGCAAGACGTGTTGACTTAGACTTAGCTAGAGATGATGAAGCTTGGAGACAAACTTGAGGTGGTTTAGATTTCCTCTACATGGATCCTTCTGATGTAAGTTTGTAACCCTTTGTTTTTATAATTGAATATAGTCATGTTTTTCTTCCGCTGCTATACTTTGGTCTTTTGATTACCACTAAATAAAGATTTGAAAATTTTACACCCACTTCATCACACCTTTTGAGTGTGTTTGGATTGGAGGTTCTATTGTTCAAATTTTTAGTAGAGAAGTGGTTTCGCTTCTTTACATCCTCACTGTTTTTTGAAGCATGCAAAAGTAATGATCATTCCACCTTAGCATGAAATATTCTTTACAATGTTGTTCTTAGAAACGCATGTGGACAAGGAGATAATTGTGAATTAGAAAATCTTAATGCCGTCAACACCAATCCTAGTCAGGGATACTACAATCTGAATCAAAATAGGAACCATCCTGGTTTTCAATATGGAAATCCTTCAGGAGCGGAAAACTCGTGACAACTTGGTTCAACTAACCAACAAAGAGGCCCACCAGTATTTCAATATAACCAACAAAAAAACTTTGGAAATCAAGGGAACTTTTGGGGAAACTATCAGAACAGGAACTGCGACAACTATTAGAGCAATTCTCAATATTAGAACCCCAATCAAGTCCCTTACCAAGACCAACAACAAGGGAAACAAGCTAGCCCCAACTCTCTTGATGACAAGCTATCATCCATTGAAAAGATGTTACAATCACAACAAACATTGATAGCTAGCCACCAAACTATGATAGCTAGCCAGCAAACTATGATAGCTAACTAGCAAGCCCATCATAAAGCTATTGAATCTCAACTAGCACAACTGGCAGCTAGTATGAAACCACTTGTTGGAGCCTTTGTTGGCCAACCAGAAAACAATCCCAAGCATCCAGAACAACTGAAGGATGTCACCACCAGGTCAGGAAAAGACTATTTTGATCTTCTTATCAAGACACCTGTTGTTATTACAGATGAGAATGAACCTGTGATCATCCAAGACTCAACAATGCATGTGCCTCAACTAAAAGATATGAAAACCCTATTAATGAAGAGGAAGAAGCAACACTAGAACTGGAGGTACCAGTATACAAGCCTCGTATACCTTTCCCAGCTCATTTGAGGCAAACAAAGCTTGATACTCATTTCAATAAGTTCAAAGAAGTTATGCAAAAGCTTCATGTTGATATTCCCTTTTTAGATGCTCTGGCTGAGATACCAACTTGGACAAAGTACTTGAAGTCACAGCTCACCAAGAAATATATAACTGAGGAATATGAGATAGTAAAGTTAGCGACAACCACTTCATACATCATCCAGAGTAAGATGCCCAAAAAGTAGAAAGATCCATGATCTTTTGGGATCTCCTACCATATCGGTGATTCATCATGTAAGAAAGGATTGGCCGATCTTGGCGCCAGTATCTCCATCATGCCACTTAGCCTTTGCAAGAGGCTAGGGATTGCTGAACTTCTCCCAACTGGCATAACCATACAACTTGCAGATAACACTATGACTCTACCTTTAGGAATCATTAAGGATGTCCCTATCAAGGTAGGAAAAGATTCATATGTTCTGTGTGATTTTGTCATCATGGACATAAAGCAAGACACCAGATACCCTCTCATATTTGGACGTCCATTCCTTGCCACCGCAAGAGCTCTGATTGACGTTGAAGCAGGAACTTTGTTACTCCGATTAGGTAAAGAAACTCTCAAATTCAAGGTTTTTGAAAGCATGTGAAGGCCGAGCATGCAAGAGGAAGTCTACTTGATTGAGTGCATAGAGTAGATGTCACTCCTCAAGCAGGAGGATTATGAACAAGAAGATCCTTTAGGTATGACCCTTACTAATCCAAATGCAGAAAGTTCAGATGACGAACAAGAGAAAAGTTGTGTTTTCCACCTTGATGCTGCTAACGAAGATCCTAAAGCCAAGGTTGAGGAAATAAAAGCAGTGGATGTTACTGAAGAAGCATGTGAAAAGCCACAAGCTCCTGAAATGAAGCCCCTACCAGAAGGATTGAAATATGTGTTTCTAGATGAGCTCAAGGTTTGTCCCGTCATCATAAGTTCAGATCTAACGGCGGAACAAGAAGACAAACTTTTGAAGGAATTGAAGGAAAGAAGAAAAGCAATCAGCTACAAGATGAGCGACCTCACTGGGGTTAGTCAAGTGTTGTGCATGCACAAAATCCCCATGATGGAAGATCACAATCCAACTATTGAACATCAATGCAAATTCAATCCAAATATGAAGGAAGTAGTCCATTGTGAAGTCATTAAACTTCTCACTGCTGGGATAATCTATCCAATTTTGAATTCACCATGGGTGAGTCTCGTGCATGTGGTCCCAAAGAAAGGTGGAACTACTGTGATACGAAATGAAAACGATGAACTCATCCCCACTCAAATGGTTATAGGGTGGAGGATGTGCATTGATTATAGGAAGTTAAACAAGGCAACTCGAAAGGATCATTTCCCAATGCCTTTTCTTGATCAAGTATTAGAACGGTTGGCTCATCAAGAATAATTCTATTATCTCGATGGTTACTCTGGATTCTATCAAATACCCATACATCCAGATGACCACGAGAAAACCACTTTCACTTGCTGTAACGACCCTGCCTCCCGGTAACCCCCAATTAAGGGAGACCCGAAGGACAGAGTCGTTATTCAATTAACATGATCAAAGGTTCGACAAATAACCAATAATAATTAATAAACTTTACCAACTAAACTGAAAACTGATATAAAATAAAACTTTGTTTACCTTTTAAAATTCTGGGATTCTAAACTTCTATCCAAGATGATACTAATCTAACTAATCCTGGTGTGCACGTTACTTCTCATTCAATTCCACATATGCCACTTTACTATTTGTTCTTTTCATTGTACCTAAAACGCCGACAAACAAAACGTCGGTCAGCCGAAGCTGGTATGTGGGGGAAACAATAATTGTGAAACTATGTTAACAATGTAATCAACCAAATATCATTTAACATCCAAGATTACTTTTTAAGCAATACTACTCAATCCTTGCCTATCCCCTTTCTCTGTAACGTCACTGCAGTGGACATGGATACCACCTTTCTCATATGGTGGATCCTTACCCCCATGGCCCTACCACACGGGTAGCCAATACCTAGGGTTATGGAGTCGCATGGCCCTATCCAAAGGTATCCCAATCCCTGACTCATGATGACTTGATGGTCCTACCCCATTGGTATCCATTTACTAAGTCATTTAATGACCTAATGGACCTACCCCCATTGGTAGCCATTTACTAGGTCAATCTATAAAGCTACAGAGGGGACTAGGATCTGAGCTAGTAGGCACATATTTTAGATGATAGTCATATTCACATTATAATTTGCAATAATTAAATGCATCCAACAGTTTATTTCAAGCCACGATGGAAACATCGATAAAATCCCAGAAAACTAATTCGGGTAGTTATAAGCGTAACCACATACCTGTACATGCAGATTTGAGACAAAATAGTCCAATCAACCATAGGCAAGCAAGCATTCAATAAGATCCTGAAACAAATATTTTCTATCATGGATCATGGTATCCAAGTCTAATAGACCTTATTCGAGCCCTAGGGTTACTATTTCATTTTTAGGGTTTCTATTCCAATTAGGGTTTCCTTTCATCTTTCACTATTTTAAACCCTAATTATTCATAAAAGATATTAAGGTTATCCCTTAACAACATTTAACCTTATTTTTGAATTAAAGGCGTCATTATCCATCAATTAAACCCATTAAACTTATCTTACATTAAAATTGTCATTTTTATCCTTTTAATCCATGACAAGATCATTATGCTTATTTATCATCAATTTGAAATTCATTATTCTCTATTACTCATATGAACATTATTAATCGTTAATTCTACCTTGATCCTAGATTAGGGTTTCTACATGCATTATCATGGATTCATGGATTAAAACCCTAAAACAAGCCCAACATTATCAAAATTATACTCAAACCTCACTTTATTTCTCAACAAGTTACTAATACTCGATTTAACCCATTAAGCACTTTTGATTTGATCTCTAATTACAATTAGGGGTTTTAATCAAAGTCTAATGCATTATATGATCACTTTTGACACTTTTGAAATTAGAAACAAAATTAGGTTCTAATAACATTTTTATTGAGTCCCTCTCGTTCTCCTGATCAAATTTCATGTATAAACTTTTATCATTCGAGCTACGAATATTTAACTAAGATTTTTTTGCAACAAAATCTTACTTGGACCAATCTAGAGCTGCCACATAGCCATCTCCATGCAACGTTGGTTTGTTTGGGAAACATTTCGAAAAGACCAGAATGCCCATGGTTAAGTGGTGGGTCTCTTTAGAATGTGGAGGACAGAACCGTCTAAAGTGCCCTTTTCATCTTCAACCTTCAACAGCTCGACGGCTGCCGCCCTAGCCACCGCGTGCTGGGCTTCTCCAGCGTGCCTCCTCCTCCCTGGGCCCCACGAACCTCCGTCGATGGCCGCCTCATCTTCCCTGACCCTAGTCGCACCTAGGCACCGTCCAAGTTGTAGTTTTTCCGGCTAGTGCTCGAGCACTGGTTCTTCCAAGTATTGCCGTCGTTGCAGCCACGTAGCTATTGTTACGTGAAGCCGAGGTTGATGGGGCAGTATCCAAATGGCCTTGGGTGGTCGTGGAGGTCTCCTGCCTCGAGCAAGACCATCAAACACACCCACGTTGCTACAGAGTAAGATCCATACCCTCAACTAGGGTTTACACGTAAGGAAGAAGGAGAAGAGGTTGTTTTGCATGAGATTTCTCTCTAGACCTCGACCAGGGCTTTGCCCCTTTATATAGGGTGGAGTATGAAGCCCTAAGGCATGCCTCATGAGGTCCCAAGTCCCAAACGCAAAAGGAAACACACTTTCCTTGATTGTGAAGCAACCAACTCTCTCTCTCTCTCTCTCTTCATTAACCTTTATTTCCTTGATGTTCCTTGTTGCATGGATATTTAGGAATTTGAAATTCTTCTCCCTTATCCTCTTTAATCTTGTCTTTTACTTCCTTGGCCTCGAAATTCTATTTTATTTAATAGAGAACACTTCCCTTTTTATCAATATCACAAAATTCCTTAATAATGTATCACATTATCCTTTTATTTTGAAAATTTGACATTTTCTCTTTCCTCTTTCTTTATTGGGACTCCTTGGATCCCAAGAAACTCTAAGAATCGAAATTCCTTTTTAACGAATACTCATAATCCTTAAATGCAACAATTATTTCACATTATCTTGTTTTATTCTTATTAAAATATCTCTCTTTGAGGATTTCCCTTTATTTCTCTTTTATTTTCCTCTATTTCTCTTTTATTTTCCTCATTAGTATTCCTTTTATCATTAGTAATCCTTGGGATATGAAATCCCACTAAGGATAACTTGATTGCACCTCTTTTCACTTGTTTTCCACATATTAACATTATTTTCAATTTATTTCTCGATAAGGAAATATTTAATTGATCTTTTCCTTTATTATTGTATTCTCTATGCCACCTTGGACTCCTTGGAACCCAAGAGGCACGAAATCCCTCTTTGTATTTGCCTTCTAGAGGTTTCCACACTTTTCGTTTTTCTCTATTTTCTTATTTACTCGATAATAGTGGAATTTCTTTTATCCTTTCCTTGTTATTGGGCCCAATAGCCAATAAAGCCCACAAATCAAACAACAAGGATATTTTAAACGAAATCCATTTATTCACAACAAATTATATCATTATTTGTCCAAATATCTTTAATATGAGAAATTACATTTTCACCAAAGGAACCAAAAATTGGGGTTGTAACACCTGCCCATTAGGAACATACACATTTTGAAGAATGTCGTTCGACCTCTATAATGCACCTACAACCTTCCAGCATTTCATGGCTGCCATATTCGCTAGTCTCACTGAAACAATTATGGAAGTTTTTATGGATGATTTTTCTATATACAGAGATTCATTCGACTCATGCCTAAAACACCTCTCCCTTGTCCTCAAATGGTGTGAAGAAGCACATCTTGTGTTAAACTGGGAGAAGTTTCACTTTATGGTAAAGGACGGCATTGTCCTTGGCCATAGGGTCAGTAATCGAGGAATTGAAGTAGACAAGGCCAAGATCGAAGTGATTTCCAAGCTCTCTATCCCTATCAATGTAAGGGAGGTTTGCGCATTCCTAGGTCATGTGGGCTTTTACTGATGGTTTATAAAGGATTTCTCAAAGATAACCAAGCCAATGACAAATTTGCTACTAAAGGATGTTGAATTCAATTTTGACGAAGAATGCATTAAAAGTTGCAACCATCTAAAGCATGATCTTACAACAACACCCATCATCCGAGCCCCTGATTGGGATCACCCTTTTGAAATTATGTGTGATGCCAATGATTATGCCGTGGGTGCTATCTTGGGTCAATGTATAGAAAAGAAACATTATGTGATCTACTATGCATAGAAAACCCTCGACAAAGCTCAGAAGAATTATGCAACTACCGAGAAAGAATTTCCCGCCGTCATGTATGCCTTTGACAAATTCATATCCTACCTCATTGGTTCAAAAGTCATTGTCTACACGGATCATGCCACTATCTGTTACCTCATGGAAAAGAAAGATGCTAAACCTAGGTTAATCAGATGGATTATCCTCTTACAAGAATTTGATTTGGAGATAAGAGACAAGAAAGGTATAGAGAATGTTGTGGAAGAGCACCTCAGTTGTATCCATGCCATAGAAACCGAGCAATCTCCATCAATGATTCTCTTCCAAACAACCATCTTATGAAAGTTTCTGAAGCTATCCCTTGGTACACGGACTTTGTGAACTACCTGGTTGTGGGTGTCATTCACCCTGAATGCACCGAAAATGCACTGAAGAAATTCATGCATGATGTGAAGCAATATCACTAGGATAAGCCGTACCTATTCAAATTCAACGCTGATGGTCTATACAGACGTTGTATCATTGAGGAAGAAGCTAAACTTATTTTAGAGCAATGTCACTCGAGCCCAGTTGGAGGCCACATGAGTTCCAAGAAAACTGCTTTAAAGGTTTCTCTATGCGGTTTCTTTTGGCCAATCATATCTAAAGACTCCTATGACTTTGTTCTATCATGTGACAAGTGCCAGAGGATGGGTAACATAACCAACAGATATGAGATGCCACTGAACTTGTGGCAAGAAGTTGAGATATTTGATGTTTGGGGTGTGGACTACATGGGTCCATTCTCATCTTCTCATGGATTTTCCTACATCCTAGTGGTGGTGGATTACGTCTCAAAATAGGTCAAATCCATACCAACTGTTACTAGTGATTCCAAACCTGTCATCAAAATGTTCAAAGATATCATTTTCCCCTGATTTGGAGTCCCACACACTGTTATTTCTGACGGAGGTTCTCATTTCCTGGAAAGAAGCTTTGAAGCATTGCTGAGGAAATATGGTGTAACTCAGAAGGTAGCCTCACCCTACCATCCAAAAACTAGTGGATAGGTAGAGGTTTCTAACCGTCAACTCAAGACTATTTTGTAAAAGACTGTAGGACACAATTGGAAAGATTGGTCAGTAAAAATCAATGATGCCTTGTGGGCCACTACTACAGAAATGTCTTATAAAGTCACATTTACAGAAGTCAGTTGTATACAAGAAACTGACGCCTAATGCATACAGTGTCGGTTTATAACAAAAACCGACATCTATTTGTGAAGAGCGACCAGACACGGGTATCACTTTCTATTTAGCGTCAGTTCCGTAATAACCAACCGACGCCTAAAATCGACCGTCAAATCCAAATTTTCCAGTGAAAAAAATTACCTAAAAATTTTATCATATGATGTCGGTTTTTGTCTACACAACCGACGACTAATGTTTATGCACGAGATAGAAAATTGGGCCCATATTTATCGTCGGTTTTCATGAAATAACCGACGCCAGTGTTTTCGTGCGTTGTCCCTGTGAAAATTTTCAGCTCCTTTGGACGTCGGTTTTTTATTACATCCGACGCTGATTATTTTAAGTGTCAGCTGTTTTGAATAATCGACGCCTATTATTAACTTAATATACCTGTGGCGAGCCAAGATCTTCTCCTTTCTCTGTTTCATTGCCTCTGCGCTTAGGTCTGGCGATCGTTTCTGCTCCGGCCGCCGCCGTTCGTTGCTCTAGCCACCGCCGCCTGCTTCTGCTCCGCCGCCTTCTCCTCTGCTCTGGCCGACACCTTCTCCTCTGCCTCACCGCCACTTCTGCTCTGGCCGGCCTGCTCCTCTACTCCGGCAGGCCTGCTTCTCTACTCTGGACGGCCTGCTTCTGCTCTCCGTCAGCCGTCTGCTGCTGCTCACTACCTACCACATTCTCCTCTTTTCCTCCGCCGCCGCTGAGGTACCCTTCTTCCTCCTCTTCTTCCTCTAGGGTATTCCTACATATGGCTACTGGTTGTTTGTTTTTTTCCTTTGCTGATTCTCCCCTCTCACTCGATGAGTGATGGTCAAGTTTTTTGTGGGCTTGTTTCTTGGCTAGTTCTCTATAAGGTTACATGACTATTTTCTTCTTTGAAAAGGGGGTGTTATTCTTTACCTCTCCGATCTTATCATAGATACTCCAGATCTAACATATCAATCGTTTTTTGTTAAACCCTTGATGAAAACTTCAGATAGGTGCTTTATATGTTTTAACCCTAATTAACACCAAAGTGGATTAACGTGACCTCAACATATATGTTAATGCTTAATGTGATGCAGTAAGACATTGAATGATAGGTAGCGATGGTGAAATTCATTCCGGCCTGTGTTACTTTCATATGATAATTTAGTTCAACCCTTTTATTGATCACAACTTTAGAATAATAAATATTTAATTCAACCCTTTTATTAATAATAGAATAATCAATCAATCCAACTTTTGTCTTAAATATTAGTTAAATAATCACAACCTTAGAAACATATCAGTTTGTCCCCTAGTCAAATCACATCCAGACCTGCACAAAGATTAGACTAAGATTTTAAACCATCGCTCATCCACGAGTTTCCTCCACTACATATGTTGTTATGAATAACCTTAATGTTGCTTTTGTTATAACAATCTGGAAAAATGTTGCTTTTGCTATATATTGGGCATGCTACTTAATTTTCTATGGTATAGATACCACGAGTTTGGTTACAAATATCTGTATATCAGGTTAAGGACATGTTTATGTTGTGACATGTTGAGTTTTTTTCTATGTTATACCCACCACGATTTGTGTTATAAAATAATATATTGACTAATTAAGGAAGCATTGATATGTTGTTATGGTTGTCCACAAGTGTTTTTATAAGAAAATTGTGTGTTGAATGAGGTTGTGAACAAGGGAATGGTGTTATATTATGTTGGCCTAGAAACCCATCCAAGATTTACTCATTAGGAGTAAATCTTGGATAGTCCCTAGTTTGGGACTATTCTTGAACACCTAATCTCACTTAGGATGTAAGTGTATAATGTGTATTTGGTTTTCAAGAAAATTCTGGTAGCATTTCCCCGTTTGTTCTCTAAGTAGATATGTACTTGGAGAATAGCGGGGAAATGCTGCCGAAATTTTCTTGAAAATCCAATACACATTATACACTTACTAGTGAGATTAGGTGTTCAAGAATGGGATAGGTGGTACACATTTATTATATATATGATTTACATCACATGTATAAACCCTAAAGTTTTAACCATAAACTCTAATCTATTTACCCTAGACCCTAATCTTATTGTAATATATACTTATTTTCTCTTTGATCATAGAATGGATAGATCATGGATGTCCATTCGCAATCGTTGCACCCCATAGTTTATTTCTGGTCTTGATCAATTTATTAGATTTTCCGAGGAACATAGGAAACAACCTGGAGATAGGTTCTACTGTCCATGTAGGCATTGCGGTAACACCTTGAAAGTCAGTACTGGTGATGAAATCAGAAGTCATGTCATGTTCAACGAGATTGTACAAGGCTATACAGAATGGCACTGGCATGGAGAGATTTCAAACCCGAAACCAGTGGATGTCGATAGCAGTGCTTGTGTGGAAGAAGAAATTGCCTTCGATGACGTAGATGTGAATGAATCAGTTCCAGTAGACATCGTTGATGCGATGCTGGATAGTTGTGTGGTAGAGCACACCAAAACTGATCCACCTCCCATGTTTAGAAACATAGTGCATGATGTTGAGATATTGTTATACACGGGTTGTAAGTTTACGAAGCTTAGCTCTGTGTTGAGATTGTATAAACTGAAAGCTAACAATCGATGGAGCGACAAAAGCTTCACATCATTGTTGTCTTTGTTGAAAGAAATTCTTCCTGAAGGAAACGAGCTGCCGATCTCAACATACCGGTTAAAGAAATTGTTGTGCCCAATGGGAATGGAGGCCAAGAAGATACACGCATGCAAGAATGATTGTGCATTGTTTAAAAAGGACTATGTGGATTTGAAAGATTGTTCGAAATGTGGTGCGTGAAGGTATAAATTGATGACTTTGGGGGAGTCCAAAACTGGTTCTCCTGCTAAGGTGATGTGGTATCTACCTATAATACCACAGTTTCAATGATTGTTTGCCAATCCTATAGATGCGAAGAATTTGAGGTGGCATGCAGATGTTAAGAAAAATAATGATGGGATCCTACGACATGCGTCAGATTCCCCACAGTGGAAGAAGATTGATTTATTGTACCCTGAATTCAGTGAAGAGGACAGGAATCTAAGACTTGGGCTTTGTACAGATGGGATGAATCTGTACGGGACATTGAGCAGCCAACATAGCACTTGGCCAGTTATGCTTGTTATATACAATCTTGCTCCCTGGTTGTGTATGAAAAATAAGTATTTTATGTTTTCATCTTTGATATCGGTCCCTAAACAACCTGGAAATGATATCGACGTTTATCTTGAACCTATGATTGATGACTTGAAGAAGCTTTGAGGTGAAGGTGTAATGACCTATGATGCTTCACGAAAAGATACATTTTGTTTGCACGCTATGTTCTTTTGCACTATGAATGACTTTCCAACATATGGGAATTTATATGGATATAGTGTCAAAGGATCTAAAGTGTGTCATATATGTGAAGAGAACACTAATTCAATACGACTAAAACATGGCGGAAAGACTGTATGTCTTGCTCATGGAAGGTTTCTTCCAAAATTTCATCCGTATCGTAGGTTGCGCAAAGCATTCAATGGACGGAATGAGGAACGTAGTGCACCTAAACCTATATCAGGGGAGGATGTCTATGAAAGAGTGAAAGACATCGCCATTGAATTTGGTAAGAGATCACAATGTACGATGGCAACAAGAAGTGACAAGTCTTTATTCAATAAGAAGTAGATATTTTGGGATCTTCCTTATTGGAGTTCTTTGACAGTCTGGCATTGTATTGATGTCATGCACGTTGAGAAAAATGTATGTGATAGCATCATCGGTACTCAGTTGAATATACCAGGTAAGACTAAAGATGGGATAAAATCCAGAATGGACCTACGTGAAATGGGAATAAGGACAAAATTAACAGAAGTAGTTAGTAGCGATCGGAGAACATACTTACCTCCCGCTTGTTACACATTGTCTAGAAAGGAGAAGAAAGCATTTTTTGAATGCTTGGTAAATGTTAAGGTGCCACAGGGTTACTCATCCAACATCCATACATTGGTATCAATGAAAGATATGAAGTTGATAGGTCTTAAATCTCATGATTGTCACACTCTAATGCAACAAATATTGCTTGTGGCAATTAGATCTATATTTCCGAAGCATGTAAGGTTTGTAATCACTAGACTTTTTTTCTTTTTCAACAGTCTGTGCAGCAAAGTTATTGACCCTAATACTCTCGATAATTTGCAAAGAGAAGTGGTTGTTATCCTATGTTAGCTTGAGATGTATTTTCCTCCATCGTTCTTTGATATCATGGTACATCTTTTTGTCCACTTGACTAGGGAAGTGAAAATGTTGGGACCAGTTTTCTTGCATTGGATGTATCCCTTTGAACGATACATGAGCGTTTTTAAAGGTGATGTTTGAAATCGTTATCGGCCTGAAGGGAGTATTATTGAGGGTTATGTTGCGAGAGAGGTTATGGATTTTTGTAATGACTTTTTGAGTGGTAATGACGCTCCCGTGAATGACAAGAATATTGAGGAGCATTTTGCCAAAGGAGTTTTGGGATCACAAGTGAAAGTAATCAGCCGTGAGCAGTTGGAGCAAGGTCACTTGTATATTTTACACAACATCGACGAAGTGAGTGTTTATATCGAGGAACATACCAATTTCATAAAGAGACAATATCCTTGATCCAATTCAATGTGGTTTGCTAGAGAGCATAACAAGACATTTATTAAGTGGTTTGAAGATAAAGTCTTACATCAACTATCTCAAACACTAGATAATCTTACTGAAACCATCAAATGCCTCGCCTTTAAACCAAAATTGAATGTTATGTCTTATGAAGGGTTTGACATAAATGGTTTCTCATATTACACAAAGCGTCAAGATGATAAGAGTTTCGTCCAAAACAGAGGGGTCACCCTTCAAGCGTCTTCATTGTTTTTTGCAAGTGCAAAGGATAAAAGTCCACGTGAAGCTAAACTGTCATATTACGGTGTCATTGAAGACATATGAGAGTTTGACTATGTAGATTTCAGAATTCCGCTCTTTAAATGTACTTGGGTTGACAACAACAAAGGAGTTATAGTGGATGAATTGGGTTTCACGTTAGTGAACTTTGAAAAGATTGGCGAGAAGGGTGAACCATTCATATTGGCATCACAGGCGAAACAAGTATTTTATATCGATGATCCTGCAAATGATAAATGGTCGGTTGTTCTTCATGGTAAAAGACAGTTCATTGAAGATCCTATAGATGAACAAGAGTACTATGATAAGTATGATGACTCCAGTCCATTCTCAGTTGGGTTGCCAACACCACCAAACATTGAAGCTGGGGATGAAAATGACTTGTATGTTCGTGGGGATCATAATGAAGGATTGTTAATTGATAAAAGATCACAATATTAGAGGCATGGATGTTTACATTTTTATTATGTTTTATTTTTCTGAATGTTAACTTTACAATGTGAATGTGGACTTTACAATGTGAATGTGAACTTTACAATGTGAATTACTTTACAATGTGAATGTGTACTTTACAATGTGAACTTTACCATTAGTGTTATTTTAAAATGTGAAATTTATAATTTGAATGTGAACTTTCAGATGGCTGAGCATTCCCATGATGACTGTGTTGATGATCACCGTGAGGGTGATGATGTGATTGCGCCGCCTGACAATGTTAGTTAATTTTAATTATGAATATATCCCTGAGGTTTCTATCTATATGTTCATTTATAATTATATCATGTAAGTGTGTTTTTTTATCAAATTTTAGGCTGGTGATGTACCCCCTGAAGTTGTTACAGCACTTGATGAGCAACAAAAGAAAATTGAGAAAGTGAGGGGCATCACAATGATGAAAAAGTTAATACATCAAAGGGGCAATGGACCCAAATTGGCTGTGGATTTCGATCAGGGAGGAAATCCATATGGAGTGAACCACAACTCATTTGTTTCATATATTGGGGTTCTTACTCGTAGCCATTGCAGTCCTATCCTAGAATCATGGAATAAAGTTCCTAAGGGGAAGAAAGACCACATATGGAAGTAACTATGAGTGAGTTATTATTATTTGTAATTCTATTTGTGTAGATTACTAATTTTTAGGATACTAGTTAATAGCAATTCTATTTAATTTGTAGAGCATATTTGATCTGGATGAAAAGTTGCATCGTAAATGTGTGATGCAACGTTGTGGGAGGGTCCTAAGGAACTATATGACCAATCTCACCTGAGATTACATACGCGATGCTCAGAACAGGTTCTTGATTGATTCCAATTCTAGACATTGATCAGTATTTCACTAACTCTACACTAATAGTTTTTGTTTGTATTCTCTTTGAAAAATAAATATAGGAAGAAGGAAGCCACACAACAATGGAACTACTTGGACCCCAAAGACTGGGAGGAGTTTGTTACCCAAAGAAAAATAGATGAATTCAAGGTATTAAGCGCCACTCCCAATTTAATTAATATACGTTTTTATGTATTTACCTATTCAAGATTAACCTTTAGTGTTACTAACCAAAGCAATGTGCTAACTAACTAGGCTATCAATGATTCTCAACAAGCAAGGTGTGTACTGAATGTGCACGACCACACAATGGGTCCAAGAGGATATGCAGGCGTTCGCCAAAGACTACAGGTTGAGTCTACTCAGCCTACTGCTACTCAGGAGACTGCAGAGTCCTCTACTGCTGCTCCTGCACCTCTTCCTCACCATGCTATGTGGATAGTTGGGAGGCAAAACAAGAAGGGAGAGATACCAAGGCCCGCAACCGTTGAGGCAGCTGCAAAATGGTAAAAATCCACTCTTAGAGTAATCTATCGATATTGATTATTGTTATGTTTATTTACAAATTTTTATTGATGGTGATTAGTGGGAGCTGCACGAGCAGAGGAAGGAAGGCAAGTTCATCCCTCAGGGCACAAGGGATGAACTGACAGTTGCTCTGGGTAACCCAGAGTATCCTGGATGTGTAAGGGGTGCAGGCGCTGGTGTGGGCATCAAAGCATTCTTTGGGCCATCCCAGCGCAAACCTGTCCCAAAAGCGGGACTTTCACAAGTTGAGGTAACTTATTCTTATTTTAGAACATTATTGCGAAAGGGAATTCAATAATCAGAAACTAGCATTTCTTTTATCCATGTATAGGTAGATTCCTTAATTGATAGGAGAGTCGAGGAAGTACTTGATAAAAGACTCCATGAAGCAATTAACAAGTGGCAGGCATCTCAGACTACCACTCAGACAGTACCTGTGGTGGACCTCTCTTCTCCTACTACTCATACTGCAGAGGTTGGGAGTAATCCTATAGACCCACAACCTAGCACGTCCTCTGTAAGTATTTTTATGTCATATATAATAGCTAGTGTGTTCAAGATGATATGTTTGTGTATATATGCATATAACATTTTTTACATAAATTTGTAGGGGTTGAAGCCATGTCGACTAAAAAGTGAAGGATATATCGTTGCAAAGGCATCATCTTACCCACCCCTTAAAGGGTGCATGTTTCATGGGAGTCCAGTACTAGATGACATGGTATGTGTGAGCCTGATACATATACTCGCTGGCTGGACGAATCTTGCACTACCTCATGCACACCCAGATGCTGAAATACTTGGTGAGGCAGTAGGCGGAGTGATACTGTGGCCCGAAGCAGATGTCCTCTATACTGATATTGTATGATAAATTTTCATTACTTTAATTTGTTAGTGTGTATATATATATGAGTCAATTGATATGAAATTATATATATAGGTCAGAAAGACGAGACCCGCTACATCTCGGCCTCCACCTCCTTGACTACCAAGTTGGCTTCCAGGGGACCTACACGCCTCGATAGGTCCTAATTGTAGGAGTATGGCAGTATGGATCGGCAAACATAATCCAAATTTCCCTATAAATGTTACTATTCCAGAGAATGATGTAGGTAAATCATATGATAACAATCTATTTATACAAGTTTAGCATACGTATTAATGCATACGTAATAGAAGTTCTGGATACGTATTAATGCAGGTCAAACATTCAGAAACAACATATTTATACAAGATATTTTGGAGTTGTTTAGTTATGAATGGCTGAACACATCTATGATAGAGCTATGGATATGGTGAGATTAATGCATACGACAATCTGGTTTATACATCTATATACCTTGTTTTATATATGGCAATCTGGTTTCTTATATATTAATGCATACATAATACATGTTTTGCAGCCACTTACACAAGACATGTACAGATATTGAGTTTTCCCATGTGAGATTTTTGGTTCCATCTTTGATTAGTCTTGTAGATACAGACCCGTATTCAGTTACTTCATACTGCTATGATGCTTTTGAATATTTTGGTAAAAATAATAAGATAGTGATAAGTTTACTTTGCTTGTAATTTGGACTTAAGCAAATTACATTTTTATTGCGGATATTGAGTTATTAATTTTCTACTTTCTTACCTGTAGTGCTAAACATTGGGAGTTATTAGTTATTGTCCCCAAGACATTCACCGTCTATGTCTATTATCTAGATCATGCGGGGAGTGAGTTGCATGTATTATATGGACATGCAATTAAAAGGCCATTATTCTCGTGAGAAATATTTTATGTTTTTATATCTGTTAACATATGTTACTACATTACTATTTAATTATGCAATTTAATGTGTTACATTAACATATATAGGGCTTTACAAGAGTACAAAAAAGCTGGAGGAAAGGTCCCCAGGAAAAAAAATCTGACACTCATTTGGGAGAATGTGAAAGTAATTTCCTAACTCCAATGTATATATTATTTATGTGAACTGTGCTTATTTGTATTTTTGAATATTTTGTATGTTTCAATTTATAGTGTACTACACAAGACAACTGCTGGGCATGTGCCTAATATGTGATGCGACTTGTGGACCTAATCATCAAACATGCCGTATTGGAAATCGATAACATACAACAAGTATTATACATAGTCTCGTTAGATAATATGAAATATATGAATCTTATTATATATTATTATAATTATGTATATACGTCATTCTCTTTGTAGGTCTTTAAAACTAAGGACTTCAACACAGGAGCAAAGCATTTTGATGTACATGCTCCCTATAAGAGAGATGAATTAGATGATGTAAGAGAAGATTGGGCAAACGCCCTACAAAGAGTGGGAATTTTTAAATATCATTTTTTTGACAATGATGACAATGATGAATAAAGAATAACTTTGTTCTCATAATTAATTTTGTGTGAATGTGAATGAATTTTTATGAATTGTCATGTGTGTGAAAATCATAAATACATGAATGTTTCTACATGTGTCTGAATGTGAAAAGAGATAAAATAAATGGAACTGCAGGTTGCTACTGGTTTCTACATGTGTGTGATGAAAAAATAATATGAATGAAATGTTCTTATACATGAGTGTGAATCACATATATATAATATTGTTCGTCATGTTAATTTTGCAGGTTTGTGGCCTGTTGTTGGCTGATATCAATGGATGTCGTAAACCTGCAGTTCAGTTCCACTGAACTACAGGTTCTCATCCTGTGACCAACCACAGCAGGCCTGCAAACTAATAAGCAAAAAAAATCAAAACATAGGCGTCGGTTATTTGAAGAAAACTGACACCAAAGACATACCGCGGAGGTTTTGCACTTAAAACCGACGTATATTTGACCGTGTTGTCAGGGGATATGACGTCGGTTAATGTTAAAAACTGACGTCTTTTCATCATATGTGGTGTCGGTTTCTTTTCAAAAACCGATGACAAATGGTTACAGTGTCGGTTGCCCTACTAGTAACTGACATCGATTTCCCTAATGAGGCCAAACACCACGGTTGTGCTGGCCAGCATGGTCGTGGCAGCGGGCCAGACACCATGGTCGTGCTGGCTAGCAAGGCCGTGGCAGCTGGTGAGATGGCGTCGGTAATCACTAATAAACCGACACTGATAGTGCCCCAGATGGTGCCCTTTCTGTGGCACGAAGGTATATGGCGTCGGTGTCAAAGCTAATAACCGACGCCTATACCCCCTGTTGGCGTATTTTCGGTGGCACGTGAAGGGTTGTGGCATCGGTTTGAGAACCGGCGCGTAACAGTTGGGCTTTTAGCGGCGCCCACATTGGTGTCGGTTAAAAACTGACACTAAAGGCCTTAAATAACTGACACTAAAGGTTGGTTATGTACTAGTGGGCCTACCGAACTGCTTTTAAAACTCCCATTGGGACTACACCTTTTCAATTAATCTATGGAAATTCATGCCACCTGCCGGTAGAATTGGAACACAAGGCATGGTGGGAAATAAAACAACTAAATTTTGATATGAAATAAGCAGACCAAGACAGGATTCTGCAACTCCAGGAGCTGGAAGAACTCTGAATGACAACTTATGAGAATGCTAGAATATATAAAGAACACACAAAGTTGTGGCACGATGGTCATCTCAAGAGGAAGGACATTCAAGTGGGAGATCAAGTTCTACTGTTCAACTCAAGACTAAGGTTATTCCCAGAAAAACTCCATTCCCGCTGGTCGGGACCTTACATCGTCAAGAGCATCTCCCCACATGGTGTTTTTTCTTTATGGAGTGAAAAGTCAGGAGAATTTGTGGTAGATGGTCAACGACTGAAGAGATATTTCACCTCATCTGACATAGGCACCGAAGCAACACTGGAACTCACCAATCCAACGTATCCACCATGAAAGTTGAAGAAACCAAGTCTAGCCATCGAGATAAAACAAATGTGCTTGTCGGGAGGCAACCCGATCAATAAATTCATATTTAGTTTCAATTTTGAATTAGAATTTTTTCTTTATTTTGTTTTTATTTTTTAGATAATTTTGCACCAAATAAAATTGCATCGCGAGATGCTATCTTGAGTTCTGAATGGTCTTTATGTTTTAGATTTTTAGATGGAGGACGCACGCAGATTGGAACACAACCACATCTGGTGGTCCAAACGACATGAACTTTCCCCTCCATCTCAGATTTAGAGTTTGCTCGAGACGAGAAAATTTATAAGTTCGGGGTGGAGGGTGGTTGGTACGTATCTTACTTTCCATCTTCACCCATCTAATTCAGACTAAAGATTTCATCATTGCATTTTTAACCAAAATTTACCAAAATTTTCACTTTGCCAATATTTTCAAAATTTTAAAAGTTTCCCAAAAAAATTTGAACAGATACTGGATGAAGTTTTGACACTTTTCGTTTCAATCTCTATGCATTTTTTATCATTATACCCCCCTTATCCGAAGCAGATCCTCAAAAGGACCTTTTTCTGAAAACTAGCCTTTTGATTGAAATCATCTTGTGAAGCTTATGAATCCTAACATCATGATCTTTATGCAAAAATGGCAAGTGTTTGTTGAACTGATAGGGATCAAACATGTCATGCTTCCTAACTGACTAGTGGAACAACAACATGGAATCCCCACCGGATCCTCATCAAGTCATTATTTGAGCAGAGTACGATAAAGAGAACAACTCGGTGCACAAAATTGTAAATCAAGTTGCATTCTGATCTGAACTCTCTTCTACACTTCTTCTATCATCTTTGTACCCCTCCATCCATAAAAAAGAAACAAAAATAGCCGAAATAGTGCCAAACCCTATGTTCGGGGTGGCACACCACTTCCCTTTATATCCACTTCTTCCATACCCTCGCAAATTAATAGGGGCATACCACCAAGAAAAGATGCCAAAGCGCACACAAAAAAATGCAATCCCGAGTCGAATAGAGGAGAGATTCGCACAAAAAAAATGCAATAAATAAAATTGCAAATAATATAATAAAAATCATGAGTCGAATAGAGGAGAGATTTATTTCTTCCTTCCATACCACCCTTCACTCCCTTTTCTACCTAAAGGCACAATAAATGCCTCCACTACCCTGAAATACACCAGTGTCAGATCAAATGCACATTTGTAGTTCTGCGGGTACCTCTAGACTCTACTGAAACTCTTTGACATGCTTGTTGTTGGAAAAAGTGATGAGGAAGTGAAGTTGGAAAGCAAACTCAGGAACGAAGATATGGTAAGATGTGTTCAGTGGTCTCAAGAAGTTGAGATGATTAGTCATACTGAGCAGAAAAGAAACAATCGTGATGTGAAGAGGAGGCAATCACATGATCAGAAAGTATTCATTTGGCGATTGTTCAGATTTTGTGTTACTCGAGGATGAGAAACATTTAAGTTCGGGGTGTTTGGATGAATGCATATTCATAATGATTTTCAGTCACCTTTTTGGGACTAATTTGATTCAATACTTTCAATTTCATCTCCTTAATCTCACAAAATGCAAGATTTCTTAACTGATTCAATTATCAAGATTATTAACTAGATTTATATTGATTTTGTGCAGGTCTTGACTAGGTTCAACCATCGAATGGAATTCACTCGAGATCCTCTCAACTTTGGTCTTGACCAATCAGTCTTGACCAAACGGTTTTCCCTAATAGTCTACCCATGTCGTTTTGACCTCTCAATCTCAGACATTCACCTACACGGTCCCCCACTCACTACTCTACCCAAACGGTCTCAAGACCGTATGACACTTAATGGGATCAAAACCGTTTGGACCAAGGACCGATTGGATGTTGAAGACCGTTTGGAGGCCATCGGTCCTCGAGACCATTTGGACGATGAAGACCATTTGATGCCATACGGTTTCAAAACTATTTGGTGCCAAATGGTCTCAAGACCGATAGGCCAGTCACCCACAAGACCGTGTGGGAGCCAAGACCGTTTGTTTAGTGAGACCATGCAAACCCCATCGTTCCTCAAGACCATTTGGACCAAGGACCGTTCGGACGATAGAGACCGTTTGGCCTTAAGACCATTTGGATCCCATCATCCTTCAAGACCATTTGCATCTTCAGATCGTTTAGAAGCAAGACTGGTTGGGGCACAAAACCAATCAGATATAAGACCGATCAGAAGTAGAGACCGATAGAAGCCAAGACCATTTGGATGTCAAACGGTCTGCAAAATCGTTTGCTCCAGACCGTTCAAGCAAACTGTTTGCTCCAAACCATTTGGAACAAACTCACAGAAAAAATGTTAGGACCCCATCCAAGCCTATAAATAGGACCACAAGTGTCACACCCCGATCTCACACTAACCACTAATCACGAGATTAGGGCGCGACGGAGGGATTATCACATAAACAAATTACTGAGAACTTTTTCTTTTTAAAAACCTCGTAATGATATCCAGATTATTGCTGTAAACTAAAACATAATAAACTATTGCGGAAGCATTTCAATTAAACTGGCTAGAGAACATAAACAGAGTTTACAACATGTAACATTGTTTAATAGAAAGTAAACATAACACTTAATTTACATCTTTATACACATTCCACATACACACTCTCTCTCACCCACACCATGTTCCAAGGACCAAGGGGAAAGGACTAAGAGACCACTATCTAACTAAACTAACTACATATACCTTCTACAGATTACGTGTTAGGATGAAATGATCCTTCTGATTCCTGGAATTTGTCACTGACCTGAAAATGTTTGAGTAGAGGAATGAGCCTACTCGCTCAGTGAATAATATTTCACTTAGCCATCATCGGATTAATCCATATTTTACATTTAAAAGGAATATGTGAATAAAATAACAAACTGAGCAGTTCTAATTAAATAGTGCAATTATCACAGAAAAGTATAATGAACATCTAAAGAACAAGTATTATAAATTCTAAATCTGAACATACACAAGTTTCATATTAATCTAACTTAATTCTAAGTAATCATCTTTTAACTTATGCCCTGATCATATGCAGTGTACTCTGCATATAAAGTCTCGTAGCGAACTACGAACCCACCGTACAAGACTTAGCGACACACCCGGGAAATGCTAAGTCTGACTGCTGTCCTAGTCTGCGTCAGGACTCTCAGGCGCTCAAGGGCCTCACTGCACTCTCAAAGAGTGTACTCTAGACTCCTCCTCTAACCTGAGCACACAGGCGGAGAGTCTGGGTTACCACCGTGACACACGCACGGATTATTGTTGAATAACCCCTATTTACTCCAGTGCCACCGTGACACACGCACGGATTATTGTTGAACACTGCCTCTCTGTCCTCGTGCCACCGTGACACACGCACGGATTATTGTTGAACACGAGCCACCGACCATCTAGACACACGCTAGGTAGGTCGTTTCACCCCTAAGGCACAAACCTCTCAAAGGGGTTCTACGGTGTCAGGGCATCTAAGTCTAACACATTTTATTATAACAAGAAAACTCTTATAACATTTTGTCTCTCTCTCACATATTCGACTACTGGATATACTGTAATTCTGCAATTCACTAGCTGAAACTAGAAGTTCAACTTTCATAACATTTCTATATATAGTGCAACAACTATTCTCTTATATCACAATAACTCATAACTCAGCTATGCTTTCATGCAAACAGATTCGTTCACTGTAAATAGATTTCATATCTATTCCACATCTCTATACTGATTTCATATTACTGAACATTGAAATATACTGTATTGAAAGGAATACTCAACCTGAAATACTTTATCACATTTATTCACATCTTACTGAAATTACTCGTAAAGCATACACATTTATTTTACTAATCATTTCATTTCGTTTGAACTATGCAAATTAAAAGTCTAAGGATGCTAACTATGCTCGGCTTCCGGGTAATCTCTATTACCCACATATACACATAAAAATCATTTGTCATCTATAAACATGACTCGGTATCAACTTATCCAGTTTCGATGCTAAACATCCATTTTATGTTCACGTATACATTGCAGTTGTAATACAGGAAATTCTATCATTTTCATCAATCATATTACGTATTTCAAGTTCTAATGAACCATATAAATTCATTAATTCAATCCACACTGATCAGATGCTAATCTAAATCATATAACGGCATAAGGAAGCAGTTTATGAAATAAAATTCGAGTAATGCCAAATACTATCCAAAAGCCAAGTATCAGTGAAAAAATGCACAGTTTACCGAAAAATTCCAACTAAGGAGTTAAATGATGATAACTAAATGAAATCCTACTCACCGCGTTTCGAACTGTCCGGGTTCGTCCGGAATTGCGTCTAGAGGCCTATTTCGAGGCGAATTTTGATTGTCTTCAACCTTTGGTAATATCCTGTTTTGAACGTGCAGCAAGCTGCTGCTTCTCCTCACGCACAGATTGAACAAAAGGGGCTAGCTGAGTGCCCAATCATTGCCATTGGTCACGGATTCGGGTCTATGCCTCACGGTTGAACTCAAAGGCAGTGATTCAGAGTGCTATTCACGCCAGCTAGAAATTGGTTCAGACCTGATACACAAACAACAACGTCACACACACAGGTGGAGGAAGAAGCTCGACTAGGAGCTGAATCAAAGCTAGGGCTATAGTTTCGGGCTAGGGCCTCATGGCCGAGGTCGAGGGCTTCTTGGCGCTACTCCTCGCGCCCAAACGGCTCCTGGCCGTGGATGAAGCTACTGACCGCAACGGAAAAAAGGGGGCATCGCCCCTGCTACTTCAAGGTGCAGGTGGCGCAATGGATGCAGAAATGCTGTGTTTTCTTGCCTTGGGCTCTTGGTCGGAGTCAAGCGCTTCATTTGGTGGTGCTGGACGGGCTAAAACAGCCTCTGTCGAGGCCAAAGCAGCTAGCCACCGACCACTGCTGCTGCAGGTCGGGCACCTGCTAGGGTGGGGAAAGAATAAGAGAAGGAAGAGAACGAGGAAGAAGAAGAAGAAGAGAAGTAGGGCACCGGGGATTTGAAGCTAAAGGGGCCCAAGCCATCGCCCTTCTTCCTCTCGCCCAAATCGCCACTCCAGCCCTAGGTGTGGCCTCCTGCTCCTGTTCTATTGGGGCGTTTAGTCGGTTCCTGTAACCGATCGCTGAAGAAGGAAGATAAGCGAGAAAGTAAATAAAGGAAAAAGGGAAAAGATTAATAACCTATTATTGGAGAAATTGCATAATAGGTCTAAGTTCTAGGAAATATTATAACTCTCGCCTCGAGTGTCCGATTGAGACGATTTCTCTTGTAAATTTTCAAGTGTAAGATCTTCTACACCCTCAGTGCAAGAAATCATGCTAATCAATTAGTAACACTTGACCAAAGCACTAATCGCATCTGTGTACTTAATTTAACTTAATTAACTTAATAATTAACATTGCTATTATCATTAATTGCCTCAGGTGATTCAATCTCAGCTATTGATTCACATATTATCTTATCTTAATCAACCATGCTATTTAATAATATACTCAACATTAATCAAGGTGGTTCACGCTAATTGAGGTATTTACTGGTTAACCTCAACGTGGGTCATAACAACAAGGGTCCTCATTTGGGCATCAGTTCCGAGACGCCGGTAGGCTGCCTGTACATAGGTCCAATCCACTTCCATTCATGTTGTTGTCATTCCACCTACTTCTCAAGCTGCAATTAAGGAGACTGAGAAGAGAAGGAAGGAGGAGTGAGGAAGACTGCATGGTCTGTCATGGCGTCCCTCGTTCCTCATCCAGATCTGCTCTGAGGTGACGTAGAAGACTGCATCATCTTCATCGAGTTGCGCCTACCTTTTGCATCGTGCTCATGGCAGATTTATCTCTCTTTCTTATTCTTCTTGGTTCTCTCATCATGAGCGAGTAGTTCCTTTTTACTGGGGTGTGGGGACTAGCCCCACTTCCCATGCAAGCATGTCCTTTTGTTAAGCATTTCATGGCAACAAATATAACTTTCCACTTCGCTATTAGTTGATAATGTTTGTAGTTTGATTACCTCATCGCTTTCATCTTGTTCTTCCCTATGTTGTAAGAACTTCTATATGTAGGGCGGAATGGCGATTTATGAAGTTTCCTCCTTGACTAGAAATAGGATAGGATTCCTTGAGGTAGTAAGTGTATGATCTATAAGGGGACGAGACCTCTAGCCTACAGTGACGCTTCGGTGGCCTAAACATCCCTCAGGGAGAACCACAGCCTTAGTTGGATTTTGTATCGTCTTTGTTAATCGTCGATGTTTGCTTGTAGATTAATCGCCTGCTTCCTTATCGATTAGCGTGGTTGACTCCTTGAAAAGAACTTCTCATAGGATTCTTTGAGGTCATAAGTGTGTGACTCATGAGGGGATGAGCCATCTAGCCTACAATGACGCTTCTATCGTCTAAACATCCCTTAGGGAGGACCATAGTTGTAGTTGGATTTTGTATCTTCAGAGCCGTAAATGAGTGATCCAGATGGTGATGAGACATCTGATGCCTAAGGTGATTCTTACGCAAGCCTAATGCCTATATGGGGGGTTTTGCAACAACTCTACTTGGATTGTTTTTCCTTGCCTGGATGTTTGATGTTTGGATGCGTTTGCATGTGTAGTGGTGGTGAAACCCGAGACCATCCCAATGATTCCCTATCATTAATCTAGATCAACATTAATTACGCTCTTTACTTTTTTTGCAATTAGTTTAATTAACCTCAAACCAATCAATCATTCTAAATATTGGTCTTACTTGAGCTAGATTTGACTGAAAAATATTCTTAAAAACGTTATCCCTTGGGATTCGATCCTTAACTATGCTGCGATAAGACCCATCTGCTTGCAGGTGGTATTATTGCATGAGGTTTTGGTAAAAGCTCAGGGATTTCAACCCCGAGTGAGTTTGTTAGTGCGATAATATTCCACATCAGACACCTAGTAGTATAAGGTGATCACACCTCTTATACACTCTCTCTCATGAACCACAATTATATATACCACTCTTTTCACCTACTAGTGAATCTTTTCAAACCTTATCACTCCATTTATCTTATTATATCATGCATAGTAGAAAGGAGCAAAGAGGAGCTCGAGCCATTAAGCTTAAGGTGAATCCATGGTCATCTTCAACCTTGGTTGAAGCAAGAATCTCGGATTGTGATTCTTTCTTTCTTTTCTTCTTCACCAAGTTCTTAACTATGGTGATTCCTTGCATGTAGAGGAGTTGTGAACGGATCTTGGATATGTGATAAGTTCATATTTAACCTTGGGAATATGAACCTTTAGATATTGTAGCTTTGAAGTTGTTCTTGAGGCATGTTATATAGCTAGAACCGAATAATGTTATTATTCACCATAAATCTTGCCATATTTGATGATCTATTTTCAATTTCGAGTTTCCTTGTATAATTGATGAATCCATGAGTTCTATTAGTAACATAGGACTATTGTCCATGAACTATAACAACAATGAACTAAGTCTAGAGCTTGAACATGATGACATCATCATGGTTCAAACCGATATTAGGTAGAAGCACTTCTAACCCGATATGGTGATGAAACCAATATGATGATATGAAACTCGATATACCTTAGAACCCCACACCCCTATTGGTTTTTACATTTTGTATGGTTTATACTAACCTATTTTCTAGGTTGTCACTTAACGCATGGTGAAGGGTAGACCGATACCATGAAGGTTTGATGAGGTATGAGCATAAGGGTCTAACCTGATATGCAAACCCTAATTTTGAGCAACACGATATGAATGATAGACACATACACCTCATGCATGATATGGTGATCAAGGATACACCTCATGCACGATATGGTGATCAAGGATACACCTCATGCATGATACGGTAATCAAGGATACACGTCATGTACGAGATGGTGATGAACATACACCTCTTGCCTGATATGGTAAGCATACACACACCTCTTGCTTGATATGGGAGCAAGAACACACCTCTTGAGTGATATGGAAGCAAGCACGCACCTCATGCCCAATATGGTGTAAGCACCTCAATCTAATATACTTGATTAAGTAACACATGAAGTGTGTTATGTCAAATGATACACTAAGATGTATAGTGTTCAATGCATTTTGATAATGTAGGCCAATTTACCTTGAGAAAAGGATTGAGCCAACTTAATAAAGTATGATGTTATCATTATCCTAGTCAGGATGAGAGAGAAACTCATACTTTGTGTGATAATCATTCAATGGGCATATAATGATACCCATATATGTGTAGAACTATGCATTAGGGTTTTGATTCTTGATAATATGAATTAGGGTTTGATTCTTGACAATATGAACTTGAAACCCTAATCGGCTAAAGAGGGAAACCCTAACCCTAATCGGTGAAAAGGGAAACCCTAACCCTAACAATGGGAAGGTTGTATTTCTCTTGTATTGCATGGTGATGATATGTACTTGATATTGCTTTTATTATGAAATACTAACCATGTAGATATCATGAGATGATGAGCATAGCCAGGTATGAGCTATGATATTTCATATGATATACATTAAATGGGCCTTGTGAGCCATGTGAAATACTTGTACAACAAGTATTATGTATACATTGGTCTGAGGACCTAGAGGTAATAGTTACCTGATAAGAGTAACAATGTTTAGTGATGAACTAAGGGTTTGAATACCCAGATCTAGCAATCATGATGATGATAATGTTAAGGGATGAAAATTCCTAGTAATGTAATAAGGGACTGAGATCCGAGTGTTATGCATTCAATGTGTTCCAAAGATTATGAAAGAACTTGATGAATGTATTACACCTTTCTTTGTAGAATATGTTATAATTCTTGCTTGTAACTTGATTGATGCTAAAAGATACTATAATACACCAATTAATCAAGTGGAACGTTATCATGTATTTGCCCAGGCCATAAATCCATTTGGTGTCAGGATTTTCTGAATGGTGAAATGAGTTTAACTCAGAGTACATATTTTTGAATATGTAGGGGTGAAGGAAGAACATATCCTTACTTCTAGATAGGGATCTCTGTCTGTTTTCCCAATGAATACCAAGGTTTCTGTGTGATTGCCCTAATGAAATGTACCAGGGATTATTGTGTGATATCCACAAAGAGAGTGCATGATGAGGTTGTATCTCTTTAGCAAACATGCCGCTATACCACGACAAGCTAGTTGCAGTTTGACATGATGTCACTGCTACTGGTCTCGTACTGATCGAGACGGGTGAGGTCTTGGCAGTCGGCTCTTCCATTGACCTTGTATGGTACCGATTTTGATTAAGTAGTGGTCGGTTGCAGCATGATTGGTATACCTTATCTCCTCTGGGCATAAGTGTGATTGTAAATATGTAATCAACCGTGTAGCGTATCTGCTTAAGGATTGAATATGAAAACATTGGTTGATGTTACATTACTTTTATACATCTTAAATAGATAGATGTTATATGTGTTCTTTGTATTCCTTATAAAGTGAATAGATGATTTATTGCTCTATCTTAGATAGCTGCAATGCTTTAAAGGATGATATTACTCTGTTCTACTTTTAAATAGTGATTAATCTTAATTATTAATATAAAAGGTCCTCTACTCAGTTTTATAATATTTACTTGTGATAATAATATTGTTGGTGGATAGTTATATCTCTCGCTAGGATTTTTGTCTCACCCCATTGCTCCCAACATTTTTAGGTTGAAGAGGACGATGCAGTAGAGACCGTACTGTAGACGGAGGATAACAACAATAGGGATAGTAGTAACAACTCATGTTGAGTGTGTTGTCTGTCGTGTCTTGTGGATAGAAGTCCTATGTGTCATCTCTATACTCTTAGGTCCTTGGAAGTTAGTACGTAATGGTTTTATAAATGATCTGAGATTTTGGGTTGTATGCCTAGAGGTTTTATGTTGCTTATGTATATGTTTGGGAAAAACAACTGGTATATGATATCCTCGAGATAAGATGGTATAATGTATGTAAAATGTGAAGCATGATGTATATATTGGCTTGGTTCTTTCTTTTAGAGTAACCTAGCAATGGATCTCTTTGCAAAATGATTTTTATTTTTAGTGATTTTTGTTAATATACTATTAATGGTTATTCCGCATAATTAATGTGACGATTTGGCTGTCGGTTTGATAGTGGTCATCACAAAGTTTTGGTATCAGAGCCTAAGGTTTGTGAAGTCTACAGAGACATAGGATTAAGGTTGTTGAGTTTATTCTAGTCTCCTCCACTTTATCTTATAGTGAATTTTGCTTATATAGGAGAAGAAGTAAAGTTGAAAGATGGATGGAGCACATGAAGAACATGCTACTGAGAGTAGTATTGTTGCACCAGGAGGAGGTGCAAGGGATTAAGCTAGAGAGGAATCAGTGCCTGAGAATCCCATCTTGATCAAGCCATGTTAGAATACCCAACCTTTCATGCTATTTTAGGCAGTTCATGGCCACAATGATGCATATGGAAGATTGGATTACCAACACTAGTACCTAGGGTACCAGTTCCCAATGAGGGACATGGATATGGTAAGACCTTTGAGCGGTTACGTCGGGTAGGAGCCTCCGAATATGCTAGTACAAATGACCCAACAGACGTAGATTCATGGCTCACTGAGCTATAAAATGCCTTTAGAATCCTTAGCATCCCAGAAACTTATAAAGTTAGGCATGCTATGTAACTTTTAAAAGGAAGCGTTGGCCATTAGTGGGCCATTGAAAAAGATAAATGTAAGGCCCCTAAACTTGCTTAATGAGTTGAATAAGCTTAATTATCATATTGTAATTCTTATAACCCTAATATAACCTTGTGATATGCTTTGAAATCATAAGACAAGCTTAATTTTCAAATTTGGTCCAATTTGGACATTGTTTGAGCAAGTTATGCAATTTTATGCACATTTTGAACTTTTCTGCAATTTACCCAATTGAGAGATTTTCTTTGCAATTTATCACTTTCATTATGTTCCTTTGATATTCTCTCATCATTTTTTAGCTTGTTTAGTGATGGGGCACCTATTTAATCCTTGGTTTGAAGGTGTTTTCCTCAAGGGTATTTTAGGGTTTACCCCTTCATGGATGAGCTACCTTTAGTAGCTATCAACTAATGAATTTTTTCTTTTGGAATAGGGTAAATATATTGCTAAAAAGTAGGTATAGCTAAGCGATACAACAAAGAAGGGCATCTCTAAAAATGAGACCCCAAAACCAAGGACAAAAACTATACGGGGGAACTATAGAAAAACCCTCAGTATACTTTCATAACAGAGCTTAGACTAAGTAACAGCTCATGTCTATTATTTACATGCCATGTTAGATTAGTGCAAAATAGCTCTAGCATCTTGAGTTCATCACACACACTAGCTATTTCTTTCATACCAGATCATATAGATTAGTCCAGATATGCAGTGATTGGAAAAGCTGCTAAGCACTTTGTTCTGCCTAAACTGATCTTTGGCCCAAGTCAAAATCTCACAAGGGTTGTTTAGGCCATTGAGTTTCCAACCATTTCTAAGGCACATGATTTTTAGAAGCTGATTAGAAAACCTACAATTAAAGAAAACATGATCTGCAGACTCAGCTTCATCTTTACACATATAGCAAATGACGTCTAACTGGATGCCCCAATTGAGAAGCCTATCCTTCGTGGGTAGCTTGTTGAGGAGAGCCCTATATAATAGCGTGCTCCATTTGGGGGCAATGAAATCTCCCCCAAATTGTGTCAGCGAGCTCTTCACATCTTGACCTGCCTGTATTAGTGTAGGTTAATGGTGGGGGGGGCTAGGATAGCCCACCCTCCATTCGTAGCCACCCTATACAAGAAGGGTGAATTATTAAACTGATCACACATCGCACGCTAGACTCTGGAAGGATTACAACCAATATTACATATAGGGAGATTGATGTATCTTCTTTTTAGCCATTTCACCCAGCAGTTGTCATCCTGGGTTATAAACCTTTCAACTTTCTTCTTTGTGCATAGCATCATCAGATAGCCAGGATCAATGATCTGCAAACCACCCTATTTGAAGGGTTTCACAATAATGTCCCAAGACACTCCATGGCTTTTACCAGCCCAAATAAATTTTTTTTTTAAAGAACAAATGTTATTTAGAACAGGCTTTGGAATATCTCCCATATAGGGAGATTGATGTATCTTCTTTTCAGCCATTTCACCCAGCAGTTGTCATCCAGGGTTATAAACCTTTCAACTCTTTTCTTTGTGCATAGCATCATCAGATAGCCAGGATCAATGATCTGCAAACCACCATGTTTGAAGGGTTTCACAATAATGTCCCAAGCCACTCCATGGCTTTTACCAGCCTAAATAAAATTTGTTGTTAACTAATGAATTATTTGTTTTTCTTGGAAATTCAAGAAATGAGGGACAAGACTCTATGGATGATGGGGGAGCTGATTGTGCGTGTGCTTGCATATTCTTAATAGTTTAAGGCCATTGACACTTGGAAAGATATTAGAACTTCAAATTTTTATTTTTCTTTATCTTAAAGTTTCATATACTTATCCCTAAGCACCCAAACAAGACATTTTCTCTCCACTACTTCCCTCCATCTATGAACCTCATTCTCCCTCTGTGCTGCTACAAATTTTCTGTCTAAAGAAGAATAAAGAGGGGATCTTCTTAGAAAAAGAATCTAGGGTTGCAATTGACTTCCTTTTAGGGTTTGAAAAGCTTCCTTCTAGTGATCTTGACCTAAAAGAGTAAGAATCCCCTTCTTTCCTCCATTTTTTTCTTTTTATCCTTCCTCCTACCTTTCTCCAGGTCGGAACCTTGCTATTCCATGGTAGTAATTGCTCTAGAGCTCTAAAACCCTTCCTTTCTTGCTCCTTATGCTTAGGGTTTGCTCATTTGATGAAGAAAGGTGCTAGATGGATGAGTTCACATCTTATACTTGAATTTTCTACCCTACCTGCTCAAGTTTTATTCTGTTTGGGATTTCATCTTCTCATTAGAGGTAAGTTTTATAACTTGCTCCACATTTATTTCTTACCATGAGCTACATGCACTAAAAAACTATGCTTGACTTGGATTTCGATTTTTATAATGTTCCCTATTCTGATTTTATTTCAAGATGAACATGTATTCATGTGTACATTATTCCTAAGGTATTATATGACTTGGATCAGGTTGGTTTGACAACTAATGGTGCTAAACACCTATCAACCAATGGTCAATTTTAGGGTTTAAAGTTGATTTCTTCTATAAACACATGACTCAATGGTGGTACCATTACAACAACCGATGGTGTTGTCTTCATGACAACTAATGGTGGTGACCAAGGGTGTCAACTAACATTCACCCTTTATGTTAGGTGTTGGCCTAATTAGAAGCTTAGTGATTAACCACTAAGTACCATAAAGATGCTATCAATTAATGGTGATATTAGTTTGATATTCGAGAGTGATTAACAAATATAATGCTAATCTAACAACCTATGGTGACTTAATGGTCACTAATGATGGTGGATTAGGTCTACAAAACCAATGGTGAGTTAATCATATAGTTGTAGCATCAATTAAGCCTTAGACCAATGGTTTCTTTGGTCACTGGATGCAATGGTTGGACCTATATTGTAATTGATGGTTTTAACATTTGAACTTGACCCAATGATCAAGATCTAATGTTTCTTCCTCCAATAAAGTGGAATGCTAATGTAATATGTTGGTCCTAATAATGTGATTATTATGGTTTCCTTTATATGATCAACTTAAGGAGCTTACTTGTTGACAATGGATGGCTTGTTTTAAATGAACACTCAATTGTAGGTTTTACCCTACTCTCAATGGAACATTTTGTGTTGTTAATCAAGGGATGTCTACGGTTAGATGGTGACTCTTTTTTTAGCACAAATCAAGGACTTAATAGGTAGTTTATCCAAGGTGTTTACTTAGGTAAACAACGAATGGTCTTACCTTTTAAACATTCAATGGTTCTGGGTGACATTGTGTGTGACGTTCCCTAATTTTCTAAAACTGGTATGGTGATATGGGTTGAATGATGATGGAACACATGGAGGGTTACCCTTAATAAGGTAGTCTTACCTATTCACTCATATGAATAGATGGGATGATAACCATATTGTATTGATACGTAACCCTAATGAGGTATATCTTGTTATACCTAGCTTTAATATAACAAAATGATGGTAATTGGGTATGAATAGTTCTTGAATGACTAATACAATCATGGAGTACTCTGTTACTATTGTTGAAACCCTAGTATGCTATAACCCAATGGTTACACCTTGATTTATGTGTGGGTTCATACTTGAGAATGCTATGGAATGTGATGGTGATGCTTCACCTTATGCATCCATGATCCAACGGGGATGTCGTGAGTTTGGGTTTGGGTATAAGTGTTGATTAGTAACATTAATATAATTTATCTTGTTGAACCTAAATCTAATGCAAATAGATAAAGATGAGTATTCATGTTTAACATTATTATATGATGGAATGATGGTGGAATAACCTCCTTAATATGATCATAACCTTAATATGTTGATTGGTGGTTATCTAGCCACATGGTTGACACTTTCTTATGCTAAACATGTGCATTATGAATACGATGATGGTTAATCATATCTAGATTCCTTACATGTTGATGTAATAAAGGAATGTTCTTATTGTTACTATAACCCTGCTATGATTGTTTATGAATATTTCCTAGCTCATTAATGCAATATTTTTTTGACCCAGTGTATTATATGTAACTGATATTATTGATCCTTGTTATAAGGCATTCAAAGATAATGATGATCTTGTAGGGAATAGTATGATGGTCTTCATGACCTTTGGGCATGGTTGAGCCCTAAATGAGGTGTAATCCTCTTGTGGTAATAAGGGTGGATACCCTATGATATTGTGAAAAGGATTTACATCCTGTGATAGTATGATGGTCTTAATGACCTTTGGGCATGGTTGAGCCCTGAATGAGGTGTAATCCTCTTGTTTTGATGAGGGTTGATACCCTGTGATACTGTGAGAAGGATTTATATCGAGTGATAGTATGATGACTAGTGTGGTCTCATGAATGGAAAGTGAATAGTACCATGTGATGATGAGATGAGAAATTATGTTCCACACATTTATATCTTTTAAAAGTTGTGATATTTATATGCTTGCTAGAAGTGAATTAGGGTTTGTATGTCCACTTGTTTGATGCAGTCTTAATTCACCCAATTGGCATAAATAATCAAGTGAAACTCTAATCATGTAGTGCCCTATTCCGTAAAGCCATCTTCAGTGTCAGAACTTTTTGGATGGTGAAATGAGTATTCCTAAGGGAAGCTTAGAGCTAATATTGTTGAGTATGTGGGGGTGGAAAGTTGAGGATATATCCTTGTCATTCACAATGCAGGTTGTGGAGGATGGCTATGGTCATGCATCATACTTCTGATGCCTCAGATTAGAGGTTTTTGTATATCCTGGTTTCTAGTGTAGTGACATGTACCAAGGGAGGACTAGTGGTTAGCAGCTCGACTATACGTTGATGTGGTGGAAGCCTGATATGTCACTGCCTTTTTACTCATACTGACTGAGGGGAAGAGATCTTAGGATATTGACACTCCTAGATCTTTTACATAACCGAATAGCCCTTCACAGGGGTCAGTTGGACTTTGGATGGTACGATTCAAATTCCCCAGGACATAATAAAAGATGTTAGACAATCATGTAGCATATATGTTCCAGGTTATACACAATACCTTCATATTGGATGATAACCCTTGTTTACTTTCTTTTCATTGAGATCATGTATAGTACAATAAGAGATAATAGATATACTTATGATGTAGTTATGCTCATGTTTTAAACATGCCTATGTTGTCAAATATACTGATACTAATGGTTAAGATGTTGCTGCTAGCTATGTTTAATATTGCTAGTCATGCCTATGTAATTAGAAATGCTTAAACTGCTAAGCATGCCTATATAGTTCATTGTGTTATGATGTTAGTTATACTTATGATATAGATGTGTTCCCTTTATTTGAGATGCCAATATTGATAGCCATGTTATGTTACTAGACATATTCATGATGTCAGGGATACTTATGCTACTAGATTGCTTGTGCTGTTAGCAAGGAATATGATGATAGTCAGATTAATGATAATGATTGTTATTAGATGCAATTTGATGATATTTGAGTAGATATCTATCCAAAGAAATGGATTTATTTGTTATCTATATATGCATTGATGATCATACTTGTTGCTAAGATTAATTGCTTAATCAGTTTCACATACTTGAACTGTTCAATCTATTCAATTGATTATTAAATACTCCAACTGCTTAGTTATGTACTATTTAAAATGTTGTAATCAATAAGTGTTGTTGGAGGTTATATCTCTAGTTGGGACATGGGTCTCACCCTTGTGGTTCGCCACATTTTTTTAGGTAATCAGAAGTGACAAAAACAAACATATGGCAGCAAAGAGGAGCTATAGTAATGAATATTTGAGAAAGTTGATTAGATGTCTAGTGTGTCCTAGAGTCGTCCATGCACTCTCAGGTCCGGGCAGGAAAAGTTTGTATATGGTGATTCAAACAAATCGGAATTTTGTTAGCATGTTAATGTTTGTTGTGTGGCATATACAAATATTGTTCTCCTATATATATTTTGTTGCTAAAGTGATAGAACATATTGTATCAAATTCTTGGCATAGTATGGACACAAGAAAGATATTGGGCTCTTATGCAAATGTTTCTAAGTGGGTGTTGATGTTTAAATCGATATTAATTTACCCATATTTTTGGGTATGTGGTTAATTGGTGATTGATTGTGTTTTATGTTTTGAGTAATCTTTTTTAGTGTAACAGGTTCTCACAAGTTGGTATTAGAGCTTTAGGTTCACTAAGTTTATAGGGACACTAGGACTTAAGAATAGGATGATGTCTAAGTTAGGAACGTGACACCAAAACATGGTGCGTACTACTTAATCTCAGTACTTGGATGCCCTAGCCAGGTATTCAATTATTGAAGAAAGGTAAGTATGGAACTCTTAGATTATTATCTTTCTGATTACTCTAATTAAGTAGTCATTTTGAGACTATCTAAACAGAATGATGAATAAGAAATCATGGTGTGAATATCTCAATCCTACCTTAAAGAAGATGATAATTGCATCATAATCTATCAAAACTTGAATGTTTGGTAACTGTAAGAGAAAGATACAACACCATGAAATCTAAATCTGAATACAAATTAGAAAAAGAGGAGTTCTTAAAGATGTGATTCAAGAAGATAATAAAGTAACAGAGAGATGCTATTCTTATAATGTGAATCAAGGTTTGAAATCCACATAAGATGGAAAGAACTCCTATAACTAGAAGAAAATGAGAAGATAAATGGGAACAATGACAAAGGAATAAGGTGGAAACCTGAGTTAATCTTAGACCAACCTATGTGTGTAAGAAAGTGTTAATGTAAAATCAGCATGGCATGTGAAAGAAATTAAGAGAGATGATCCTTGTTTAATGAAAAAATGGAAGAATATGGTGATTTTCCTGTTGATAAGTGGTTAAAAAACATAATAAAATAAGAGAACATACACTAGTGGCATAAATAGTCATCAAGGAAGGGGTAATGAGATATGTTAATCATGATGATTCATATGCTAATGGAAAGGAACCTGAAATGAAAAAGGTAAAATGATACATAAGAAGCTATAACCTACACAATGAAAATAGAATTGGTTACCTTTTTGCTAGTGACCCTTGAAAATTACTACTATGGTATGGGAAGTGTGTTTACCTTTGTGTCTTTTCTTTCTAGGGCACAACTTTCAAGTGGATCATTGCCACTTGGTACATATGGATTCACTACAAACATGAGGGTGGATAGCTTATTATATCATAAGGTTGCTTGGACTATGGTTCCAAGATCATAAAGTTTGTGATGAGTTTGCTTTTGAGCCTTCCAATAATTTGGGAGACTCCTCTTATATGTTTTGAAATTTATTATGTTGGTAAAAATATATGATATAAGGATGTGAGTTCCTTATCGCAAATGATGTGGATACCAAGGTAATGAATGCTAGTATCCAAGATTTATAAAAAGTATGGGAAGTATGTGAAGGTTGGATATGATTATTAAGTGAACATTCCAAGTATTCCTCTCCCTTAGAGAGAGAGAGTTGATGATGACCCTCTAAATGTTGTTTGGAAGGAAAAACAAAAGTGATTCTATAATGTTGTGTATGGTTCAGTGATAGCTAGGAAAGACCACTATCAAGGATAGATGGTTTGTTGATCAATAGATATGTGATACCGTGTTCCTTTAAGATAAACCTATGATCAAATATAAATGCATAAGAATTAGATTGGATGACATAATTCACATGACCATGATGGGTTTAGAGTTATGTCCTTTAGACTAACCAATGCACAAATAGAATTTATGAATAGGAGGAACAAAGTGTTCCAGTGGTGTCATACAAGTTATATCAAGCTTTAAATGATGACATGTCAAAGTATTGCAAATATGGTCAAAAATATGATCAATATTTCTTCAAAAACCTTAGGGTTTCTGAAGCATCAATAGATATGAGACAAGTTGAACAAGAGTGAGACGGTGTTGATTAAATGTCTTTATGGGATCATGATATGTCTTCTAAGTAGGTTGTGTAAATACTTGTAAGGTGAAGATAGTGTTGTTGTTTCATCCCTAACAAGGTTGACTAGGAATGATGTTTTATTGTATGGAATGACAGGTGCCAGCGTCAGCATTTCTTTTGATGCTGAAAAAGAACTAACAAGTGTTCCAGTGTTAGTGTATCTAGAAAAAAAAAGGATGGATACATCACCTTTTTTTATGCTTCAAGCAATGGTATGGGATACAAGCCATGATTGGTAAAAAGTTTGCAAGTATGACTTTTGAGTAATGTGTTGATACAATAGATATAATTTTAGGATGATAGCTAGAATTTAAAGTTGAACATTACTACGAGAGTTGTACAAATGACACAACAAGTTTCTACATTCCATATTGAGAATGTCTTCTTAGCAGGGGGTTTTTGTGCTGACCCAAGATGAGATATGTATGAATGATGAGACATCACCATGATATGCAAGTAACCATGTGAAGGTAATAGGATGAGGTGCAAAGGAAGTACTGATCTTTGTTTACCTTGGATTTTAGGGGCGAAATCCCTATTAGGGGTTTATATTTGTAAGGCCCCTAAACTTTCTTAATGAGTTGAATAAGCTTAATTATCATATTTTAATTCTTATAACCCTAATATATCCTTTTGATATGCTTTGAAATCATAAGACAAGTTTAAGTTTCAAATTTGGTCCAATTTGGACATCGTTTGAGTAAGTTATGCAATTTTATGCACATTTTGGAATTTTCTACAATTTACCCAATTGACATTTTTTTTGCAATTTATCACTTTCATTATGTTCCTTGGATATTCTATCATCATATTTGAACTTTTTGAGCCGTGGGGTGCCTATTTCAACCTTGGTTTGAAGGCGTGTTTTCCTCAAGGGTATTTTAGGGTTTACCCCTTCATGGATGAGCTAGCTTCAGTAGCTATCAACTAATGAATTATTTGTTTTCCTTGGAAATTCAAGAAACAATGGATAATCATGTATCTATGGATGATGGGGGAGCTTCTTGTGTGCTTTCTTGTATATTCTTAATATTTTAAGGCCATGGACACTTGGAAATATACTAGAACTTCAACTTTTCTTTTTCTTAATCTTAAAGTTTCATATACTTATCCCAAAGCACACAAACAAGTCATTTTCTCTACACCACTTCCCTCCTTATATGCACCTTATTCTCCCTATGTTCTTCTGTGAATTTTCTACCCAAGGAAGAAGAAAGAGGGGACCTTCTTATAAAAAGAATCTAGGGTTGCAATTAACTTCCTTTTAGGGTTTGAAAAGCTTCCTTCTAGTGATCTTGACCTAAAAGAGTAAGAATACCCTTATTTCCTCCATTTATTTCATTATTATCCTTCCTCGTACCTTTCTCCAGGTCAGAACCTTTCTTTTTCATGGTAGAAATGTAACATCCCTGACCTGGGTTATGAACTAACCCTAGGTGTTTTGCCTAAATATGTAATTAAATCCTTGTGATTAACTTTGGGCATGTAATTAAGTTCCTCAGAAACATATATTTCAATTTTGCTCCTTTATATATAAAGTTGTAGCATTGTTTTGTAATACATGGATCTATGTGCAAATTACCCAGTTAAGGAATTAACTTGCAAATTGCACATGTTGAGATGTTCCTCTGATGTTGAGACGTCATGAGGATGTTTATGATGAAGTTTGAGGGATTTCCCAAGCTTGAGCACCAAGGTGCAGCTGTGGAAGCAACCCCTGTACTTGAAAACCCTAAATTGGTGTAAAGTACAATTTACCCAATTTGAAGGGTGCAACTTGTAAAATACATCATCTAAAATATCTTTTATGACTCTTGGCATCATTTAGAAGAGAAATGATGAAAAGGTCACTTCATTTGAATAATCATATAATAAAGAACACCTTTGTGATTGAATAATCAAGGTGTATGTATAATAGCCCTTTTATGTGTATGCTTTAGTGATGGGTTGATCTTCTTTGCCTTCAATTCTTGACCTTAGAAGGAGTTTGTCCTTAAAAATAAGATGTGGGGACGTGCAAAGAAGAAATTAAGGACTTAGATGAGAAATGAGGAAAGCATATGTTCTTATGTTGAAATTTCACCTAAGTATATATACTACCTTCCCCACTTAGCAAGGGAACGATCCTCTTCTTTTCATTTCTTTTCCCCTTGCTCAAAACCGACTAAGGCTAAGCTCTGGAGCAGAGAAGGACGACCAAGGGTCCTAGGTAAGTTTGGATCATCCCTTTTGCTTAAATTCATGGAGGAAACTCGTTTTCAAGGTTGAATTCATGGCTAGCTCACCTAGCTTTATCTTTCTAGCCATTCCTTTTCAACTTTCCTTGGAGAATACACCTTGGCCGACCTGTGGAGCTCAAAGACGCCATTAAAGGCTTGGAGCTTGGAAGCTTGGAGCTCAAGGAACAACCTTTAGGCGGGTTTTATAACTCTAAACCTTATGCTTTGATTATACATCTTTTTCTATGCATATAGTTGCTAGTTCTTCTTCTTCCCTATCTTCCCTTGCATCCTTGCAAGCAAAATTGTGAAGAACTGCTACTATTCTTGAGGTAGAAGATAAGGGTGTTAATTCCTATGCTTATCCACGGATTTCCACTTTACCAAACGACCTCCACCAATTGCCCATACAGTTTACACAACCGTTTGGTGGGCAAACGGTTTCAGGGTCGTATGAAGGCAAACGGCCTTCAAGACCATTTGATCGCATTGACCAAATGACGACCGTATCGGAATCTTGTTTATAATTATGTAGGTTAATCACCCACAAAAGTTTAGGGGTTAAATCCAAAGGAATCGTGAGATATAAGCAAATCAATTAGCAAATCCAATTGAATTAAGTTCTGATTTTCAATCTGTTTATTTTGCCCTTTTTGGGCAAACGGTCTCAAGACCATTTAAGATGGTTGACCAAGCGTTGACCGTTTGGTATTACTGTTCATAATGATGTTGATTTATGACTCACCAAATTTTATGGATTAATTCCAAACGAGTTATGAGTTGAAGGTTGATTAATAGGGCAAATCCTAATTGAAATCAGTGCTGAAATTCCAATGAGTTAATTAGTGATTTTGGGTTGATTAGCCCAAACAGTCTCAAGACCATTTGGGGAATCATCCCAATGGTCTCAAGACCGTTTGGGGATCACCCAAGACCGTTTTGAGGTCTGGGGTCAAGTATAGTTGACCAATTGAAGGTCCAAAGGTACCAAATCATATTGCAATTAAGTATTGATGTGATGATCAACTCAATAGATCAAACCTTGATGAATTTTCACTAGAGTCCAAAGGATGGATGGGCAAACGATCTCAAGACCATTTGTAACTCATCCAAACGGTCTCAAGACCGTTTGGTGTCAATCCAAGAACGTTTGGAGGTCTAGGGTTAAGGTAATTGATCAATTGAGGGCCCAATTACAGTGAGTTATTGAAATAATCAAATTGCTGAATTGTGACTTAATTAAGGTTCAACCCCTATCAAATCAACTTAGATTTTGATGAATTCTTGGGAAAACGGTCTCAAGACCATTTGGAGGTTATCCAAACGATCCCAAGACCGTTTGGGCCAAGTTTGAGCCCTATTGGAGGTCAATTGATAGGATTAACTTTGATTTGATTCACATTGTTGAGTGTTGATGGTTGAATGTTTATAGACCTTAATTGAACCAATTCCAACCCTAATTGGATATCAATTGAGGATCAATTGAGTGACCAATTGGTTAGGCTAACCCTAATTGTCTCAATTGATAAGTGGTTAGCAAACTTGAGACCAATTGAAGGCTTCAACATAGGAAACCCTAATCGAGTTTACCCTTTGAATCACCTTGGAGGTCCATGCGATCTTGAGCTTTTAGGACCATACGACCTCAGGATCGAATGAGTTCATACGACCTCAGGATCGAATGAGTTCATACGACCTCAGGACCAAATGAGTTCATACGACCTTAGGATCGAATGAGTTCATACGATCTCAGGATCGAATGAGTTCATACGACCTCAGGACCGAATGAGTTCTTACGACCTCAAGATCGTTTAAGAGTAAACGGTCTTGAGTGTCATGCGGTCTTGAAGTCAACCAAAGCTAAACGGTCTACAACCTTAAACGATCTCAGGATCGTTTGAAGGTTGAAGGTGTGAAACCTAGTGGGGACTTTTAAGGATAAGTCTGCCTAATGCCTTGAAGACTTAGGTGGTTTGATGGTTGTTCAACCTAAACCCTAATGATACCTAGGGACATTAAGGGTCAAATGGTTAGTATATTAACCCATGTTATGATCAATGGTGAACTTTACCAAAATACCCTTTATGGATTCAAGTAGGTAACCCCTTTTTATCATGCAAACCCCAATGGTTACAATGGTGATGACTTGGCTAGGCTTATCAATGTTGATTAGACCTAACCCAATCTAGAGGGATGTAATCATCACCTATGAGCAAGAGGAGAGAGAAAATCCCAATTATGGTTGAAATCCAAGTAAAATACCTTTAATATATATGAATGTACATGATTAGGGTATGATCCACCTATGTGAAATCATGAAAACCCTACTTATGATAATTGATGAATCTTAATCTTATCTGAGAGCATCATTGATGATGTTCCTCATACATGATGATGTTATGAGTTCATTTTACCATAATGTGAATAATAAACCCTAATTCTAGGGTGATGGCATGTAATGTGAATAGTAAAACCTAATTGATGAGAATCAAGAAACTTAGCTCTTATGGCAAGAGTGGAAAGTATAATTATTGATTTGAATTGCTTTTATCAGTTGAATTAACCTTGCAGGTTCTGATATGAAGATGATCATATCCAGGTATGGATGATGATGCTATATTCATGGAAAGCATGTTGTTAGCTTTATGAATAGTAAAATATATTGATGCCTTGTCAATGGCAACCTATGAATTAAATGGGCTGTGAGAGCCATAAATACCATCAAGGTCATGCTTTAGAGATGACTTGTGATGAATGTATTGAGAAATGATGATTGATGAGAGTTAGGCTTGTTACATTTAGTATTCTCATTTCATAGTTGTTGTGCTAATGTTATTGTTTAAAGAACAATGTATGATGTTAAAAGAATACTGAATGTACCTAACTAATCAAGTGTAATGTAGAGCCCTGATCATAGATCCATCATTGTCAGAGATCAAATGATGGTGAAACAGGTTTTCCTAAGGGAACTTCTGGATCACATACTTTTGAGTATGTGGGGTATATGGATGTGTAGAACCTTACATCCTAGTGTAAGTGTTTGATGTAGATGTGTAATCCGTCAATCCTTCACTACAATCCCATACCGTATCAGTGGATGGTAAACATGAAACCTCCTGATGACGAAGAAAGAACAGATATCCGTATCAGTGGAAGATAAACATGAAATCTCCTGATGACGAAGAGAGTACAGAACGCCACTGTAACTCTAAAATAGTGAAGGACCAGATTACCCTGGTAAGCTATTATAGTAGAGGCACGTGATGTCCTACAAGTAATCCTCTTACTGACTGAGGAAGGTGAAGGTCATGAGAATCTGGCTCTTTCGATGACCTAGTATGATACCGAGGCACTTAGCAGTGATTGGTTGGAGTATGAGTGGTAAACCTCATCTCCACAGGGCATAAAAGTAATGTTTGAAAAAAAAAATCCACAACGTAGCATACCTGTTAGAGATAACTACGAGTTGATTGATTGATGTTACACTGTATAGTTTAAATGTCTTCATGTTTCATAACTGTTGAACTCATGCTTACTATTAAATCTGATGTTGAATACTTTGAAGCTTTTACTGCTTAAGTTATTCTTTGAGGTGCTATAATAAAGCTTCTGGCGGAGAGTTATAAGTCTCGCTGGGACAATTATGTAAAATTGTCTCACCCCGTAGTCTTCAACTTTTTAGGTGGACGTCGAGGACGGAGGAACAGGTCTACAGGTGGCCAGTCCCAGCAGCAGCAGCACCAGGGGCAGCGGTGAAATCTGAGGTGGAGATTTAGCCTGCCATGTGGTGTAGTTAGAGTCAGTCGTATGTGTCCTCTGTACTCTCATGTCTTGGAGTCTTTTGGTCTGAGATTTTGGTTATGAGTTCTTGAGATTTTGTATCATGTTGTATATAATTACTCAAGAAGTAATTATCTGAGATGTAAACAGTTTATCTCCTTTTATGAAGGAAGTTTTATGGTTTCAATGCTTTATCTCAAAAAGTTTTAATTTCCGCTGATTTTTGGTATTCCGCTGCTAATCGAATCGCTTCCGCTAAGTTTAAATCGTGTTTATATCGTGGTTTGGAGGTCAGAGCCCACAATTAAGTGGTATCAAAGCTCTAGGTTCGCTGAGTCTACAGAGGCATAGGACTTAGGATGTCGAGTCTATCCTTAGTATCTCTTCCTTATCTAATAGAATCTTCTGCTCCTCAGGAGAAGAAGATACATAAGGATGGTAGAGCCACATGATGAGTACGTGGCAGAGAGTAGTGCTAGTGCACCTCGAGGCGGTGCAAGGGTTCCAGAAATAGAACAGCCCGCACCTGAACCACCCCAGTTTGACCCAGCTGATATGGGTAACCCAGCAGTTCAGACAATGTTTGGGCAGTTTATGACTGCCATGACACACATAACTGACAAGATGCCCATGCCTGCACCTAGGGCACCTGCCCATCCTGAAGGAAAAGGTATCGGTAAGACATTCGAGCGACTTCGTCGTGTCGGAGCTACCGAGTACTTTGGGACTGCCGACCCCGTAGATTCTGATCTGTGGTTAACAGAGTTGGAGAAGGCTTTCAAGATTCTTAATATCCCGGAGGCTGAGAAGGTTAGACATGCTGTTTATCTTCTCAAAGGCAGTGTTGGTCACTGGTGGAACATGGAAGAGCAGAAGAGACCTGGGATAGAGTTCTCGTGGGAAGAGTTTCGTCGGGAATTTATCAATAGATATTTTACAAAGACCTTCCTAGATGAGAAGATATCTCAGTTTGAGAGATTGAGGCAGGGCATGATGAACATTAGCGAGTATGAAGCTAAGTTCATGGAGTTGTTGTGGTTCTATCCGCACATGGCTGCCACAGAAGAGGAAAGAATCAGGAGATTCGAGAAGGGTTTGAATGCTGATATATCAACCCCTGTGTCTGCCTTAGAAAACCGAGAGAGATTCTCTACCTTCGTTGAGTCAGTCCGAAGGATAGAGAGATATGTGGTTGAGAAGAGGCAAACCCAGAAAATCTATCCACAGTTCCAGGGTTCTTCATCTAGGGATTTCAAGAAACCGAGATTCTCTACACCTAACCCTCCACCACCCAGATCAAGTTCCCAAACTCAGTGGTCACCAAGTAGAGGCAGGGGACGAAGCCTACCTCAACAAGAGACTCACAGTTCTGCATCAATGTCAGTTACTGGACCACCAAGACCAAAACAACTAGAAAGAAGTTGCTACAACTGTGGGAAGGTGGGACACTTGATGAAGGACTACCGATCTAGACCTGTCAGTATGACACAACCTCAGAGACAGAGACAACATGGATCACACATAAGACAACCTCAAGGAGCATCTCGAGGACGCGGGCAAGCGTCTCAAGCTGGATCATCAGCACCACCTCAACCCCAGGCGACAACGAGGTTTTATGCTATGAACCCACCTGAAGCAGTGGTCAATCCACGGGTAGTGGCATGTCAGATGGAACTTTTATATTCTGATATGTCTACATCATGTGTTGTATCTGTTCTAATTGACCCGGGTGCTACGCACTCTTTTATCACTCGGAGAGTGATTCATAACTGCAATATGACGGTTAGTCATAGGGCATATAGTTTGTTGTTGGAAACTCCATTGAGTGGGTCTGCCGTTTTGCAGGAGGTATGTTCTCCCTGCATCCTCTTCTTTTCTGATCATCGCATTCAAGTGGACCTTATACCACTTGATATGCAAGGATTTGATATAATCCTCGGGATGGATACCTTAGAAAGGTATAGAGTTGTCTTGGATTGTGAATCCAAGTTGGCTGTGTTTGCTGATGAAGGCAACACATGGATCTTTCTAGGTGAAAGAAAGAGTATGCCCACCTGTCTTGTATCAGCTATGGTTGTTGATAAGCTGTTGAGGCAAGGATGTTATGCATTCTTGGCCCATGTGGTAGATGTTACCAAGGAAAGTTCCAATCCTGCTGAAGTTCCCATAGTCAGGGAATTCGAGGATGTGTTTCCTGAAGAACTTCCTGGTATACCACCACCTCGGGAGATTGATTTTGAGATCAATTTGGTCCCAGATACGAAACCCATAGCCCAGACACCGTATAGGATGGCGCCTGCCGAGATGGCAGAACTCAAGAAACAGCTTCAAGAGTTACTTGAGAAAGGTTTTATCCGACCGAGCACTTCACCTTGGGGTGCTCCGGTCTTGTTTGTTAAAAAGAAAGATGGGTCAATGCGGTTTTGCATTGACTACAGACAACTTAATAAAGTAACAATAAAGAACAAGTATCCTTTGCCGAGGATTGATGATCTTTTTGACCAGTTGCGTGGTGCAACAGTCTTCTCAAAGATAGATTTGAGATCTGGATATCATCAACTCTGCATTAAGGATAGTGACATATCCAAGTCTGCTTTTAGGACAAGATATGGTCACTATGAGTTCACGGTTATGTCGTTTGGACTAACCAATGCACCAGCTGCATTTATGGAACTCATGAATAGAGTTTTTCGACCCTTCCTTGATCAGTGTGTTGTCATCTTCATAGATGACATTCTGATCTATAGTAAGGATGCTCAGCAGCATGAGCAGCATCTTCGCCAAGCTTTGACCTTGCTAAGAGAACATAAGCTGTATGCTAAGTTTAGCAAGTGTGAGTTCTGGCTGCCGAAGGTATCTTTTCTTGGACATGTGATATCTGCCTCTGGAATTCGTGTTGACCCTGCAAAGGTATAATCTGTTCTACAATGGGAACAACCGAAGACACTGACGGAGATTCGAAGCTTCTTGGGGTTAGCTGGTTACTATCGAAGGTTTATTAAAAACTTTAGCTCTATAGCCTTACCTTTGACCAAGTTAACCCGGAAAGATGCTCCTTTTTCTTGGAGTGATAAGTTTCAACAGTCCTTTCAGTTGTTGAAGGAGAGGTTGACAAGTGCACCTGTGCTTGTGCTACCTGAGCAAGGAAAAGGATATGTAGTCTTCTGTGATGCCTCCAAGAATGGACTTGGATGTGTGTTGACGCATGATAAACAAGTGATTTCTTTTGCTTCCCGACAGCTTAAGAAGCACGAGGATAATTATCCAACACACGATCTAGAGTTAGCTGTCGTGGTTCATGCATTGAAAATCTGGAGGCATTATCTCTATGGAGAGACATTCCATATTTTCACAGATCACAAGAACCTTAAGAATATCTTCTCTCAGCATGAGCTTAACATGAGGCAACGTCGCTGGATGGAGTCAATCAAGGACTATGATTGTACAATTAATTACCATCCAGGGAAGGCCAATGTTGTTGCAGATGCCTTGAGTAGGAAATCAACAACATCAACCATGGATAGAGCACAACTAAACTCTTTAGTATGCTCTAAGAGAGATATGCTTATCTCATTAGGGCAAGACAATGTACAATTGAAGGTATCATTGTTAGTCAGGTTGATGGCTGAGATGCATATTAAACATACCCTAAGAGAGCAGATTAAGGAGGCACAACATGTTGATGTTGTAGTTCAGTAGATTAGATCAGAGTATGGAAATGAGAAGCGAGATAGTTTCCATGATTCAGATGATCATGTAGCATGTTATCATGGGAGGATGATAGTGCCGGATGTGGATAACTTGAGGAAGTTAGTCCTGGAAGAATCTCATTCTTCAATGTATGCAATGCATCCAGGGAGCACCAAGATGTATCAAAACTTGAAAGATATGTATTGGTGGCCTGGAATGAAGAAGGATGTTGCAGAGTTTGTTCTGAAGTGTCCTGTGTGTCAGCAAGTTAAAGCTGAACACCAGAAGCCTGCAGGAACAATGCAACCTTTACCCATACCACAGTGGAAGTGGGACCATGTGATCATGGACTTTGTTGTTGGCCTACCCAGGACAAGCAAAGGACATGATTCCATTTGGGTAGTTGTAGATAGGTTGACTAAGACAGCACATTTCTTACCTGTCAAAACAACCTATTCTGCTGAAAGGTTATCACAGTTGTATGTTCAAGAGATAGTGCGTTTGCACGGAGTTCCTGTCACTATAGTTTCTGATAGAGGTCCCCAGTTTACAAGTCATTTTTGGGAACGAATTCATAATGCTTTAGGCACCCAGTTAAGGTTTAGTACGGCCTTTCATCCACAGACTGATGGACAGTCAGAAAGGACCATACATACCTTGGAAGACCTGTTGAGAACATGTGTTCTCCAGTTTACCGGAAGTTGGGATCTACACCTAAGCTTGATAGAGTTTGCCTATAACAATAGCTATCAGCATAGTATTGATATGGCACCTTATGAAGCCTTGTATGGTAGACGTTGTAGATCACCCTTGTGTTGGTATGAGACTGGTGAGCATCAGTTGTTAGGACCTGATCTTATGCAGCAAACTACAGAAAAGATTAAGGTAATACAACAACAGATTAAGACTACACATGATAGGCATAAATCTTATGCTGACAAGCGTCGTAGAACCTTAGAGTTCTAGGTCAGAGACAGAGTGTATCTCAAAGTCTCACCTTGGAAAGGAGTTCTTCGTTTTGGAAAGAAAGGGAAGTTAGCTCCTAGATTTATGGGGCCTTATCCAATCATTGAATGGATTGGAAAAGTAGCCTATAAACTAGAGCTGCCACCAGAGTTACAGAGGTTACATCCTGTGTTTCACATTTCTATGCTAAAGAAATGTCACCCAGACACTGAGTCAGTTCTACAACCTATGGAGGTAGAATTGAATGATGATATATCTTATGAGGAAGGACCAGTGTCAATCCTTGATAGCAGAATTAAAAAGTTAAAGAAGAAAGATTTAAGCCTTGTGAAAGTCCTCTAGAACCACTGTGGTGTTGAAGAAGCCACTTGGTAACTAGAGGATGAGATGAGAAAGAAATACCCTACCCTTTTCTCTTAATACGTTTTATCGATTTCGGGGACAAAATCCTTGTAAGGGGTGGATAATTTGTAACATCCCTGACATGGGTTATGAACTAACCCTGGGTGTTTTGCCTAAATATGTAATTAAATCCTTGTGAGTAACTTTGGGCATGTAATTAAGTTCCTCAGAAACATATATTTCAATTTTGCTCCTTTATATATAAAGTTGTAGCATTGTTTTGTAATACAGGGATATATGTGCAAATTACCCAGTTAAGGGATTAACTTGCAAATTGCACATGTTGAGATGTTCCTATGATGTTGAGACATCATGAGGATGTTTATGATGAAGTTTGAGGGATTTCCCAAGCTTGAGCACCAAGGTGCAGCTGTGGAAGCAACCCCTGTACTTGAAAACCCTAAATTGGTGTAAAGTGCAATTTACCCAATTTGAGGGGTGCAACTTGTAAAATACATCATCTAAAATATCTTTTATGACTCTTGGCATCATTTAGAAGAGAAATGATGAAAAGGTCACTTCATTTGAATAATCATATAATAAAGAACACCTTTGTGATTGAATAATCAAGGTGTATGTATAATAGCCCTTTTATGTGTATGCTTTAGTGATGGGTTTATCCTCTTTGCCTTCAATTCTTGACCTTAGAAGGAGTTTGTCCTTAGAAATAAGATGTGGGGACGTGCAAAGAAGAAAGGAAGGACTTAGATGAGAAATGAGGAAAGCATATGTTCCTATGTTGAAATTTCACCTAAGTATATATACTACCTTCCCCACTTAGCAAGGGAACGATCCTCTTCTTTTCATTTCTTTTCCCCTTGCTCAAAACCGACTAAGGCTAAGCTCTGGAGCAGAGAAGGACGACCAAGGGTCCTAGGTAAGTTTGGATCATCCCTTTTGCTTGAATTCATGGAGGAAACTCGTTTTCAAGGTTGAATTCATGGCTAGCTCACCTACCTTTATCTTTCTAGCCATTCCTTTTCAACTTTCCTTGGAGAATACACCTTGGCCGACCTGTGGAGCTCAAAGACGCCATTAAAGGCTTGGAACGTTGAAGCTTGGAGCTCAAGGAACAACCTTTAGGCGGGTTTTATAACTCTAAACCTTATGCTTTGATTATACATCTTTTTCTATGCATATAGTTGCTAGTTCTTCTTCTTCCCTATCTTCCCTTGCATCCTTGCAAGCAAAATCGTAAAGAACTACTACTATTCCTGAGGTAGAAGATAAGGGAATTAATTCCTATGCTTATCCACGGATTTCCACTTTACCAAACGACCTCCACCAATTGCCCATACGGTTTACACAACCGTTTGGTGGGCAAACAGTTTTAGGGTCGTATGAAGGCAAACGGCCTTCAAGACCATTTGATCGCATTGACCAAACAACGAACGTATGAGAATCTTGTTTAAAATTATGTAGGTTAATCACCCACAAAATTTTAGGGGTTAACTCCAAAGGAATCGTGAGATATAAGCAAATCAATTAGAAAATACAATTGAATTAAGTTCTGATTTTCAATCTGTTTATTTTTCCCTTTTTGGGCAAACGGTCTCAAGACCATTTAAGATGGTTGACCAAGCATTGACCGTTTGGTATTACTGTTCATAATGATGTTGATTTATGACTCACCAAATTTTATGGATTAATTCCAAACGAGTTATGAGTTGAAGGTTGATTAATAGGGTAAATCCTAATTGAAATCAGTGCTGAAATTCCAATGAGTTAATTAGTGATTTTGGGTTGATTAGCCCAAACGGTCTCAAGACCATTTGGGGAATCATCCCAACGGTCTCAAGACCGTTTGGGGATCACCCAAGACCGTTTAGAGGTCTGGTGTCAAGTATAGTTGACCAATTGAAGGTCCAATGGTACCAAATCATATTGCAATTAAGTATTGATGTGATGATCAACTCAATAGATCAAACCTTGATGAATTTTCACTAGAGTCCAAAGGATGGATGAGCAAACGGTCTCAAGACCATTTGGAACTCATCCAAACGGTCTCAAGACTGTTTGGTGTCAATCCAAGACCGTTTGGAGGTCTAGGGTTAAGGTAATTGATCAATTGAGGGCCCAATTACAGTGAGTTATTGAAATAATCAAATTGCTGAATTGTGACTTAATTAAGGTTCAACCCCTATCAAATCAACTTAGATTTTGATGAATTCTTGGGCAAACGGTCTCAAGACCGTTTGGAGGTTATCCAAATGATCCCAAGACCGTTTGGGCCAAGTTTGAGCCCGATTGGAGGTCAATTGATAGGATTCACTTCGATTTGATTCACATTGTTGAGTGTTGATGGTTGAATGTTTATAGACCTTAATTGAACCAATTCCAACCCTAATTGGATATCAATTGAGGATCAATTGAGTGACCAATTGGTTAGGCTAACCCTAATTGTCTCAATTGATAAGTGGTTAGCAAACCTGAGACCAATTGAAGGCTTCAACATAGGAAACCCTAATCGAGTTTACCCTTTGAATCACCTTGGAGGTCCATGCGATCTTGAGCTTTTAGGACCATACGACCTCAGGATCGAATGAGTTCATATGACCTCAAGGATCGAATGAGTTCATACGACCTCAGGACCGAATGAGTTCATACGACCTCAGGATCGAATGAGTTCATACGACCTCAGGATCGAATGAGTTCATATGACCTCAGGACCGAATGAGTTCATACGACCTCAAGATCGTTTAAGGGTAAACGGTCTTGAGTGTCATGCGGTCTTGAAGTCAACCAAAGCTAAATGGTCTACAACCTTAAACGATCTCAGGATCGTTTGAAGGTTGAAGGTGTGAAACCTAATGGGGACTTTTAAGGATAAGTCTACCTAATACCTTGAAGACTTAGGTGGTTTGATGGTTGTTCAACCTAAACCCTAATGATACCTAGGGACATTAAGGGTCAAGTGGTTAGTATATTAACCCATGTTATGATCAATGGTGAACTTTACCAAAATACCCTTTATGGATTCAAGTAGGTAACCCATTTTTATCATGCAAACCCCAATGGTTACAATGGTGATGACTTGGCTAGGCTTATCAATGTTGATTAGACCTAACCCAATCTAGAGGGATGTAATCATCACCTATGAGCAAGAGGAGAGAGAAAATCCCAATTATGGTTTTAATCCAAGTAAAATACCTTTAATATATATGAATGTACATGATTAGGGTATGATCCACCTATGTGAAATCATGAAAACCCTACTTATGATAATTGATGAATCTTAATCTTATCTGAGAGCATCATTGATGATGTTCCTCATACATGATGATGTTATGAGTTCATTTTACCATAATGTGAATAATAAACCCTAATTCTAGGGTGATGGCATGTAATGTGAATAGTAAAACCTAATTGATGAGAATCAGGGAACTTAGCTCTTATGGCAAGAGTGGAAAGTATAATTCTTGATTTGAATTGCTTTTATCAGTTGAATTAACCTTGCAGGTTCTGATATGAAGATGATCATATCCATGTATGGATGATGATGCTATATTCATGGAAAGCATGTTGTTAGCTTTATGTATAGTAAAATATCTTGATGCCTTGTCAATGGCAACCTATGAATTAAATGGGCTGTGAGAGCCATAAATACCATCAAGGTCATGCTTTAGAGATGACTTGTGATGAATGTATTGAGAAATGATGATTGATGAGAGTTAGGCTTGTTACATTTAGTATTCTCATTTCATAGCTGTTGTGTTAATGTTATTGTTTAAAGAACAATGTATGATGTTAAAATAATACTGAATGTACCTAACTAATCAAGTGTAATGTAGAGCCCTGATCATAGATCCATCATTGTCAGAGATCAAATGATGGTGAAACAGGTTTACCTAAGGGAACTCCTAGATCACATACTTTTGAGTATGTGGGGTATATGGATGTGTAGAACCTTACATCCTAGTGTAAGTGTTTGATGTAGATGTGTAATCCGTCAATCCTTCACTACAATCCCATACCGTATCAGCGGATGGTAAACATGAAACCTCCTGATGACGAAGAAAGCACATATATCTATATCAGTGGAAGATAAACATGAAATCTTCTGATGACGAAGAGAGTACAGAATGCCATTGTAACTCTAAAATAGTGAAGGACCAGATTACCCTGGTAAGCTATTATAGTAGAGGCACGAGATGTCCTACAAGTAATCCTCTTACTGACTGAGGAAGGTGAAGGTCATGAGAATCCGGCTCTTTCGATGACCTAGTATGATACTGAGGCACTTAGCAGTGATTGGTTGGAGTATGAGTGGTAAACCTCATCTCCACAGGGCATAAAAGTAATGTTTGAAAAAAAAAATCCACAGCGTAGCATACCTGTTAGAGATAACTACGAGTTGATTGATTGATGTTACACTGTATAGTGCAAATGTCTTCATGTTTCATAACTGTTGAACTCATGCTTACTATTAAATCTGATGTTGAATACTTTGAAGCTTTTACTGCTTAAGTTATTCTTTGAGGTGCTAAAATAAAGCTTCTGGCGGAGAGTTATAACTCTCGCTGGGACAATTATGTAAAATTGTCTCACCCCGTAGTCTTCAACTTTTTAGGTGGACATCGAGGATGGAGGAACAGGTCTACAGGTGACCAGTCCCAGCAGCAGCAGCACCAGGGGCAGCAGTGAAATCTCAGGTGGAGATTTAGCCTGCCATGTGGTGTAGTTAGAGTCAGTCCTATGTGTCCTCTATACTCTCAGGTCTTGGAGTCTTTTGGTCTGAGATTTTGGTTATGAGTTCTTGAGATTTTGTATCATGTTGTATATAATTACTCAAGAAGTAATTATCTGAGATGTAAACAGTTTACCTCCTTTTATGAAGGAAGTTTTATGGTTTCAATGCTTTATCTCAAAAAGTTTTAATTTCCGCAGATTTTTGGTATTCCGCTGCTAATCGAATCGCTTCCGCTAAGTTTAAATCGTGTTTATATCGTGGTTTGGAGGTCAGAGCCTACAAGAAATTTCTCTAAAGCTCTAAAACCCTGCCTTTCTTGCTCCTTATGCTTAGCGTTTTCTCATTTGATGAAGAAAGGTGCTAGATGAATGGGTTCACAGCTTATACTTGAATTTTCTACCCTACCTTCTTGATTTTTCTTCTATTTGGGATTTCATCTTCTCATTAGAGGCAATTTTTTATAAATTGCACCACATTTATTGCTTACCATAAGCGTTCTAGCTCATGTTCTTGCTTGAAAATGATGATCCATGAACTAAAAAGCTATGCTTGACATGGATTTCGATTTTTATAATGTTCCCTATTCTGATTTTAGTTCTAGATGAACTTGTATTCATTTGTATGTTATTCTTAAGGTATTATATGACTTGGATCAGGTTGGTTTGACAACCAATGGTGCTAAACACCTATCAACCAATGGTCAATTTTAGGGTTTAAAGTTGATTTCTTCCATAAACACATGACTCAATAGTGGTACCATTGCAACAACAGATGGTGTTGTCTTCATGACAACTGATGGTGGTGACCAAGGGTGTCAACTAACATTCACCCTTTATTTCATGTGTTGGCCTAATTATAAGCTGAGTGATTAACCACTAAGTACCCTAATGATGCTATTAATTAATAGTGATATTAGTTTGATATTAGAGGGTGATTAATGAATATAGTGCTGATCTAAGAACCTATGGTGACTTCATGGTCACTAATTATGGTGGATCAGGTATCCAAAACCTATGGTGAGTAAATCATATAGTTGTAGCATCAATTAAGACTCAAACTAATGGTTTATTTGCTCATTGGATGCAATGGTCGAACCTATACTGTAATTGATGGTTTTAACATATGAACTTGACCCAATAGTCAAGATCTAATGTTTCTTCCTCCAATAAAGTTGAATTATGACTAATGTAATATGTTTGTCCTAATAATTTGATTTAAATGTTTTCCTTTATATGATCAACTTAAGGAGCTTACTTGTTGACAATGGATGGCTTGTTTTAAATGAGCAATCGATTGTGGGTTTTACCCTAATCTCAATGGAACTTTTTGTGTTGTTAATCAAGGGATGTCTAGGGTTAGATGGTGACTATTTCTAGAGAACAAATCAAGGACTTCATAGGAGGTTTATACAAGGTGTTTACTTATGTAAACAACCAATGGTCTTACCTTTTAAAATCCAATGGTTCTGGATGACATTGTGGCATGGTGATATGGGTTGAATGATGATGGAACAAATGGAGGGTTACCCTTAATAGGGTAGTCTTACCTATTCACTCATATGAATAGAAGGTATGATAACCATATTGTGTTGATATGTAACCCTAATGAGGTAGAACTTTGTTATACCTTGCTTTAATATAACTAAATGATGGTAATTGGGTATGAATAGTCCTTGAATGACTAATAAAATCATGGAGTACTTTGTTACTGTTGTTGAAACCCTACTATGTTATAACCTGATGGTTACACCTTGATTTTTGTGTGGGTTCATACTTGAGAATGGTATGGAATGTGATGGTGATGCTTCACCTTATGCATCCATGATCCAATGGGGATGTTGTGAGTTAGGGTTTTGGTATAAGTGTTGATTAGTAACATTAATATAATTTATCTTGTTGAACTTAGCTCTAATGCAAATAGATAAATATGAGTATTAATGTTTAACATTCTTATATGATGGAATGATGGTGGAATAACCTCCTTAATATGATCATTACCTTAATATGTTAATTGGTGGTTATCATAGCCACATGGTTGATACTTTCTTATGCTAAACATGTACATTATGAATATGATGAGGGTTAATGATATCTAGATTCCTTGCATGTGGATGTAATAAAGGAATGTTCTTAATGTTAATATAATTCTACTATGATTGTTCATGAATATCTCATTGCTCATTAATGCAATATTGTGTTGATCTGGTGTATTATATGTAAGTGATGTTATTGAGCCTTATTATAAGTCATGCAAAGATAATGATGATCTTGCATGAAATAGTGTGATGGTTTTAATGACCTTTGGGCACGGTTGAGCCCTAAATGAGGTGTAATCCTCTTGTGTTGATAAGGGTTGATACCATGTGATATTGTGAAAAGGATTTATATCATGTGATAGTATGACGGTCTTAATGACCTTTCGGAATGGTTGAGCCCTAAATGAGGTGTAATCCTCTTGTGTTGATAAGGGTTGATACCATGTGATACTGTGAAAAGGATTTATATCTTGTGATAGTATGATGACTAGTGTGGTCTCGTGAATGAAAAGTGAATAGTTACATGTGATGATGGATGAGAAATTATGTTCCACACATTTTATGTGAAAGGATTTGACATTTTTAGAAGGGTCTGAACGCTGAGTTAACAACACTTGTAGCTGGTCTAGATAATAGAGAGTGGTTTTCCACCTTTGTGGAGTTAGTTAGGTTGATAGAGAGGTCCGTGACTGAGAAACGTGAGGCTAACAGTAGGAAAGTACCTGCCAAGTTCTAGGGATAGAGGTTTGAAAGTTTCAAGAAACTGAGATTTCCTGCACCAGTAGCACCATAGAGGTTCAGTGCTCAGACGCAGTGGACGTCAAGCAAGGGTAGAGGTTGTAGTTTTCTACCAAATGGAGCCCATAGCACAACATAAATATCATTTTCAGGACCATCTAGGATGTAATGGGAGAATAGAGACTGCTTCAAGTGTGGGTAGACATGACATCTGATAAAGGATTGTCCAGTTAGAGACAAAGAGGTAACCCAACCACCGAGGTAGAGTCAACAAGGCTCTCACAGGCAACAATTTAGTAGTGGCACACGAGGACGTGGATAGATGTCCCAAGAATGTTCATCTGTACCAAACAACAGAGCACGGAGTCAACAACAGGAAACGACAAGATTCTATGCTATGAATCATCCGGAGGCAATAGTCAATCAACAAGTCATAACTGATCAGATGGAATTGTTTCATTCTGATATGTCTTTATCCTGCTGCATTTCTTTTTTGATTGATCCAAGTGTTACACATTCCTTTATCACTCAAGAAGTGATTCATGACTGCAATATTACTGTCAGTCGTAGAGTAGATAATCTATTATTAGAAACTCTATTAGTCAGATCTGTAGTGTTGCGAGAGGTATGTTCTCCCTGTGTTCTTTTCTTTTCAGAACACAACATTCATGTGGATCTTATACCACTTGAGATGCATGGGTTTGATGTAATTCTTGGGATGGATACACTAGAAAAGTATAAGGTTATCTTGGATTGTGGTTCCAAGGAAGCTATGTTCACAGACAATGATGAGACATGGGTCTTTCAGGGGGACAGAAAGATTCTTCCAACCTATCTAGTATCAACAATGGTAGCTGAGAGATTGATGTGACAAGGATGTGAAGCATTCTTGGCACATGTGGTAGACACCAAAGCAGAGAGTCCTAGTCTTTCTGAAGTTCTTGTTATCAGGAAATTTAAGGATGTTTTTCCTAAAGAATTTCCAAATATCCCTCCATCTCAAGAGATTGATTTTGAGATTAATCTAATTCTAGGTATGCAACCAATAACCCAAACACCTTATAGGATGGCCCTTGTTGAGATGGCAGAACTTAAGAAATAGTTACATGAGTTGCTTGAGAAAGGTTTCATTCGACCGAGTACTTCACCATGGGGTTCTCTAGTTCTTTTTGCTAAAAAGAAGGATGGGTCAATGAGATTATTCATAGACTATAGACAGCTTAACAAGGTGACTATAAAGAACAAATATCCTTTGCCAAGGATAGATGATTTGTTTGACCTGTTGCGTGGTGCAACAATGTTTTCTAAGATAGATCTAAGGTCAAGATATCATCAGTTACATATCAAGGAGGATGACATACCTAAGTCAGCCTTTAGGATAAGGTATGGTCATTATGAGTTTGTAGTTATGTCATTTGGACTAACTAATGCACCAGCTGCATTCATGGAGCTGATGAATAGAATCTTCCATCCATTCCTTGATCAATTCATAGTGGTCTTCATAGAAGACATACTGATATACAGTAGAGATGGTAAACAATGTGAATAACATCTTCGTCAAGCCTTGACTTTATTGAGACAACACAAGCTATATGCTAAGTTTAGCAAGTGTGAGTTCTGGTTGTCAAAAGTGTCTTTCCTAGGACATGTTATATCTACTTTAGGTATTTGTGTTGATCCTAAGAAAGTGGAGTCTGTTGTAGAGTGGGAACATCCCAAGACACCAACTGAGATTCGCAACTTCCTAGGTTTGACAGGTTACTACAGAAGGTTTATTAAAGACTTCAATTCTGTAGCATTGCCCCTAACTAGGTTGACCAGGAAGGTGGTTCCTTTTGTTTGGAATGATAAGTGTTAGTATTCTTTCTGGTTGTTGAAGGAAAGGTTGACTAGTGCACATGTGTTGGCTTTACCTGAGCAGGGAAAGGGATACATTGTTTTTTTTTATGCCTCTCAGAATGTCTTAGGATGTGTGTTGATGCAGAGTGATCATGTAGTTTCTTTTACTTCTCGACAGGTTAAGAAACACAAGGAGAATTATCCGACACATGATCTAGAATTAGCTACAGTGGTCCACACGTTGAAGATTTGGAGACATTATCTTTATGGAGAAATGTGTCAGATTTTCACAGACCATAAAAACTTAAAGTACATCTTCTCATAGAACGAGTTGAATATGAGACAACACCGCTAGATGGAATTAATCAAGGACTATGATTGTACAATTGATTATCATCCATGAAAAGCTAATGTAGTGGCAGATACACTGAGTAGAAAATCTTCATCTCCACCCATAGATAATGGACAGTTGAATTCTTTAATGTGCTTTAAACAAGACATGTTTATCTCTTTGAGACAAATAAATGTATATTTAGAAGTATCTTTGTTAGAAAGATTAGTGGTCGAGATGCACGTGAAACCTACTCTGAGACAACAGATTAAGGAAGCACAACAGGCTGATACTATGATTCAATAGATCAGGTCAGAGTATGGTAGTGAGAAATGGGACAGTTTCCATGAGTCAGAGAATGAGGTAGTCTGTTACCATGGTAGGATGGTAGTACATGATGCCAATGACTTAAGAAAGATAGTTATGGAGGAAGCTCATTCATCCATGTATGCAACACATCCATGGAGTACTAAAATGTATCATAACTTAAAAGATATGTATTGGTGACCTGGTTTGAAGAAGGATGTAGCTGAGTTTGTTATGCGGTGTCTAGTGTGTTAGCAAGTTAAATTAGAACACCAGATTCCTATAGGAACATTGCAACCATTACCTATACCGTAGTGGAAATGGGATCACGTGACAATGGACTTTATGATTGGTCTATGCAGAACAGCTAAAAGTCATGATTCCATTTCGGTGTTGACTAAGTCAACACATTTTCTTCCAATTAGAAAAACCTATACTGAAAAACTTGCATAGATCAACATAGATGAGATGGTGCAGTTACACAGAGTTCCAGCTACAATTGTGTTTGATAGAGGTCCCCAGTTTACAAGTCATTTTTGGGAATGACTACATAAAGCCTTGGGTACGCAGTTAAAGTTTAGCACAACTTTTCACCCTTAGACAGATGGACAATCTGAAAGGACTATACATACTTTGGAGGACTTGCTTAGGGCATGTGTTCTTCATTTTGTAGGAAGTTGGGACTTACACTTGAGCTTAATAGAGTTTGCCTACAACAATAGTTATCAGACAAGTATTGATATGGCACCATATGAAGGATTGTATGGTAGACATTGTAGATCTCTTTAATGCTGGCATGAGACAGGAGAATACCAACTTCTAGGTCCTGAATTAGTGCAAAAACAACCAAAAAGATTAAAATAATACAACAACAATTGAAGGTTGCATAGGATAGACAGAAGTCCTATGCTGATAAACGCCATAGACCTTTAGAATTTCAAATTGGAGACCGAATGTATCTCAAGGTCACTCCTAGGAAAGGTGTTTCAGATTTGGGAAAAAGTGTAAGTTACTCCTAGATTTATGGGACCTTACCCAATGACAACACGGATTGGAAAAGTAGCCTATAGGTTGGAGTTGTCACCCGAGCTACATAGACTACATCTAGCATTTCATATATCTATGCTGAGAAAGTGTCCTCCTGATACAGAGTTGGTGTTGCAACCAGTAGAGGTAGAGTTGAATGAAGATATATCCTTTGAGGAAGGTCCAATGATGATTCTTAACAGAAGAATCAAGAAGTTGAAAAGAAAGACATAGTTCTTGTGAAAGTTCTTTGGCATCACCATGGCATTGAAGAAGCCACATGGGAGCTGGAGGAAGAAATGAGGTGGAAGTACCCTTCTCTTTTCTCTTGAGATTTCGGGGATGAAATCTCTTTTAGGGGTTGATAATTGTAACATCCTTGACTTGGGTTATGCCATAACCTGGAAGTTTTGCTTAAATAAGTTACTTATAAACTTGTTTTAATCTTTTGAAAAGTAATTAAGGCTCTCCTTGAGTTTAATTTTCAAGTTTGAGCTTATTTGCAAACTGTTTATGCATTATATGATAGTTTGGGTGTAAATTGCAATTTACCCAAGATGAGAAGTTATATTGCAATATGTCACATTTTGAACATGATTCAAGTTCTTTAGCATCATAAGATAGAGAACGATGCTAAGGCGCGGCTTGTGGAAAGCCTAAGTTCCAAGTTAGAACTTGTTTGAATAATGCGTGTGCCTTGTGTACCAGTTTTGGTGCAATTTGCAATTTACCCAAAATGTAGGGTTGATATGAAAATTACAAACTCCAGAATGTCCCTACTCTCTCTTATAATCATCTGTAAGAGATATAAAGAAGGAGGCACCATGTTTGAATCATATTTGGGTGGTAGTATTCTTGGTGATGAAAAGACCAAGAAGAGTTGTATAGTTGAAACTTCAATATGAGTTGTATTGAGTTGTAGAGCTTATATGGGAGTGCCTATCAGCCAAGGAGCCATGGAGGAGGTCCCATATAATTTTTTTAACTCTTGGAAAAGGTCATGATGGGTTAAACACCTCAAGAAGGTGATGGATATCAGTTTACAACTTTCCTTAGAAAAAGTGTATCAGTTTGTGAATAAAGTGATGTTGAGTTGAAATATCTTGCTCAAAAAGATAACTAAGGGCCAAACTCTTATCCCTAGATTATCCTCAAGAGTTTTTCATGTCAAGATAAATATGTGACCATGGACACGTGTCAACCATGCATGGATACGTGGCACATAGTAGTATAAGGTTATGACACCTCATACACTCTCTCTCTCTCATGAACCGCACTTATATATACCACTCCTTTCATCTACTAGTGAATCTTTTCAAACCTGATCACTCCATTTCTCTTAGATATCATGCATATTAGTTAGGAGCAAAGAGGATCTCGATCCATTAATCTTAAGGTGAATTCATGGTCATCTTCAACCTTGGTTGAAGCATGAATCTCAGATTGTGATTATTTCTTTCTTTTCTTCTTCACCAAGTTCTTAACTATGGTGATTCCTTGCATGTAGAGGAGTTGTGACCAGATCTTGGATCTATGATAAGTTCATCTTCAACCTTAGGAATGTGAATCTTTGGAGCTTGGAGCTATGAATTTGTTCTTGAGGCGAGTTATATAACTTGAACCCAATCATGTTATTATTCACCATCAATCTTGCCATATTTGATGATCTATTTTCAATTTCGAGTTTCCTTGTGTAATTTATGAATCCATGAGTTCTATTAGTTACATAGGACTGTTGTCCATGGACTAGAATAGTAAGGAAAGAAGTCTAGAGCTTGAAGATGATGACATCATCATGGCTCAAACCGATATCGAGTAGAAGCACCTCTAACCCAATATGGCGATGAAACCAATATAATGATATGAAACCCGATATACCTTGGAACCCCACACCCCTATTGGTTTGTACACTTGGTATGGTTTAGACTAACCTATTGACTAGGCTGTCACTTAACACATGGTGAAGGGTAGACCAATACCATGAAGGTTTGATGAGGTATGAGCATAAGGGTCTAACCCGATATGCAAACCCTAATTTTGAGCAACCTGATATGAGTGACGTACACATACACCTCATGCATGATTTGGTGATAAAGGATACACCTCATGCACGATATGGTGATCAAGGATACACCTCATGTACGATATGGTTATCAAGGATACACCTCATGTACGAGATGGTGATGGACATACACCTCTTGTCCGATATGGTAAGCATACACACACCTCTTGCCTGATATGGAAGTAGTCATACACCTCTTGGGTGATATGAAAGTACGCATACACCTCTTGGGTGATATGGTAAGCATACACACACCTCTTGTCCGATATGGGAGCAAGCACACACCTCTTGGGCAATATGGAAGCAAGCACACACCTCATGCCCGATATGGTGGAAGCACCTCAATCCAATATACGTGATTGAGTAACACATGAAGTGTGTTATGTCAAATGATACACTAAGATGTATAGAGTTCAATGCATTTTGATAATGTAGGCTAATGTACCTTGAGAAAAGGATTGAGCCAACTTTAAAAGGTATGATGTAATCATTATCCTGGTGAGGATGAGAGAGAAACTCATACTTTGTGTGATAATCATTTAATGGGCATATAATGATACCCCTATATGTGTAGAGCTATGCATTAGGGTTTTGATTCTTGATAATATGAATTAGGGTTTGATTCTTGACAATATGAACTTGAAACCCTAATCGGCTAAAGAAGGAAACCCTAACCCAAATAATGGGAAGGTTGTATTTCTCTTGTATTGCATGGTGATGATATGTACTTGATATTGATTTTATCATGAAATACTAACCATGCATGTATCATGAGATGATGAGCATAGCCAGGTATGAGCTATGATATTTCATATGATACATATTAAATGGGCCTTATGAGCAATGTGATATACTTGTGTAATAAATATTATGTATACATGGGTCTAAGGACCTAGAGGTAATAGTTACCTGATAAGAGGTAGCAATGTTTAGTGGTGAACTAAGGGATTGTATACCCAGATGATGCAATCATGATGATGACAATGTTAAGGGATGAGAATTCTTAGTAATATGATAAGGGACTGAGATCCCGAGTGTTATGCATTCAATGTGTTCCAAAGATTATGAAAGTACTTGATAAATGTATTACACCTTTCTTTGTAGCATATGTTATAATTCCTACTTGTAACTTGATTGATGCTAAAAGATACTATAATACACCTAATTAATCAAGTAGAACCTTATCATGTAGTTGCCCAGGACATAGATCCCTTCGGTGTCATGATTTGTGGAATGGTAAAATGAGTTTAACTCGAAGTACATATTTTTTAATATGTGGGGGTGAAGGACAAACATATCCTTACATCCAAATAGGGATCTCTGTGTGATTTCTTGATGAATACCAGGGTTGTCGTGTGATCGCCCTGATGAAATGTATCGGGGATTGTTGTGTGATCTCCCCAAAGAGAGTGCATGTTGTGGTTGTAGCTCTTTAGTGAAGATGTCGCCATACCCCGGAAAGCTAGTTGTAGTTTGACATGATGTCACTACCAGTGGTCTTGTACTGACCGAGACGGGTGAGGTCTTGGCAGCCGGCTCTTCCATTGACCTTGTATGGTATCGATTTCTACTAAGTAGTGGTCGGTTGGAACATGATCGATATACCTCATCTCCTCTGGGCATAAGTGTGATTGTAAATATGTAATCAATAGTGTAACGTATCTGCTTAAGGATTGAATATGGAAACATTGGTTGATGTTACATTACTTTTATACATCTTAAATAGATAGATGTTATATGTGTTCTTCATATTCCTTATAGTGTGAATAGATGATTTATTGCTCTATCTTAGATAGCTGCAATACTTGAAAGATGATATTACTCTGCTCTACTTTTAAAAAGTGATTAATCTTGATTATTAATATAAAAGATTCTCTGCTCAGTTTTACATTGTTTACTTGTGATAATAATATTGTTGGCGGATAGTTATATTTCTTGCTAGGACTTTTGTCTCACCTCGTTGGTCCTAACATTTTTAGGTGGACGCGGACGAGGAGGTAGAGACCGTACTGCAGAGGGAGGAGAACAACAACAGGGACATCAATAACAGCTCAGGTTGAGTGTGTTGTCTGTCGTGTCTTGTAGATAGAAGTCATATATGTCATCTCTGTACTCTCAGGTCCTTGGGAGTTAGTACGTAATGGTTTTATAAACGATCTAAGATTTTGACTTGTATGTGTTGAGGTTTTATGTTGATTATGTATATATTTGGGCAAAGGAACTGGTATATGATATCCTCGAGATAAGATGGTACAATGTATGTAAAATGTCAATCATGATGTATATATTGTCTTGGTTCTTTCTTTAAGAGTTTCCTAGTAATGGATCTCTTTGCAAACTTATTTTTATTTTTAGTGATTTTTGTTAATCCGCTGCTAATGGTTATTCTGCATAATTAATAATATGATTTGGCTGTCGGTTTGATAACACTCGTCACAGGGCCTGTCCCAAGCAACCACTATACTAGTTTGAACTTTAAGGGGCCTTTTGAACCCCAACATTATACAAGGAGGGTGGGGGGCTCTAGCCCCCCCTGAAAAAATGATAAAATATAATTTTAAAATATAAAAAATACTAATAATAATTAGATATCTATAGGTTTTAAAAAAGGTTTTCTATAAAAAAGATATGTATATGTTTCACAGTATGTTCATCATAAAGAGTGACTAGTTGAAGTTGTATTTTGTACCTTTAGTTGTCTAAATGATGCAGCTTTGAATCTTGGTGTGTGCATATTTAATTTTTCAGCCCCTTTTTAGGAACAAAGCCCTTCCTATTGTGCATTTCTGATACCACCCCTGGAACAAGTACCATTCCTGTATAAAATACCATAGTTCCAATCACTGGAATAAGATTAGCAACTTCGTGCACACGATATAGTACTGCATATCTGTATATAGTGTTATCTGACTGGCCAATGGTAAATAATCAATATTGTGAATTATATTATTGTTTGATGACTCGGGCGGCAGCGTAGAGATCCATGCAAGTTGATACAGAGCTAGTGAAGAAAAAGACGATTCATTGACGTGAGGGAAATCTTTCCACAAGATTAACATCATCCGTTTCCTTATCTGCAGACATAATGAAAACAGATCAGTTCGGCAATGGTCATCCAAACACCTTAAATTAACATAAGTTTGGTATAGAGAAGTCATGTTATCCCTGCAAACTAGTGGGACAGTTGTGTCGTCCTGTGAAGGGAACATTTGAGGCGTGTTCAATGCATGTATGGGTGCCAATATATTGACATCATCGACGTCTTCTTTCCCGCCTCGTCATTTTCATTTTATTTTGGGGTGTGTTTGCCTGTGAGGTGTCGGAATCCCTTATCTGTCTAACACGTATATGTAATGTGTAATACAAAAACTGAAGTGAAAGACTACGGCGTACGCGGCAGTATGTCGAAATTCATATCCCCAACTATAAGACGGAAAACGTTGACTTCCCTCCATTGGCCGTTTGGAAATGGTACTATTTGTTAGATAGACGGCTGGTATAACCATGTATATAGTCCGGTCAAGTCTAATATAGTCCAGCTAATACATGGAGAAAGTGTAGTTTTGTGTCTAGTACAAATGAAGAAGAGTTTAACTCACATTTTTCACTCCTGTAACTTTTGTAGTCCTCATATGTAGGATCACATGTGACATTAGTATCCAAAGGGTACTAGGAAAGAGTATGCTCACCTCCTTGGTGGGTACGGTTACCACAACACACGCGTGTGCACGCCACGCCACGTCTAGTCGGGTCGGGCCGGGCTCAAGTGGAGTTCTTCTCCTGCACGTAGCGAGTTCGTCCTTCCTCTTCTTAGAGATGTGATCTGTCAGACGTTGGTTCCTGCGATCACTGGAGTGTGTTGGTAGTTCAACCGAACATCGTCGAGCGCGAGCAAAATGAGAACCTGCAACAGGTCCGTGACCGGATTGACTAGAAGAGTAACATTTATCCAGATAGATTGCAGGACACTGATTTCTTTAAGTAACACATTCTTTATTCGACAAACAATCTAGTCTGTGTTTTTAAACTCTCATTTTCAATTCTCCTGTATTGGTTATTTCTTCTATCTTTTATCTAGATCTGACCTGGATGCGTTAATTACTTTGCAACTGCCTGCTGCTGCATGTAATGACATAAACTTAAATTTAGCAACATTCTGAAAGAAATTAGATTTTTTGTCGTTAATTAACTATGGTAAATCTTGGTGGTTTTGGGAATAAAATTGATACTAGCAGTATGCCTGAGAAATTTACTGTACCAACTTTGCTCGTTGACAGAGTTGGATACAAATTTGACTTAATATTGTGCGTTTTGATCGGTACATAGAGGAGGACAGACCTAAATCGGATGACACTATCCCTCATAATGTATTAAAATTACAAATTGGAAGAAGGGTGATAAGACGTGTCGAGGGTTGATTCTGTTTAGTTTAAATAACAAATTGTATGATTCATATTCAATGTCGTATGTTACTATTTTCAAAGTATTGTGGAAAGCATTAGTTAAGATTCTTAGTACTGAAAACTAGGGTATTATGTCTAAATTTTTAAAATTTTAGACAGATGAGAGAATGTCTGTTTCTGATCAAACACACGACTTTCATCTCTTGTGTCACGAATTCTTAGATGTAAAGATGGAATTGCCTGAGAAGTTCGTTGTCACGTCCATCATCGAAAAATTCCCTAAGTATTGAGATTCATTTGGCATGACTCTTAAACATTACAAGGGAGACTTGTAGATGAATGATCTAATGAGAGATATTAACATACAAGAAGAACACTTAAAAGATAAGGTTGTCCAGGTGCCTACCGGTGCAAATCCTAGTGTCAATTTTACTACTGCTAAAACCAAAGATAAGAAAACAAAGAATATCCATAAACCTAAGGCTAACATTTAGAAGAACTCAGAGAACAAACCTTGTTGGACTTGTGGAGAGGTTGGCAACTGGAACAAGGATTGTCCTTTAAAGAAGGCAAAGAAACCTGCTACACCTGTAACTGAGGAGGTTGTGGTCAACATGATGGTTGCATCCTTGAACCTCAATGATGGATATTTTCTATAAACTTTGAAGTCCTTTTTATTTTTGAATCACTTTATTAGATATTTGACACTGGGGCTAATGTACATGTTTGTGCTGATAAGTCGCTATTTGTATCTTACCAAGCCTCTAGATGTCGGTCTATGACTTTGGGTGATTTCAGCTCTATAGAAGCCAAAGGTGAAGGACAGGTGGACTTGAAGTGTCCTTCAGAGAAGGTTCTGACACTTTATAGAGTCAGACATGTTCTAACTATTTGACACAATATCCTTAGTGGCATAATTTTAGAATAGATTGTAAATGTAATAAGGCTACCATTACATGCCTTCGTGGTTTTTTATTTTTTGACAAAGGGGTATTTATGTGATATGAAGAATTTATTTAAGATTCTTGTTGAACCCATTTCAAATTCAACTTTAAATTTGAATGATAATAGTTCTATTTTCTTAAAATCTTTTATTGTCTGAAGTATGGCATTCTCATTTGGGACATGTAAATTTTAGCTTAATGAAAAGGATGACGAATTATTGATTTGATTCCCAAGTCTGAAATTAATGTTAGTAGATGTGAAATTTGTGTGCGTTCTAAATTTCCTAGGAAACATTTTCATTTTGTGAATATGAATTTAGAAATGTTTGATTTAGTACACACTAACATTTGTGAATTTAATGGGACTACTACTTGGGATCAAAAGTGTTATTTTCTAACTTCTATTGATGATGCTAGTAGATATTGCTATGTCTATTTACTTCAAAGTAAAGATTATGCATTGTATAAATTTGAAATTTATAAGAAAGAAGTTGAAACTCAACCTAGCAAAGTAACTAAATGAGGTTACTTCTCCTTATTCACCACAGTCTAATGGGATAGTTGAACGTAAAATTAAACCCTTATAGATATGGTAAATACCTTACTTAAAACCTCAGGTCTACCTAACTTTATGTGGAGGGAAGGTTTGAATACAACTTGCCATATTCAGAATAGAGTTCCCCATAAACATAAAGAAACTAGTATGTTTGAGCAATGGAGAGGGAGAAAATTGAGTCTCAAATATCTTTGAGTGTGGGGTGTCTTGCTAAGGTACTTGTCTCTGAACATTAAAGGAAGAAATTGGGACAAAAAAAGGTTGATTTCATTTTCTTGGGTTATGTAGAGACAAGTTATGCTTATAGATTCTTTATTGTAAAATATGATATCTCAGGTATTGAGGTCAATATAATTGTAAAATTATGTGATGCTACATTCTTTGAGGATGTGTTTCTCATGAAATATGGAGTGCCCGGTGAAGTATCTCATGAGGATTCATTTATCATAGGTTCCATTCCAAAACACGTGAAAAGGATGACAATTATGGAGGATGACTCAAAATATGCTATTTCTAAATCTGATGATTTTGAAAAAATGGTTGAACCAAGGAGAAGTAAACATCATAGGACATCCAAAGATTTTGGAAGTGAGTTTCTCACTTACAATGTTAAGGATGATCATTTATCTTACAAACAAGCTATGGATTCTCCTGAATATAAGTTTTGGAAAGAAGTCGTTAATAACAAAATTCAACCAATTCTCTGAAATAGAAATTAGAAATTAGTGGATATGCCTCCTAGTTGTTCTACAGTTGGATGCAAATGGATCTTTAAGAACAAACTTAATGCAAACGGGACAATCAATGAATATAAGGCTAGGTTAGCTGCAAAAGGTTACATACAAAGGAAAGAAATAGATTATTTTGATACCTATTCTCCTATTTTCCATATGATCACAATTTGAGTGCTTATAGAATTGGCTTCCATTTATAATCTTTGTATCCATCAGATGGATGTGAAGAACTCCTTCTTACATGGAGATGTTTAGGAAGAGATATATATGGAACAACCTGAGGGATTTGTGGGTTGTGGGAATGAGTCTACAGTGTGTAAACTTATTAAGTCATTAAATGGCTTGAAACAAACCCCTAATCAATGGCATAAGAAGTTTGATTCTGTGATATCATCTTTTGGCTTTATTTTTAATGAATTTGATAAGTATCTTTATTGCAAAATCATCAATGATGGATTCATTTTTCTATGGTTATATGTCGATGATATTCTTCTTTTTGGTTCTGATATGAAAGTAGTAAAGAGACAAAGTCATTCTTGTGTAGCAAGCTTAAGATGAAGGATATGGGTGTCACTGATGTGATTTTAGGGCTTAAAATCGTAAGGTCTACTTATGGCATGACTCTCTCTCAGTCTCACTATGTTGAGAAGATATTAGAGAAGTTTGAGAATATGATTCATCCAAGACTTTGTTCAAGAATGAGACTGGAGTTCCAATATCTCAATTACGATACTCTCAGATTATCAGAAGTTTGATGTATCTTATGAACTGCACACATCTAGACATTGTATTTTCCGTGAGCAAGTTAAGTAGATACACCATTTCTCCCAACAAGACCCATTGGGAATCTCTTGATAGAGTTTGAGGTATATCAATGGAACTTGTTCTCATGGGCTGTATTATGACAAATATGCTTTTGTAGTCGAAGGATATATTGATGCAAGCTGGATTACCATGAACTCTAGGAGCAATGGTGTCTCATGAAATGTATTCCCATTGGGAGGGGGTGACATTGCTTGTAGGTCTAAGAAACAAACCATATTATTTCAATCTACTTTTGAAGAAGAGTTCTATGCTTTAGATGAAACTCAATTGGAAACTAAATGGCTACATGGACTTATGTCCAATTTACTTATGGTAAAGAAGCCACTTCTGGGAATTTTAGTTCATTATGATAACACTACAACTATTGCTAAGATAAAGAATTCCAAGTACAATGAAAAATAGAGTAGAGAAATCCAACTCAAACTCCTGTCTATAAGGGATTTAGTGTCTAATGGGGTCATGGTTGTGGACTACGCCGATAGCAAAGATAATACAATTGATCCTTTCACTAAAGGTCTTATCTTGGCCATAGTGGAAAAATCCAGCTTGGGGATGGGACTGAAACTCCTTTAGATTTGTAGACAAAAGCAACCCAACCCAAAAGAGTAAAGACCCCATAAATTGAGTTCAATGTGGTAATAAAAAACTATCAGGTGAATCAGATGACACTATATTTTTTATTTGATGCTTCTCACATCAGTGTGTTGATTCCCTAGAAAACATGTTAGTGTCATGAATGTAATTTAGTAAGAGATACTCTCTTTATGGTGTCAAATCTTAGGACGGGATGTGAAAAGTACATCCTTGGAGACTCCAACTAAGTGATTGATGTTGTGTAGGCCACAACAAGGGAATTGGGTTGTTTCCTGATATCAATCATGATATATATTTTGGTGGATGGCCTTAATGCGTCGATTTATCTTTTCTATCATGTCTTTATTATGTTGTTACCAACCTATACTCTTACACCCAAGGTTAATGTTCAAGACTTTTGTTCACCTGGTTCCTGCGGGGGTCACAGTTGGATAACGTATATAGATTCAAACCAAAAAATATTTGCTGAAAGCACAATATGGAGGACTGAATGGTAGAGCACACTACACATTGGATTTTATGAGGGATTATAAGATATATCACTGCTACAATCATGTATATAGCATTGGTTAAGCCCAATGTAGTGTAGTTAGTACATGGAGAAAGTGTAGTTTTGTATCTAGTACAAATGAGGAAGAGTTTTATCCCACATTTCTCACTCCTAGAACTTTTGTGGCCATTATATGTAGGATCACATGTGACACCAGTGTCCAAAGGGTCCTAGGAGAGAGTATGCTCACCTCCTTGGTAGGTATGATGACTACAACACACACAGACACGCACACGCGCACGCCATGCCACGCCTCTCCTCATCTCGCCTCGTTGGGAAGGGTCGAGCACAGACACGCACGCGCGCACGCCATGCCATGCGTCTCCTCGTCTCGCCTCGTTGGGAAGGGTCGAGCCGAGCATAGGCCCAGGCTTGTAGCTTGTGGATTGTGGATTATTGTGGAAATATCTTCCGTCTTCTTTATGCATTAGGACATAACTATATAATTAGTTATTAATTTAATTAATAGTTTCATTCTGACTAGATTTATTAATCATAATTGAGAAGTATTTTCCTTGCGGGTTTTTTTACAGCATGTACAAGCGTGATCAAGTGATCGTGTCTTAATGGGAATATAATTTGACGTGTGTAAGGCTATAAATAAGCCTCTAGTCATTAAGGTTAAACGTATCTCACAACCATCAACTGTCAGGCATTCAAGTACGTGTTTTGTGAACTCTAAAGTCAAGTCTTCAACCGTCGCTTCCGAGTTGTTGTGTGGAGTTCTTCTTCTTCACGTAGCAAGTTCGTCCTTCTTCTCCTTAGAGATGTGATCTGTTAGGCGGTGTCTCTTGCGATCGCTGGGCTGCGCTAGTAGTACAACCGAACGTCGTCGAGCGCGGGAAAAAGGAGAACCTATGACAGGTTCGTGACCGGGTTGACTATAAGAATGACGTCTATCCAGACGGATTGCGGCCCACTAATTTTTTAAGTAACACGTTTGTTTTTCAGCGAACAATCTGGTCTGTATTTTTTAACTCTCATTTTCTATTCTCCTGCATTGGTTATTTCTTTTGTCTCTTATCTGAATCTGACATGAATACATTAATTAATTTGCAGGTGTTGCATGTAATGATATAAACCTAAATTTAACAACATTATTTCCATGCACATTTTCGCGGAAAGCTTCTCCAACCAAAGTTACCAAACATTAAAAGATAAACAAGCAGTAGTTAATATATGTTGTTATCTCCCATGCTGGAGAATAGGAAGGATTGTTTTGATGCTGCACAGGAGACACAATTACTTTTCGGAAATGAAGTGGTTGCATGTATGTTTTTTTATATGTGGTTTCATTCTAATTGAAATTTGAAAATGGTAGTCATATTTCTTCATAGTTTGCACGCACAGGATGAGGACTGTCTACCGACTTCTTCTAGGACATAGCCCACATATACCTTGGGGAAAAGAAATAAGTACAAAAAAGCATCTCACAAGTTATATTTTCCGTTATTTCTGATTAAAAAAATTGCATATTCAGATGTGCTATATATCATCGCCGTCGTCTTAGCATTTCTAATGAAGATCGTCAAGTATATTGAAAGCAAACCTTACAATAAAATTACTATAAGCACCCATGTTGAATACTTGCTGATGTGGTGCCGAGAGGTAATGCCTATCCGAATCCAAACCCCTAAGTTGGCAACCAGTGGCCATCCTCATGGACCAGAGCGGACAAGCACGAGGTCGGAAGGTGGATTTCTCGTGAAGAAGCAAGCAACTCAACCTACCTACCGCGGCCGAATCGCCGCGTCTCACTTGATGATGATAGGCATCACTGTCTAAGCCGTTAAAATAATTATATATTACGTGCATTCTGTTCATAATTTCTCTATTACGATTTACGGACACGTGTTCCGCGATGTTCCAGTTCTCCGCGTTGATACAGATCATGACTGCAATTATACTACCTATGTTTCGTATTTCAGCAGTTCAAGCAGCATGTTAACGTTGGGATCAAATCTCTATCCCAATTGCTCTCTGTGTCTGTCACCCGCATATCTCAGCGCTTCATTTATCCAGCAGTCAATAGTTTCAGAATTCGTATTTGGAACTCAACTGATCAGATGGCATGGAACCGAGAGTGGGCACAGAAGATTTGATCCCATTAATGTTACTTCCGCTCATACTTTTAATTGGTTCTTACAACTAGAGTTCATGGTTGAATTTTTCATAAGCTGAAGTTTCTTTTCTATAATTTTATTCAGACAATTTGTTTATTGTTTAAGATATACTAAAAGAATAGGTTCTAAGTGCATGAAATCAAAATAATTAATTTTAAATCAAAAACTGCATGCACAGTCTGTTTTGTATTTTTTTTTAAAATTTTACGAACATTGAAAACATATGCATATAACAACCAAAATGACTTTGACCCAAAAAAAAATTTGGTCGGTAAAAAAAAAATTACAACGAAGTCATCTTCTAGAAAATAGGTGTAGCATTGGAAAATTTCATCAAAGTTGACGAACACACCATCAAGTACACACGAAGCAGATTCGCAAGGTTAGCAATTAAGCTTGATACGATTACTCTGATCAACACAGCAGCCATTATCAATGGTTACGTTTATTGGGTTGGATACACTATAACAAATCTGACGTTTAATGCTATTTTTGGTGACATTGGTTCCTTAAAAAAATCGACACCAATCTATCAACAACGTCGGTTAATCATGTAAAATTGTCACAGTAATGAAGTCCTGCCAATTTAGAAAAGACACAGATACCACTTTAACTTAAACGTCGGTTTCTATTCAGAGAAATCGACGTCTAGAATTGCCAGCGAAATATAATTTTTTTCAGGAAAAAATTTACCTCTAAAATTTTCATTCAGGCATCAGTTATACAACCGGCGATAAAATATTGGCGCCAAGTCCCAACAGAAGAAATTATCCTCCCATTAGTCATCGGTTCTACCAAACAAGAGACTATTTAGCCCCCTTGGTATATCACAATTTTTTTAGTATGGGTCTAAATCGTCGATTTCTTAGACACTAGGTGTTTTCACACCATGTCCCTGTGAAAATATTTTCTCCTAAATTGCTTCTTAGTCGTTGGTTTTTGCATGTAAAATCGTCAACTATATCCCTAACCCAAGAATCATTTTTTGTGTAGGAGTTAATCATCAGTGTTGTTGTTCGATCCCATGACTATGTACTTAGTTGTCAGTGTTACTATACAACCGACGACTATGGTGAACTTAATAGCCCCTGCATGATAGAAACTTTCTCCCCATTCTCTATTTCATCGCGACTGACCTGTTTCTCTCTAGCGATTTGCGATCCCCACCGTCATCGTCGCCGCCACCGCTACTGTTGTTGCTGCTCTGCCGCGACCGCTTCTGATGCTTCTACTGAGCTCGCCACCACTGTTGTTGTTGGACGATTCCTCCACTATTACTGTTGAGTTCGCTGCCGCTCTCGTCTCATCAGGTGCTCTTCCTCCACCCTTTAGTCACTGTCGTCATCTCCAGTCGCCGCCGCCAACAGTGGGGTCACTGAAGGAAAGAACATTTTGTTATTTTTTTGGTTTTTGGTTGTGCTACTACTGTTTGGACATTTATCTTTAGGGTTTAAAGATTGTTGCTACATTATTACTCTACATGCATGATCACATCTGAATCAAATAATGTTTTGACTTGAATTAATTAATTAATATAGTTAATGGTGATTTACTGGTTAAATTATTTAATAAATATTGCTTTCTTTCTCTCTTGTTAGTGATTGGCGTTAAAGAATGGTATAGGTGGTACACACATTCATTACTGAACCCTAAACCCTAATTTATAAATTATCACCCTAATATTTAAACCCTAAACCCTAATATGTAAATCATAAACCCTAATCTGTAAGTCATCATCATCATCGATCATCATAACTATCATTATCACCATCATCATCACCATCATCATCATCCTCATCCTCACCATCACCATCATCATCACCATCACCAACACCATCATCATCATCATCATCATCATCATCATCATCATCATCATCATCATCATCATCATCATCATCATCATCATCATCATCATCATCATCATCATCGTCGTCATCATCATCATCATCATCATCATCATCATCATCATCATGATCATCATCATCATCATCATCATCATCATCATCATCATCATCATCATCATCACTATCACCATCATTGTCATCATCACTATCACCACCACCACCACCACCACCACCACCACCACCATCATCATCATCATCATCATCATCATCATCATCACTATCACTATCATTATAATCATGATGATGATGATGATGATGATCTTGGATCCTAGATGGGTGATTAGATTCTCTAGAGGGGGGTGAATAAAGTTGAATGCACTTAAACAAAATTCACTAGACCTTCAAGATATATCACAAGATAAGGTTTCTAAATAGGAAATTTGTGTGCAGCTAAAACATGCATAGCAAGGGAGAGAGATTGAACATACACCAATTTACAAGCTGTTTAGAGTGGTTCCACACTTCAAACTAGAAGTGAGTCAGTCCAATACCTAGAGAGGTCAACCTCTAGGATCTCTTAACCTTGCACCTTCATTATATTCATTAGAAGAGATACAATACATGACCACCAAAGGACTTACCTATCCAATACAAAGAGTCTTCAACCTTACCAAGGACTTACCCACTTTGCAAGGAGTCTTTCACCTTCTTCCAAGGACTTACCTACTCTTGCACAAGTCTTCAGCCTTGCAGGAATTACCCACTCTTTTTGAATCTTCCGCATTTGACTTCACCTTCACTCAGAGAAGATTCCACCAAGGACTTACCCACTTGAGCAAGGAGTCTTATGCCTTTACCAAGGGCTTACCCACTCTTGCTCCAAGTCTTCAGCCTTGATCGTCACCAAGGGACTCCTTCCGTTGTTCTTCTTCACCTCTCTTAGCCAAGAGAGAGAACCTTCATCTTCATGATTGAAATGACAAATAGGGAGGTGGTGGAAGTGAGAGCCTCACAAGAAATACAATAGGACTATCTCTCTTATAGATTTCCTACTCACTCAAATGGATGTGGCAAATAATTAAGCTTAGAGAGAGAGGAGGCTGTAGGAAGCACTCAACTATGGAATAGGAACATCACATAGAGTTTTGCATTGAATGCTCCACCTTTGAATGAAGCCCAAGGGACCCTATTTATAGTTGGGGATGCCTCTTAGCCTTTGGGAACACATTAGAACAAAAACTAGTCATTTTGTGGCTTGCAACGGATATATTTTCACTTGTTGCAACTCCACAACGACTAGAAGATGATGATGATGATGATGATGATGATGATGATGATGATGATGATGATGATGATGATGATGATGATGATGATGATGATGATGATGATGATGATGATGATGATGATGATGATGATGATGATGATGATGATGATGATGATGATTACACAATGATCATACAATGATGCTCATATTTGAACAATGTCTCTGGCTCATCCAACCCCCTACACTAAGGTTTTTTGTAATATTATAAGGTCTACATTAATTATGTAATAGAATTAGACATCTTTTTGATACCTACAATATTATGTAAGTCTAGTGCAATTATGTTAGATTTTTAGAAGAGTTGCACATGTGCCTGTATTTGAAATGTGAATTGAATAAATGCAATATGATTTTTTTGAAGAGTTTGACTAGAATGTAGGATGTGATGTGTACTATGTGCATGTTATGTTTGTTATTGCAGGTTTGGTGTTCTGTTGTTTAGCTGAACTCACATGATGTTGTTAACACTCAGTTTAGAATAGAATTGTAGGTTCTGCATCCTACTGACTAGCTAGACAACAGGTTGCATGCCTGCCATTTAAAAAAACAAAACTTAGTCGTGGGTTGTATCAAAAAATGACACTATAGGCCTGAGTCGTCGGTTTTAGTAAAATAACTGACATTAAAGGACAAAACCAAATTGGTCATGTTGGACAGCACGAACTCACTGGGTAGCATATCGTAGGTGAGGTTTGTTAGATAAAACCATCATTTTATATTAAAATTATCGGTTATTTGGGCTACAACTGACACTATAAATCATGATAGGTGTCGGTTTGTATTGAACCGATAATTTAGGGTCCTTTACCAATTATAAATCTGACCTTGTAAATCATGATAGGTGTCAGTGTCTTTTATCTCTAGTGTCAATTTTGTTTTCCCCAAAGAACTGACGTCTTAGTTTCTATGGCTATAGTGTTGCCCACTTAGGTTTCGGTCTTAAACCTACGTGAAAGGGTTGTTTTAACTGATGCTAGAGATAGTTTATGTACTAGTGATATGCGACACTGCCAAAAATTAATGTGTTCAAATTGTGGCGTCATGGGAAATCAAGAAAATGATTGTATGTCTGTCCACACCACACAAAGCAATTGGAGATCATCTCCAACATATTTGTGGAGTTAGGTGCTACATAGTTACCAGATGAGGACCATTGGCAAACTTTTTATGGAAGATTATAAATACAAAGTGACAACCTCACCGCAGTGATATAGAACCTACACATGGAGAAAACACAAGGGACATGTTAACTAATTTGAGGTTCTTGAGGATGATGATGAAATAAACATTATGTTTTAGAGTCACTGTAATCAGATATGCCAGTGGAAAATCTAGATGGGAAAAATATTTGGAGAAGAAAACAAAAAACAACATCCCATATGCCTAATGAGGCAGTAGTTGAACAATAGAAAAACATAATAGATGACAACACAGTTGTAGAAGAAACCCAAACAACACATACTACTATAGCTACCAAATAGTATGAGGCAATTCTAGTTAATTGAAGATGCATATATGAATCGTGTATTAGTGAATACATAGGGTAATGTAATCATTTTATCTAGTACAGATTTGTCGATAAGTATGGATATGCACAATGACCAACATGTTCAAAATCTCGATCCTATGCCAACTCACCTGATCGTTAAAACCATTTAAAACACAACAGAGGGGATATTGGTAGAGAGACTAGAAATAGTAGTGGAAATATAATACAGTGAAGTGAAGAAATAAACATAAATGATAGTAGTTTTGAATGACATTACAAGCAAAGTAGGTTGTGAAACAAGAAGTAATGGTAGAAAAATGAAATTAAAACCATATCAAAATGACAACCAAATAAGGAGTATAAGAAGTTGCAATAGATGTGTATAGTAGTATGTGACAATCTGTTTGAAGTCATTGATTCAGGTGCTACGCACAGTTCAACTGACAAAAATATATATTCAGAAGCAAGACATTATAACTAAATTTTTTATTTAGACATGGTGATTGTTCCTTGTTATAAATAATAATTTCTTACAATGGTTCTACATCTAATGTGTTCATATCTTTATTATTTGCATGTACGACTATTGTATTTGGCTAAATTGAGTATGTTTGAATAAAGCAAATAGTTTTTTAAAAAGTAACCTATGCTCATTGATTATTCATTACCATGTTGTCATTTTAGCCATCAATTGTTATTTTTCCATGGACTTTTGACAAGAAAGGGGTGTGATAGATTAGAAATAATGTGGTAGCTATAAGTTTCCATTTTTAAAAATTGTAAAAAGGTAGATGCAAATCACGCTGTGAAAATATTTTTCCTTGAGCAATATCAACAACAAGAAATGAAACGTAGAAGTGAGAAAGTGTTGATTCAAACCATACATAGTAGTACAATATTTTAAAAACATTGCTCGTGTCCAATGATGCAACTTGGTGCATCTAGAAATGAGAACATGACACAAATCGATGCCTAGAATTCTTCAAAAAATCATTTTCTTCCAATTTGAATTTTTGAGGAACTCATTTTCTAAAAATTGAAGTTTAGTTTCTACAAATTCTAATTGGACGTATGTGACATATTTTTAGAATCTCATCATTAGTTGCAAGTGAGGTAATATATGAACTCTGGTTATGAGAGTATGATGCTTTGTGCAAAAGATACTCAACATACATGTTCTCTCTTCTTCTTCTTGTTTTTCTTAATATATGATGATAGAAACCTCACTTGAGCTATATAGATGATTTATATATGAGGAGTCACTCGTATAAGCTTGACCTTTTCTATATTCCCCCCCCCATATCATACATGTAGTACCCAAGATTGAAATCATGATAAGTTTGACTTTAAAATATTCTCTTCCCCTTCATATGAAACATGGAAGATATAATGCTGAGATCATGGGATAAACTTAGTATATTCTCTTTTTCCCTTCACATAATACATGCATGACATAAAAAGTTGAACTAATGAACTTGATATAAAGATATTTTTGGATCATAGGATGTATGATTAGAAATATAGTTTGTAACTTTGATCCTTCTCAATATATGCTTCTAAGTTGAGTATGCATATCACACCATAGGGTGAAACCTTAATGGTCAAACATGTTACGTAAGCCCTTCTTAAGTAGAAAAATTCTAATATCAAGGATGAAAATAAATATCCTCTAATCCTGAAATCATTGTAAGATGTTAATGATGTTGGATTTGAACGATCAGAATATTATGGCATATAAACTAATTCCTCCTGAATATTAAAAGTATGAACAAAACATGCACCCTTAGAGGTGATGTAACCCTAAGATATCATGATGTCATGTTATGGCTAAGACATTAAGTGATGCTTCCACATATATAAGGTGGGGTGGACACACCCAAGAATCTCTAGACCCAAAGCTGACAACTTAGAGTGCATGCAACTATGGTGGTCTTAGAACCTAAGCAATGATGATGTATATAAAGTTGAACTCCTAGATAGCCTCTTAAGGATGAGATTAGTTGAATTTCGAGGATGAAATTCCAAATAAGGTGGGGTGAATGTGATAACCTAGATTTTGAGTTTTAATAACTAATACAATATTTGAGAGACAAGCATTCTATGTAGAGGACAAATACCAAATTGAGGAATTGGTAATACAATCATGGATTCCTTCACCCAAATTAGGTGATTTGAGATATGATAGAGGCCTATGATACCTAATTGAACTCAATTGTGAATAAATACCCTTACTAAATGATTAAGCTCCTTTATGATGATGAATAACATATCTTAATTGAATTAAGTATTGAGGTGGTAAAAATATCTATTAGTAGTGTTTGTGATTTCCAATGTTTGAATAATGATCTAAGCATTCTTGAAGTCATTTGGTTACAAGTAGAAATAAAATGACAATATCATGTGACCATTTTCCCTATGTATGATCTTATTTGAAGAAATTATGTGATAGATCATACATTAGACTTTTGGTCTCAAAGTTGGAGGAAAGGTTCATTAGGTAATGACGGACATATATTTGAAAATTGGGTTCCTTTAGAGCTTCCAATTAAATGCTATTCAAGATGTAAGATCCTAAGCTATAGCCGATTATTTGTCTTGTGTCACGCGGATACGCAGGTCTTGACCTTGTCACCTACCTTCGTTCTTAGCGGAGAAACTAGCGTCTAGGAGAACGAGTCGTGAGGAGTAACGAGGAGATTATTTGAAGCTCTAACAAGATCTTTGGATCCACCGTGCCATAAACATCCAACCAACACCCCTACGATTTGGCTTGTGAGATCTCTCCTCACCCCCCCAACTTCCTCTTCATTCTCCTTTCCCCGTTGCTGCCAGTAGTAGCCAACCCTAGAGATGGAAGGCTGGCGTTTCTCGCCTCCCTGACAGATCTAGAATTGAGGGCCGCCGACAGTATGTTGAATGCTCCAGCAAGTCTGACTCTCACAAAGTCGCACAGCTAGGAGGCCTATTTCCTCTTATGAGTTCCATAGCCGACGAAGACTACACACAGGAAGAGCACCGAAAGCGATAGGACCAGAAGCGCCTATGTCTTGCTCTTCAAAGAAGAACCCAGCGGTGGCGGTAGATCTTTTTGGCAGTAGGAGAAGAGACTGAGTAGTCGGCGGTGTAGGATCTCATGCCGGAGATATGCCTGCCGTGGCGGCGCCCAGGTTGGAGAAGTCGGGAGGCTACAGCTGCGGTAGCGGCTCTGTGAGGAGGAGTTTTTGGCGGCCAACCACAGGCCCGGGAGAAGATCGGGAGCGACTGAGATTTGACGCTCACGTCGGGCGTCGAGTGGAGACGCTCACGAGATCGAGAGGAGAACGTGTCGGGTGCTCGCTAGAGGAGACACCTGCAGGCACCTGCGACGTGTCTGCAAGGAGGTGTCAGGAAGCGAAGAACAGGTGGAGCTGCTTGATTCCTCACGAGGATCAATGGTTGCAGTAGAAGCCTCATGGTAGCGGCTGATGCAAGGGAGATGGCGGAGGCTGTAGGGCAGACCCGCACCTGTTGTGTCGGGAAAGAAGCGAGACCGTGAGAGCACGAGAGGGATGAATATGGGCTCCGAGGTGGCGGCTCTCGCAACCTCGCGTGTGCTGAGGACAGACTGAGCGGACGACAGGGGAAGAAGGAACCAGGTCTGATGGCAGTGAATTGATCAAATCCTAGAGCAGACCGGGTCCGCAGCCCTGAACCAGGCCCAGACCAAGTGAACAGGCCGCAACAAGACCATTGGCTGATTAAGGTAAAATCTTCAGTAAATCTGCAAATCTTCAATAAATCATAGAAAATAGCCTACTGATCAGAAAAATGTAAATAAGGTATCGAAATTCTCAGAAAAATATGTAGAACAATATGAAAGCTTAATGTTAGACTTTTTATGCTTTAATATTAGCAATATCATATAAGACATGTAATACTTGTTTAATGGATAATAAATATCAAAGGATGATATAAAATCATGGAAAAATATCAGTAAGTCCACAATTATGTATAGAATGCATATGATGTCAGATATCGTCATGTTGATGCACAAAATTCTGTAATTTGATTAATATGGCTAATTAGGGCTAATAACACTAAAGATAATGTATTAAATGCATACATGCTCAATAAATGATGAGATTCACAGAACATTCTCATATCTGTAACTTAAAGATAACATGTAAATATGAGACCAGTTTTGTACACGGAATTCATGTTGTAAGAAGATGAACCTTGATACATGGGTTGTAACCCTAACTTGAATAATATATATAAACTAGGGTTATTATGTGCACAAAAAGGATATGGAATCTAATATTCAGATAATGAATCATAATCTGGAGAATGACATCAGTAGGATAAATATAAGACAATAATGCAAGTAAACATTGGAATATCCTAATGAGATAATATAAACCCTAATGAACACGACTAGGGTTAAGATGATCAGAATCTGATGATAGTATATGATCTTGTCTTAATCAGGTGCTGACCAGTTTGTCTAGATGATCAAAGATATTTATGAATCTCTGAACTCAGGTACGTGGGATTTATTAAGTATAAGACTAGTTTTCTAGTTGCCTATGATATGCAATATCTTGAATGCTCATATTTGGATATGATTGCTTGGTTGAACTAGTATGAGTTATACTTCGCCAAATCTAATAGAACATAAATGAGTATGATGGGTTGTAGCTACTAGAGCACATAGCCTGGTGTGGATGTATGTTGCCTAACATGGATGTATGATTCCTTGGCCCATGTTAGATGTATGATGATACTATATTGCCCACACTAGATGTAAGTCAAGTGCAAGTATGTGTAGTACAACCGCATCAAAGTGAAAGCAATAAAAGGAATGTTTACCTGATTATCGCTTTAAATAATGTTTTCTTTTACTCTTTCTTTCTCAAGTTATTTCAATTATGCAAACATATTAGTATGTATCTTTCTGCCCACGTACACAACACCTTGTGTGTTGATTCGTTGTTTCACGTATGTTTTAGGTTCAGAGCTAGCATGGGAGAAAAAGGAAAGGAAGTGAGCAGTTGTCCAGGTTGTACCTATTGTGTAGATCCTGAATTAGCATACATGTTTATAGACTTGTAAATCTTCTTTTAATATGTAAATGTAATTCACTTTATAATATACATGTTGAATGCTGAGAAATATTATGGTGTATGTTATAGTTGTATGTTCATGTATACATATTTCTCTTCCGCATCGCTCTTTGATATGATTGGATGATGTTTTCAGATTCTGACCTCCCATTCCCAATAGGGTTTGAGAAATCAAAATCTGGGGACGTCACAGGACTCGTCTCCCCCTCACCCGAAGTCCAGTCCTTTTAGGACTTTACTATTATCACACTCCTCATCTGTCTCAATCTCTCACTTTCTCTCCTCAGATCGAATCAAACACTTAACCACAATCTCCACATCCTCCTCAACCATATGACCCTAGGTTTGGCTTTCAAGCCCTATAATCCCTAGACGACAGTGAGTGCTCCGCCTTTTCCCTATTTCAACCTCCAAAAGCAATCTGAACTCCCCAAGGATGTGAGACGCCTAACCTTTCTTAAATAGTTTAACATGCTTAATTATCATAATTGAGTGCTCAAAACCTTAAGTAAACCTTTTTAGGTGTTTTGGTATCATGTTAAAATCTTAAGTTTCAAATTTGGTCCAATTTGGACACTGTTTGAGCAAGTTATGCAATTTTATGCACATTTTGGACTTTTTTACAATTTGCCAAAATATGAGGTTTTCTGTGACTTTGTTCACATGAATTATGTTCCTTAGATGTTATCTTATCATGTTTGAGCTTTTTGATCCATGGGGTTCTCAATTGTACCTTGGTTTGGTGGAATTACCATTCTAGGGTTGAGCTAGGGTTTAACCTCGTGGATGAGCTACCTTCAAGGATAACACCCGGTGGTTCCACTGGTTTAATAAACAAACAGTGGTCACCAACTGGTGTAACAATAGGTGATCATCCTATAAGGGCCCTAGGTCAATGATTTTTTCTGGTTTGGTTCACTTGAACTGATGGTTCACTTATAAGGTGATCAAATAAAGGTTCAACCACCTATTGAACTAGACATGATCAAACGATGGTTTGGGAGGGCCAAAAGCCGGTGGTGGACTTGGTAGGTCATCAAAAAAAGGCCTAGCAGTTCCCAACAGCTGTTGGATCTACTGCTTGCTCGTCCATGGAAGGTCTAGGCCATAGACACATGGAGAGCTGCTTGGACACCTCATGCTTCTTCTTTTCCTTATCCACAAGGCTTTATATACTCCTTCCTTGGCCCCCAAATGAGAAGTTTAGTTTCTTATATCTTCTCCCCTACCTGGAGATTCTTCTTCCCAGCTTGGCTGCAGAAATGGGCACCCATGGTTGAAGAAGGTGGCCGACCTTCTTGCTAGAGCAAGTAAAGCTTAGATCTACCCATTTATAGGGTTTGTGAAGCTACCTTAAGGTGTTTTTGACCAAAACAAGTAAGTTTATCCTTCTCCTTTCTTGTTTTTCCTTCTTTTTGTCTTCCTCCTACATTCCTACTGGTCGGAACCATGGCC